>BMAU01001997.1:0-388777 GCA_019973935.1 Trichonephila clavipes | reverse complement strand
TACAGAAATATAACCAGACACTATCGGTCAAGAATAAGTTAGTTACAGTAGTATAATAGCAAACTCTTTGGAACTAGGATTGCAATTTTAAACATTGTTTAAAGGCCAGCCGCCTCTTCGCCTGTAATTTGCCTACACTACAGGGTTGTAGGGAAAAGAAGTAAAAATAAGAATAGGCCTAATTATAACATTAGTAGATTAATATTAAATATAGTAAGATATATAAAAATACATTGACACTAAATTTAATTGTAACGTTCTGGGAAAGTTAACAAATAAAGATAATGATACCGTGTGACTCTGGACCTGTAATTTGGATTAAAAATTAGTGGTCCATTACGTTGTTCTAGCTCGAATCGAGTTGTGATAGCCAATTGGTAGGTATTGCATTTGTCGAGTCGGTGCCAATGAAGATCCTCCGTGAAGAGATTCTAGTGTACGGTTAAATCTTTCAAGGCTTAAAGCTCTCACTTTGATGTGATTATGGAGTTAATGGTGCAGAGTATATATGTACCAGTTCAAGTGCCATTCTTATCTCTAGACCGTGATTCAGAATTAGAAGAATCAGAGACGTCTTAAGATTTCTTGAGACTCGGGCCTTACGCAAAAGTAGGCCCTAGGTTCCCACACAAATGTAGCCCCATCTATGACCTTTAAAAGTAGACAGTAGATAGCATATCTTGTCAAATACTCGTATAAATAGTAACTCGAAACAAATACATGTGCATGACATACAATCCCACAAATCGGAGAAAACGATTGTCTCCTTTTGACTGAACGAATAATGATGGTGTATGGTGGTGTACCTTGGCCTATACATGGACGACGGTCATCACATGTAACATGTTGTTGTTGTTTCTAATACCACCTGTCTGACGTAGTCAGATCGAGACCCACGAAATTCATCGTGGCAAAGGGGTAGATCTACGCCTGTCGTTGGTCTTAGCCTTGAACATCATACAGGTGACAGTGCGATTTAGCTCTATGAAATTCCCGAAAGGAGGGAAGCAATGTTGACAGAACCAGTGAGACAGGTTGGAATTCTTTACGATAGATGCCGACACCACCGATCTCCACCTTCACTATTTAGACATGGAACTGGAGGGAAAGGAAATATTCTCCAACCCCATGCACTCGTGGGTTCAGCTGCGACCGCCCACAAGATTTTAGGACTCACTGATTTAACGAGAACCTACTCCGAGTGTAGACGGAAGGTATTAGGCGGCATTGGGCATCAAACCCAGGCCTTCAGGTCTGGAGTTCGATGCTTTAACCACTAGGCTAACCCCGGCCCCTCACATGTACCCAGTTGATATATTGTCCGAAGTTCCTAGTTTTTTCACAGAATACAACCGGAAAAGATGTGGTTGGTTGTTGAAATTATTTGAACCATGATCTTATTAAGGATGAGTCAAGAATGAGACTAGCCCTGGGCGCGGTCCCAGTTGGTCCATGCCTTAACCCTTTCGTTGGCCATTTATTTTTCTTTTGAATTCGTCCCAGTTTTTTATGTTTTATTAACAATTAAGCAATAGCATTTAAGGAAACGCGTTTTCTTTTGCCGAATTTTATTTTTACATTTAAATTTCAGTGGTGGGAGGTATCCTTCCCACGAAACCATTTACAGTCACAAAAAAAATTAAATTTAATGGTGATTATTTGCCATGAAAAGATGAGAAGCCTGTTCCAATGCGCAAAGGTACATCACATTCTGCACAGATGCAGTGGGTCCTCTTTTCTTTTCCTTTTGTGCTTCATTTCCTACGCCGTCTATAGTTGGAACCATCTTTGGCATATGATTTCCCCCACTGGCTAAGCGCACATCATCTGGAACAGCACACTTCTTTGCTTGGAAGCTAGAAGGACGTCCTTTCCTTTTTTTTTGAGGAATATCCGTCAATGAGCTGACGACCTAATGCTAAACGGAATGTTAGCTGGTCTAAAAATTTCTGTTTCTTTTGTTCACTTGCCACAGTATGAACTATTTGTGCAGAAATATACGAAATAAGAAAGTGTTATTACAATAAAAACAGTGTTTTACTCACATTTGCAGCAGAATCGTTGAGCAGTACAAATGTCACATCAAAACAGATGTAGTAGGACAAATCTCACATAAAGCTTTCAAACATTCGAAGTCAAAATTGCCGCCAATTCCATTCAGCCGATTGACCAGTAGATGACAGCACAAACTGAAGCGGGAAATTGTGTTCCCACCATTCTAATAGCAGCGGCAATATATTATAATGGGATTTGCACTTCCCACAGGCGTATTTTGTAGGATCTTGTAGGTGGGAAGTAATCCTCCCACGGCCCTCGAAAGGGTTAAGGTATCCCTGAGAAGAAAATCGTTTCAGGAATTAAAATCCCAGTACCTTTCAGGTTGGACAACTTTCATCTTTCTTTGCAAGCATGGATATCGTAACAATTTTTTTAATGAACTAGATATCGCCAATAGCCTTATGTAGCTTCATCGAGCTATGTGAATAAAAGCAATCAATTAATCAATAGCCCAAATCAAATGAAGTGGATTGAAAGTTACACACCAGAATGTAAACAATTTTGTTTACGTCGAGTCAATTTTTCAAAAGAAAAAAAAATTGGGTTTATTTTCTAGTTTATTGCTTTATAGTGCTTGACTCTGTTTAAAATGCAAAAATAACTTCCTTTTAAAAGGAATCAGTAGAATTTGTGAAAATGTTGATAGAAAACTGTGAATGTATTATTTTACGATGAAAAGAAATTATCAAGAACAATATGTAAAAAAAAAAAAATATGCAAACAATATTGTCAACAATTTTTTGTAATGCGTTTCATTTTGGACAGAAGTATAAATTATGCAAAAGTATTCAGTAGATTGTGAGAATGTACCATGCCGAAATACCATGGATAAAATAATATATCGATAAGAAAATATCTCATAAACATCATTATTAATACGAAAAATAGCATAGTTATTACAAATAATAAGAATATATAAAATAAGAAAAGTGACTCATCACGAAATTTCCAGAATTATTAGGTCTACTGACTTAAAATTCGGTACGCATGTTTCTTTTGTTGATAGCGATCCGTTAAAAACGGATTTTGCGCTCCCGTAAGCGAGGATTATGAGGGATTAAGGTGGCATTTTTTATAAAGAAAATTCACTTTCTGAAATGTTAGATCTATAGCATTCAAAATCGATGCGTTTATTTTGAGTAGGACTCCGTTCAATCCAGATTTGAGATACTTATTCTTAAGGGGAATACCGAGGTTTTATGAGGACGTTGTGGATAAAATATTCATTTTTCTAGTATTAATCCTGCAGCCTTGATTTTTGGTAGCTATGCTCTTTTTATTGGGTAGAGATTTGCTAAAAGGAGTTTTGTGAAAATCGACTGTAAAGGCAGGTTACAAGAGCGTATAAATAAAGAAAAAATCGTACTTTTTACTATTAAACCTACAGATTTGGTATATACGTTTATTTGTTGAGCTGAAAGGCTCTATAAACGCGATTTTTTAAAATTGAGCCTCAATATTTCCCCGGGATTCTAAATGTCATCCCAATTTTTATTTCATTTCTATTGCCTCGGGGGCCTACAGGTAGCGTGCCCGCCTCGTTATCCCAAGTTTGAGTTTTCGACCCCGGCTGGAGTTCATAGACTTTCTGGATGCGAAAATCGTGTTGTTGTTGTTTCTAATGCCACCTGTCTAACGTAGTCAGATCGAGGCCCACGAAATTCATCGTGGCATGGGGCAAGAGGTACGCCTGTCGTTGGCCTTGAGCACCATACAGGTGACAGTACGATTTAGCTCGGCGAAATTCTCCGAAGGGACGATGGATGGCGACACCACCTCTATATCCACCTCCACAATTTCTGCATGGAAACTAAAGGGGAGGGAAATATTCTCCAGTCCCTGCGCTCGTGACAAAGCCCACAAGACTACGGACCCACTGATTTAACGAGAATGTACTCCGTGTGTACTCGGAGGGTATTTGGCGGCATCGGGCATCGAACGCAGGCCTTCCGGTCTGGAGTCCGATGCTCTAACCACTAGGCTACCCACGGCCTCGCGAAAATCGTAGGCAGTCGTTTCGTATGATTATGTGGTACCTAAATATCCTTTGAGTATCAATTTATCTCTGGTTCTGTCGGCAAAATTAAATCGTGGCCATATTTAAGATCCGACGAGGGCTCGAATAAATTCAAGAGTCAAAAGTTTGGTAGCGGGAGCCACCACTAGATGGTGCTACCAATAAAATGGCTCTCAGGAACTTGCCGTGTCTGGAAAGGCTTACCTACCAAAATGCTGCTCGTTTGATAAAAAAAGCATATTTCTTTTCCAGGGAATTTCTACGTTAATATTGTACATCTCATCGAAATAAATATTTCGCCGTCAGTACTGCAGTATGACAAGCGAGCATCTAATCAACCCCACTTAAGGTATGTTGGAAACCTAGAAGCTTCTTACATTTTAATTTTGAGATTCTTACATTTTCAAATTATATAGATTTTAACCTTTCTAAAGCACCTTACTTAAACCTCTAGGGTAATTAGAAGCCCTTAAGGTATCCGAACACGTTGAAAATGACGAAATTTGGTCAAGACAGATATTTTTGTTTTCTCTGTTATTGAATAGAGCCATCTTTACAAAACATATTTTGTTTTGTTTCTGCTCTACCTAGAGGCCAGGCTACAATCAATTTTATTAAGTTAGAAAAACCGGAAGTGGGTCTTGGATCTACCAGAAGTGGGCTTTTAAATTACTCGAAATCTATCATGGCGAGTCTGATTACTCAAAATATTACATATGTATTTCTATAAAACTTTTTGAACCTGATATTTATGCTATTTTCTAGAGAATGTACTGAAATATTGCTTATTGTATGAATATTTTTTGAGTTAGGGCTTGTTATTTAAATAATGGTTTCATAAAGAATGTGATTCTTTTCTTATAATGTTTACTCAATCAACTCTAAAATTTTCAAATTTTAATAAAACATTAAAATTTTAGTACATTCTCTAGATAAATGCATCTAGATTGTTTTGGTAATATTTTTACTAATATAAGTTTATTACTTTTTTCTTTAATTGCTTTGAAGTTTTACAAAAATGTTGCTAAAATTTCACTTATAATTGTGATTTTTGTGAAATTTAGGCAATTTATTTTAAATATTGTTAGTTAAATATTAGTAATTATTGGTATTGAGTCCTAAAAAATCCTTTATAATGTTTAAATATGTTATTTTGTCAAAAAGTGCTCCGAACGGGTTCGGATACTTTAAAACCTATTTTGTAATAATCATTGATACTGGGCCACGCCCATTTAAATGGTGAAAAATGTAAGCAAAGTATTTTGGCTATGTTTAAAAGTTGAATGAATGATGGAAATCAAAACATTTAATCCATAATTGCTAAAAAAGTGTTTATATGGAGGTACACAAAATCCCAATGAAAATGTGAACAGCGTGATATGGTCTCGTGTGCCGAAGGAAATATTTGAACAAATAGAAGTAATATTATTGGGTACGTAGGATACAATTTCATCATTTAATATGGGAAATCTATCAAAACCAGAAATTTTGAGAAAATTTTATATTGAGCTTGGTGATTACACGGTACAGGCAATGGAGCGCCTTGACAAACAGAGGTCGTTAAAGCAATGCCTCTCAAACTTTCAATGTTTGCGACCCAATTTTCAATCATAATTTTCATCGCACCCCCTCCATATAATAACAATGCATTAAGTACATTAATGAACTATAACGCTAAAGCTACAATATGACTTTAATTACAAACTGTACAAGTTATCAAGATAAGTATTAAGTTTATACATAATTTTATGTACGATAAATAGTATGATCACTAGTAATTTTAAATCTGTTTTTAATTTAGTATTGATAAACTAATTATCAAATACATTCTGCAGCACTGATGCATTTATTAGTATATTTTATCAGTGTAAATGTTTCAGAATATATTTCGTTTAGGTTCTTTTCAGTAAATTAATATTTTTTTAAGTAATCTTTTAATTTCGAATGTTCGATAGGCTCGCGCCCCCCTCGCAGGGTTATCATGCCCCCCTAGGGGGCGCGCTCCACAGTTTGAGAAACGCTGCCGTTAAAGGCTAAATACTCATGTTTACAAAAAACAAAAGAAGTTAGGAAAGACTTTAAAGGAAGCGAGAGGATGTTGAACTTTAAAAAAAAAAAACGTGAATCATTTGGAGTATGGTGAAGAATGTTTTAATAAAAAAGTAATTATGTATTAAAGTTCTTATGCTTCAAAATGTAAATTTCTGATGTTCGATGAACCTTTTATGGAAAAAATAATGTTCGCAGGTATGTAAGTTTCTTATGACATTTTTATAATGATGGCTAATATGTATTAAAATGCGTTTTTTGTAAAAAAAACTCAGAAATTGATTTTTTACAAATTTTCTTATGTTAAAATGGGTCAAATTTTCTTATGTTTGATAAAATATTTAATAAATTACGAAAAAATTCAAAGTTAGATAAAAGCTTATTTCAGTATAAAGGAAAAGGTGTACTGTAATTGTATGAAAAATTTTAAGCATGCGCATGTAACAGATTTTGAGAAAAATTACATCGAAAGCAGCCAATTTAACATTGTCGGTATAGAGGTTTCCGACTCCTCTTAAAACTGAAGAATAATGAACGTCGTCGAAATATAAATGTAATCATTGGAGAAACTTAAATTATAAATTTTAATGAGCTCTTCTGGATAAAATCCAGTCATTAAATTTCTGTGAATGTTCATAATATTCCTTAATTATTAATTTTCTAATCTAAAGTCAAGCTATTTTTGAAGTTTATTTGCTTCCATAAGCTCACTCATTAGCCTCGTAGCTTTTCCGAAATAAGTTGCGCTCTGGTTTTCCGCTCAATAATTGGTTTCCTACAGATGGCAACACTCCATGGTGAAGCAGGCAAACTCTGGGAGCCCATTACTCTTCTCGTTAGAGCAGTTGTGACAGAACTTCGTAAATTGGATTTTCTCTTGAAGACGGCGATCCTACTCTTAATTAAAAGCATTAACTAGGATGCCATTATTTGAGACTAACATGTCTTTTGATTCTGTTGAAACGTTTTATATTATCTTTCATATTCCATTAACGTCATTTCACTTTTCTTGTCAAGAAACATTACTTGTGTGTATGTTTATTATATTTTTGGAAAATCAATTCTCACAAATAATCTTGACATGCTTTAGTATAGCACAGATCGTACATTTTTAGCTTGGCAGGAAGAACAGATTCGTTGTGGAAATATGTGTAACAAAAAAAAAAAAAAGTAATATATATAAAAAAATTAAGTCAATTTCTACTTAGGCCAACAAAGAAAATTTTTATTTTAGCTACTTTTTATTATTTTTTTATTCATTTTAGTTACAGTTAAAATAAATAATGTATATATATATATATATATGACAGAATCACAATATTAAATGTCAAAATAAAATGTCAAAATAAAAGCGATTTTACTCGTAATTTTCCATTTTCCTTTCTATATAGGGTGTTGGATAATTTTTTTGTTTGCTTCTATTTATTCATTAATTAAATTTAATTATTTTAATAAAATATTATAGTAAACAAGTAATATAAAAAATTTTTAAGTCTATTCTTACTTAGATCAACAAAGAAAAATTTTATGTTAGCTACTTTTCATTAAATAGTTACAATTAATACAAATTTTAATATCGTATTGTCATTCAAAACAATCGTGTATATAAAATTTCGGTGCAACTGAATGCTTTAAAGTGTATTTTATTAACGATTGAAAATTTCCCCAAGATAAATAAATAAACAAACAAATAAATAAATATATATAGAGTGTGAGTTAATAGCAGAATTGAAAAAGAAATCACATTATCAGAAATTAGGCCATCCCAGGTGGGCCAGGAAGCCATGACCTTTGAGTTAGAAATTCAACGCGCTATCCATTGCACTACAGGAACACAATGAGCAATTTTCCTTTTTATATATGCTGTTGGACTATTATCTTTGTGAGTTATTATTTATTCATTTTTACTTTAATTTATTACTTAATATTTGAAAAAACTGTATTAACATCAAGTGTCCTCCACAACACGTTTTAAAAAATGTATTTGAACTTGAATGGAGGAATAGAAAGTATTTTTTAACGATTGAAAATTTGAACAAGATATAAATATATATATGGGGAGAGAGTATAATACATAGATAAGCTAGATATTAATAATTCCCATCGTCCTTTTTTAACAGGCAGTATATTGGCAAATCTGCCTTTCTATATATAGTCCTGAAATATGAGAGCCATTTCATAGTTGCACCATCTAGTAGTTTCTCTCGCTACCTAATTTGGACTCTTGAATTAATTTTAAATCGATCTCTCTCGTCGGATGCTAACTATTACAGTGATTTAATTTTGCCGAGAGCACCAGAACCAAATTGATACTCAATGGATCTTTTACGTACCATGCCACATAATCCTATGGTATGCGTGTCTACAATTTTCGTATGCAGAAAATCTATCCACTCCAGCCGGGTTCGAGCTCGAAACCTTGGGCTTACGAAGCGGAGTCCTACAATCTTTAAGCCACCGAGCCGACACTCTCTCTCTCTCTTTAACGTTTTAATTCTTAATTACAGATGGTAGGCAGTGGAAATTAAATATAGCCTTAACTTCCGTTTATTTCCACAATGAAAGATCCGTTAAAAGCAACCTCTATTACAAAAAATACTGTCTTGATACGTAGAAAATTCTGCATCACGATTTCGTGTTTATCAAAATTATAATTTTCGGTTTTCTTCAGAATTACTTCCTTTAAGAACTTCGTTTGAAGTTTACAAGTAGTTGTGTAAAATTCAAATGTCTGTTTGGTTTTTAAAAAATGAATTTTTTTTTTGAATTTTGTAAAACTAAAAACATATTGATTACAAATTTTGAACAGTTCTATTCTCGTTCCCTAAAAGACAGGGGGTGGCGAGCCTTTAAAAATCAACGTGCCTTTTTTTCCTAAGGGAGTGTTTAATGAGGTATAGACGTGCCGTCAAATAATTTTGACTTGTGATTATTGGGAGATAATAAAACTAAATACGAACAACTCAAAACAATATTTTTTACAACAAAAAATACTTTTGGAACTGTATAGTTTTAAATGATTTAGTTACACGTTTAATTCAAATTAAAGTAACATTAGTGTGACTTCTGTTGTTGCTGATTGTGAATGACAAATGATATTTAAGGATTGTAAAGTGTTACTTTTAGTAGAATGTATGCTGAATTAGAATCATCTACCAAATGGTTCCTAAGCAATTAATTATTTTCGCTGCAGCTCACTTTTTTGACAAGAGGATTTGTGATTTGTTTCAAAATGCCGTTTTACAGACGATATGTTCTGTATACCACTGTTCCAGAACATAATACGCCCGCACCGCTCTGTCGCCTTTACAAATATTTCTAGATTCACCAAGTTTGAAATTATCTGTTAAACTTACTACCTTTCACTTTTTGTTCCTTTGCTAAACCGACCATTTTAAATAACAGTTAAAAATCGTAAATATAACACAAAAGAACTTTAAAATACAGTTGTGTCAACGAAATTGACTATGCTATGCGTAGACAAATTTTGCATCATAAGCAACTGTAGTTCATGATGTAACTAAGGCAAGGCAATAACAAAAGATTTTGCTCCCCCCTCCCGCAAACGATCACTCAAGTTTATTCGTTATACTTCATAGAAAACTTCGTTATTTTGAAATAAAATACAAACCCTTTTGATCACTGGCGTGGCCAAATTATTGTTTCGCGTACCATTGTTGGCATGCATGCCACTTGTTCGCCATCCCTGCTATAAGATATCCGAATATGTTGAAATGACCAAATTCGATCAAAACATTTTTTATTTCATCAAACAGAGCTATATATATATATATGTTTTGGCATTGCAAAACATACTTTGTTTTATTTCTACATTATCTAAAGGCCAAGTTACAATCAATTTTATAAATTTAGAAAAACCGGAAGATCAACATGGCAAGTTGGATAGCTCAAAATATTATGAATGTACTTATACATACAGTACATACTTGTACATAAAGTGGCGTAGCGTGGACTTTTGCCGTCTGGGGCTTACAGGAAATTTTTGTCGCCTCTATTTTCCTCGAAGATCTGTTTCAAGAGGTGATAAATAGGTTTTCTCTTGAATAATGTTGGCAAAAGCAACAAAGAGTTTTATTGGTGGTAATATCACAGCGATAAGAAAGACATACTATGAAGTTTGTTTTATTATTGGTAATCATATTAAACCGTTTACCATAATGTTTCTTAAATGCTTCTAATTTAGCGTTAGTGACAAACATGAAAAATATAAAAAATAATAAATAAAAAAAGCAAAACAGGAGTGATAATATTTTGATCATTTTTTCACATTTTAAATTTCCAATGTTGTTTTGGTTTTAAAGCATTTCTCCCCCTCCCCCATTTATTCTTACGTTGCTCCCGCGGGAAATAACTAACATATGTATGCGGCCCGCATGAAATAGCTCACAGAAAAAAAGGCCCAGCAGAAAAAAATGTTGAGTACCCCTAGTCTAAAGTGACCGATGCACTTTAAATCTGTCGATGCTCAAAATTCTCACGTTGAGGTGATGTGGTAGATTTGAGTAGAGAGTTCCTGATCAGCTGTCATTCTCATCAGTTGACTGTGATTGAAAAATATGTGGTCCAGTGACAATGGGCCCTCTATTGCTTTAGAAAAGGTGACGTTAATAAACACTTCCTCACTCACCTGTTCTGGGATTCGAACTCTAGCCGTCGAGTGAATGGATCAATATTAACGTCGCACTATTCAGCTACATAAGGGTTTTTGGTGATGGACCTCATTATTTCTAACCATAGTCAAGTGACGAGGAGGACACCAGAACTGGCATTCCCTCTCCTAGCATCCACACAACACCAAAGGGAGGACGTTTGAGCTTCAACATATTTAACAAGAATTGGCCTCATCTGCACGGTGGGTATTTAGCGATATTTAGCTTGAACTCATGATATGTCAGCCTCCAGTCCGTTACCTTGACTAGTAGGCTAACACGACCACTCCAGGCCGTCGGCTCAGCAGTCGTGTCATTAACCATTACCCAGTCTGGGCGTCCACTATCTAGTTACCATTTGACCGCAAACATGTAATACTGATTTCTAAATATATGTATACCAATCATTTTTACAACACTCATTTTTATAATAAGGGAAAAGTACACAAGGCTGTGTTTGGAGATTTACCGTCCATCCTCATACTATAACATATTTTAATTTTTACTTTAGAGAGTACACCTCTGCACTTCCATCTACAGGTGTTTTAGAATATGAATCCCCTCCCCCAGTAACAGTCCAATGTACGTAACTGTATAATGGTTAAAATTCCAAGAAAATATTTTTAATTTAATATAAATATATATACTAATATATATACTCGTATATATATATATATATAACACATTTGCTGGCTTATATATAAATTATTTATTATTTTTTTCAAACTTCTCTCATATGTAAACAATATTTTCTCGCAATATGTATATTAACGACATCAATAAATATGTAATTCAGATAATACAACTAGAATGTTTTGAAATAAGCAAATGGTTCTATTGAAATCTCTATCCTGGGAATGTTTTGAAACATTAAAAAAGGCTGAAAACAGAAGTATCAGATAAAAATATGTTTCAAAAAAGAAGAATCACGATTAAACAGAAAAATACAGCTTCAAAATTTCTTGTGAAATTAAAAAAGAAAAAATTCAAACTGTATTGTTTTAAAATTTTAAATGAGTGTTTGGAGATAATGGCACTTCACATAGTGTCATATTTTTGAATGTCACAAATCATTTTCGGAAGATCGGGAGGTTGCTGAAGATGATGAATGTTCTTGTCGATCTGTGACATGAAGAACAGGTGATTTTCGTTCGATATTAATTACATCATCATGATTGAATGGGTACCTCAAGACTAAATGGTAAAGCAGAAGTACTACATTGAGGTTATGAAAAAGTTTATAGAAAGAGTGAGGGGATAAAAAGATAAAGTTTGTAGAGCAACAACACGTGGATTTTGCACCAAGACAACGCCTCGGGGTTCATTGCGCTCTCTGTAAAACAGTTCTTGGCGGCAAGCGCATTACTGTGCTCGAGCTTCCACCTTACTCACCAGATCTCGCACCATACATCTTCCACTTGTTCGTTAAAGTGAAAAATGCATTGATCGGAACACATTTTCAGTCTGTAGGTGAAGGCAAAAAAGGCAGACTTACCGAAGATGGTGACACCTAATGAGTTGCAGCACTACTTTGTATGGTGGAAATCTCGTATGTAGCTATTTATTGATAGGGAAATGGAGTATGTTGAAGGGGATTAAAAGGTATTTGAACATTGTTTTTAATAAAGCTAATTTTTAACACTAGTCCGATTATTTAATTGCCACAGTTGTAGTTCAAAAGACAGAACCCAAAACAAAACCTTGGTAACAGCCTTTTTCAAGATGATGTATTGAAGAAATGGAGCCTTTCTTTAACTTTAATGTAACAGTGCAAACTTTAAAAAAAACAATAGAAATTGATGGATCCTAATTTCTTCAAGACGTTTAGAATTTAAAGCCATCATGCGTGATCAAAGGAAACGTAAATGAAAGATTAAAAAACATGCCAAGAAATATCAGAATGGTATCTTTCTTGCCTTTTTGACAATATCATTTTGACGTATTAGTACTCTTTTAAGCTGTAAACGAATTTAGAAAATTTCTTCAATGCAGATACCAGGAAGTTCTATCAACAATAGTTTGTCTCTCCAAGCACTTTCCTAAGATAGAAAATAAATGAATAGATCTAATATTATCTAAATGAGGTATTTTAGCTTCTTTGTCTTTTAGAATAAAAATCACACGAGCATTTTTCCAGAAACGGAACAAAGTCTCAAAGTGAAAGCAAATGGTTAAGGTATCCTACTACATTCGGAACCGTGATTTTGCAAAGCGCATAAATGGATAATTTTCATGATATTTAGTGTCACTCAGATTAGAATACATGCATAAAATTATTTTAAAGACATTTTGACAAAAACAATTTATTTAAATTAATATTTTGGCAAAAAATTAACTTAGAATAATCTTTTTTCCAAATGTTCTCCTTTTGTGAAAAAAGGTTCTGTTATAAAAATATTTTGCTTGTATATAGCTCAGACCTCTCTACAGAGGTTCAACTAGAATGTTTGAAAAATTCACATTATTTTCAGAGTTACCACTAATTGAAATAATTATTCGCGTTGTTTTCTTAAAATTGCTCCCCTCTGTTGTAAAATATGAATAAACCCACTTCTAAGTTATATATTTAAAAAATTCTAGTTGAGCCTCTGTACAGAGGTCTGAGCTATATACAGGCAAAATATTATCCTAATAGAAGAACCTTTCACAAAAGGAGAACATTTGGAAAAAAGATTATTCTAAGGTAAATTTTTGTCAAAATATTGTATTTAAATAAATTTTTTTGTCAATGCCCTTAAAACAATTTTATGCATAGATTCTAATCTAAGGGACACTAAATATCATGAAAATTATCCATTTATGCGCTTTTGAAAATCACGGTTCCGAACATAGTCAGATGCCTTAAATAGGGCATGAAGAAAACGAAGAAGCATAGATTGAAATTCTTTTCGGGTTCCTAGTAAACATCCTAGACCAGGAACTAGACTAGGCTATAGTTTGGAGATTACGGTGTTCATTTCTTCATGGAAAAAAGGACCCGAATATGAAAAAAAAACTAATAGTACGAGAAGCCCGCCGGAACGGTTTATGAAAGCTATTTCATATCTTTTCGGAAGGAAAATTTTTTGAAGACAGCTTTTGTTACCTTTTGTAAAGTATGAATAAGAGCTTGAAAACTTTAATTAAGTTTTAATTTTGGGAGCAACAATTTTTGTGTTTTCAAACTTCTGACTAAACTTCTTTCAAACTTCTGTAGACTTTTTTCTAAACATTATGAGCACCTGCAGGAATTTTTTTCAACACTTAATTCGTGCAAACTTAAAAGGATCCTTTTAAAGTTTTTTCTATAATTAAGGTCACAGAGTTAAATGCTTCGCTGAAATTTTTAACAATAACTTTTTAAAAATCGATTTTGAGTTTCTGATATTTCTAAAATCTCCAAATAGGGAGCTTTTCATTGATATAACATACAAGCCATTATATGAATTAGAAGTACTTTAAAATGATTTTTAAAAAATAATAAGCTTATGAAACACACCCATTTGACAGATAGAAATGTAAACATTGTCTTTTTAAATCTGGGGCAAAGTTGAAAAGCCTCAATTTATTTTTATTAATACACATTAGATACCTGTATAGTAACTGCAAATTTAACTGTATTAGATATGCAAAAAAATTTTGTGCCAAATTTGGAAGCGTGGTTTTAATTTGAATGTTATATTTAATATTTAGTGATTTTACCTAAATTTAAGCCTATTTTTCACTTTAAATTTAGTTTAAATAATTAGTAATAATAACTAATTAAAACTTAGGCTTAGAAAAACGCTAAAAATATTTTAAAAATACTTGAAATTACAATTATGGGATATTTAAGAAAAATTTGGATTAAATTTAATACAAAGGTAAGATTTTTTTATAAAAAATTCTGTTTTCTAAAACTTATTTTTTTAAAATTGTGTAGATTTACTGTATGCATGTTTAAAGTTTATATTTTTAAAATTGTGTAAATTTACTGTGTGTATGTTTCTTAAATGCAATTGTGTATACTGAAGTGACATTTTTGAAATATTCTTAAGACATTTAAATATAAAGCAGTTATCATAACATTAAAATGACAATTTTCAATAAATTCATAATAATAATTGTTCGGTGAACTAAAAGTTTGCCTTTAAAAAAACTAATTATTATGTTTTAAAAAAGTTCACTTCAGTATAAATATAATGTTTAATTAATATAAATAAAAATTTGAGTCTTTTTATGTTTAATAGTTTCTGAGAAAAAGGTATGAGATGATACATTAAATGTGATGTTTGTTGTCTTTGCGAAAAGCTTGTTACATACATAAAAATACATAAATTTCATGTTTAAGAACATAAAAACAGTTTTATTTTGTCTTTTTTACAAATCATTTGTCCAGTTTAAAGTAAATTTTAAAGTTTTAAACTTAGAAACTGTCTGCAACAACAAGACCTAATGATGTTACGAAATCCTAGCGAAAACTTAAGAAACGGCGTATATATATATATAATCAGGTATTTTTAAATACCATCTCAAATTCACACCAAAACCATATTGATACATTTTCACATTATATTTATGATGCTTTCTGTTCAAATTTGATGTATGTAATGTATGAAAGCTACAAATTGTTTAAAAATTGATACAGAATTTGAGAAAATTTTGATTTTTTCTCGTTAAAAAAACTGAAAAATGCTGTTCTGGGCAATTTAAGACTTTTTTGTTTACTATTTTATGCAAAATAAATTGTAAAGATGCTAATTTTTAATAAAATGGGACAAATACATGCTGAAATTCATTATTTTTGTGATAAAGTGGCATTTTATAGTGAAAATTAAATTTTTTCAAAAATGTTTTTAAAACTGCATTCATCTTTTTCTCAGAATATAAGGTATAAATGTACATACAATTTTTTCCCTCATGTTACTGATATGTAACTATATATATTCATGTGAGTGGTTTGAGGATTTCCCAAAATATTTGACTGGAGTCCATATATCGTGACAAAAAATGTCAATTTTTTAAAAAATTCCTAGTGATATTTTTATGTTACATGTTTTTGAGAAAACTAAACAGTATATTTTAAATATTTCTATTCATTGCAAATATTAATGTTAATTTATTATTCAGACAAGTTTTTAAGCTTTAATATTCAAAGGTTTTTCAATAATAGCTAACTAATTATAACTCAGATGTGTAATGCTTTTTGTCGTTGCGAGAAGCTTGTTGCATGCATAAAAATACACCAATTACATTTTTAAAAACATAAAAACATTTTTATTTTTGACTTTTTTAGAAATACTGTGTACAGTTTAGAGAAAATTTTGAATGTTGAAACTTTTAGAAATTGTGTTTGCATACAATTGAACATACAAATCCATAATTAAATTTTTCTAACGCCGTAAAATCACATATTCCCAAATCATGAATTTTTTATATTGATACATGTTTACATTATATTTATGATGTTATAACGTCAAATTATAACGTAAACACCCTATTGAGCTCATTACTTTGTATCTACGTCACTCTGAAATAAACCATTCAATTTTTCTGAAATTTTAATCATTTTCTATTCTGTGCATAATCTTTCTAACCACCTTTCGTGTCAATCGGACGACTCGTTCTTTGTGCGTCGTTTTTTTTTTTGTTATAGAGTGTATTTTGGGATTCACACTTGCTAGGCACGCGGCGACTCTCAGATTCATCTCAACTCACCAAAACTATCATACAGAAGTTACAGAATACTTTTTTTGAATTACTTTCGTATAAAACTGAAAAATACACAATTTAACATCAGGGAAAAAAATCAAAATTAATGAAATAGCACCGTCATAAAAAGTGACGCTGCTGAGCGTGCTGCATCAATCGGATTTAGTAGCCCCTACCCCCCGAAATACGAAGAAATCGCCCTTGTCCTTGGTACTGAATTCTAGGGCGAGTGACGAAAGATAGACAGAAGAAGGAGCAACGCGTTTCAATCCACCGTGTGGGGGCAGTACCGAAAATATTTTTATTATGCATCTGAGAGATTCGCGTGACTAACGGAGAGTTGAATGCCAAAACAAAATTAAAAAAAAACTGACTACTACAAATTTATATATATTTATTAAAATTATGCACATATTTGCGTAAATATGGTGACCGAATACGTTCTATAGTCCCCCTCAAAATCTGCAAATATTTTTTTTTAATATGTACATAAGAACCTCATTAAATTCTACAGAATTTTTTTACTTAGAATAAACTTAAACAAAAATTTGTAGGAAGAAACAGCTAAGGCGGTTTATTGCATACGATAATATAATTAAAGAGGAAAAACATTGTGAAATATGAAAAAAATTTAACCTTAAAATGTTACCAACTTTAATTCAGATTCTTAAGATGTTGGTAAACACATTCACAAAGGGGGAAAAAAGGCACTATGCAATTAATTTAAGAGTTAAAACAATGTTAAAATTCTAAGAAACGAAAGTGGATCCTAAAAAAAACAATCCCTTTATTAAAAATGTCTTAAATTTTATTTTTAAAAAGAACTTTTTTGCCTAGAATTTTTAGTTTAATTAATTTTTTAGTTCCTTCTTTATCAAAGAGTATATTTGGAAAAGTCTTCGTTTTTAACAATACACTAGGGGCCTTAATACGGTGTTCTACAAATATCGCGACATTATTTTCTTTTGAGCTCTTCTGCTATTAACTATATCAATTTTTTTAAGAAAATATTTTATGCAACAGTATCATCTCGTGTATGAACAGGAATCTTATCTTGGAAAAATTCATATCTTATTTTCCGACATTATTGTCAATTCATGAATTTTTAGCGCTCAAATATTCTGTTAAAAATACAGGGACGTATACAGTTTCAATGCCCTATAAATCTAGAACAATGAAAAATATTATGTGTTACTTGTAACCAGTGGCACACACAAGGGGAGGTCCTGGGGGTCCGAACCCCCAAAGACCTTGATTTTTTTCCGATCGATTATAATTCTAAGTATATCGTACGTAAAATTTAATTAAATATATTAATTTTATTAATGAATGCTAATTATTTATTCAATAATTAGTTTTTCACTGTGTTTTGTTCCCGAAAATCGACAAAATCAAAAGTAGCATGATACAAGATGGTGAACTTTCGACCCCGGACCCCCCCCTTGAAAAATTTCTGCGCGCTACTGCTTGTAACAGAATTAAATGAGATTGCTTAAAGTTTTGTTAGAATGAGACACAAATACTCTATGTGTGAATCCTTAGTTACACGACACACAACGAGTCCGTAATCCATTCTTACCTAAACACTTGTTGAGAAATCCATCGATAGCGGTTGTGATACGTTGTTTCGGTTCCGCTAAATCAGTGATCTTCAACTCAAGAACCCGTAAAACTTGAAGGTGCTTCCATGGAACCCCTAGAATTACGAAGTGTTTTTGTGGAACCCCATTTCACACACATCACATACTTCGAAGAATATAGTTCAAAGTAATATTTAAAGTAGAGCAACATGTTATTGGCATTTCATGTTAAGGCATTAAAAAAAGTATTTCATTTATTATTAAAAAATTCTAATCTAATTTTATAAAATATAATTTATTCATTAATAATATTAATCTGTGATTCAAACGTCATCTACCCTTGCATTATATTTAGAATCTCGGATATATGCTGATAATTTTTACACAAACTGTCGAAGTCTAGGTCTATTGAGATTAAATGCAATCACATTACATATATTCCGAGTTTAATTTGTTTTTATATTTTGTTTTTTTTTAGCCATTTACGTTGAGAAATGTATTTCACTTAAACATAGTTCTCTGAATCGCATTAAAATGTTTATAACTGTGTGAGAAATCCCGTATATTTTGCGAGAGAATTTGCAACCTAAAATTTCGAAGCTGTTCTTGCTTAAATTTATAGATTTTAACATAAACTGTGTTGGTATGTTGTTCCCTTTCCTTCATTATAGGTGTTGTTTACCACAAATGCAAAAAAGAGCATTTTCCATTACAAAACTATCTAGTTTTGCAAGACATTGTACTAACTAACGAGTTAAAAATTATCTCGTGGAGCCCGGGATAGTAAACAATAGAATATTCACAATCCAGTAGGAAGTATACATAAAGATGAGAAACGTTTTAATATTTTATTATATTATAATAAAAGTTTTTAAAAAAAGTATTGTAAAATAAGGTTATTTTATATAAATAAAATTTTTAGTTTAAATGAATAAGGGGGAGCTTTAGATACTTGTAACTATGCAAACTTCACAGAAAAGGCGAATTCATTTTGCACACATATTTATTTCTTATTGATTTTTTATTGTGACTCGTGGAACCCCAGAATTCCGTGGAACACAGTTTGAAGATCACTGCGCTAAATCAACAAGAAGGGAAAGGGTGAATACCTGGTCCTTTACGTAACCTTACAGAGAGAAATCCCAAAGTGTTGAGTCAGGATTATTGGTTAGGTGGCATGTTGTAGTCCACGACTCGTCCAATCCATCGGCGAGAGAGATGTTCAGCGAGGTCATCTCGCACGTTGATTGACCAGTTGAGTTGAGTTAATATTAACGTCGCACTGTTCAGCTACACGAGGGCTTTTGGCGACGGACCACGTAATTTTGAACCATGGTCAAGTGACGTGGACGACACCTGAGCTGGCACCCCCTCTCCTAACTACCACACCACACCAACGGGAGGACGTTTCAGCTCTCGACAGATTTAACGTGCATCGCTGCCCTACACGGCGGGTCTTTAGTGGTACTGGGATCGAACTCATGACATGCCTGCCATGGTTGGATACCTTAACCACTGGGCTACCGCAGCCCTCGTTGATTGACCAGAGTGGTGGTGCACCATCCGATTGCAGAATGAAGTTGTCAATGTCGTCCAGCAACTGTGACAGTTTTTCCCCGGAACAGTTTGCTAAATTCAAGAGCACATAATGGGGCCGTGGGTAGCCTAGTAGTTAGAGCATCGGATCCCAGACCAGAAAGGCCAGGGCTCGATACCCGATGCCACCAAATACCCTCCGAGTACACACGGAGTACGTGCTCGTTAAATCAGTGGGTCCGAAAGTCTTGTGGGCGTTCGCAGCTGAACCCACGAGTGCAGGGGTCTGGAGAATATTTCCCTCTCCTCCAGTTCAATGCCCAAATTGAGGAGGTGGAGATCGATGGTGTCGCCGTCTATCGTAAAGAATTCCAGCCTTTCTCACAGGCGAGATGGCATTAGCAACAACAACAGAACACATAGTCGTTACCACTGCAGACGCCAGCATTTTGGCTGGCAAGTCGCATGTCACGAGCCTATGTCTATTTTGTCAGGGACAAAACCTAAACTTTAAGGCTGTTTTCGGTCAATGTTAAAGGATAGGGATGAAACGGCAAAGACATTTGTGGGCAGGAAAAAGCTCCAATAATAATAAAATTTTTTATGGATATAAAGAAAATAATTGTTTAAAGGATAGTGTTTCTTGAATTTTGATTTTTTGGAAAATTACACAGTTTTCAGCATTTTTGCAAAATGAAATTTGACTTTTCTATGTTAAAGTATAGGAGGTGGAAACGCCAAAGACATTTTAACAGAAAAAAAATTTTTTTAGAGTAGAATTAAATAGTATATAAGAAAGCAAGCTTCCCTCTTTGGACTAGTGTAGCCAGAATTAGGTTTTATGTTTTTCTTAATTAACTTTTTTAAAATTTTAAGTTCATTCTGAATTATTTTTGGCGTAGTTAGGACTATCTCAAACAGATGGCACCACCATCGTTTGAAAAGCGAATTTATTCTTGGCTACGAATACTTATTTTTGGCGATATCTTTCTGAAATATAGTCGCCAGCTGAAATTATGGTAACTTGCAAATAGTGGACAACGGAAAAGGTTTATGATGTACAGAGATTTACCATCTCAAATCTGACGAACTTTCCGATTTAGGAAAGTTTTAAATATTTTCTGCATGTGTGCTTTAAAAAAATCGTTTATAATTATACTGCTTAGATTTTTTTTTTTTTTTCATTGAAGGAATGTCTGTAAGAATATTTAAATTCTGCGAAATGACTTAACGAAGAATGAAAAAGTATACTTACTTTATACTTGATCGAAAGTTGTGAATTAACTCACAATAAGAACACAAGTTACTACTCCTTACTCAAATTAAAATTTTAATCTAGTTATTGTAATGCAATTATTATTATTATATTATTATTTTCTTTTTAATTAACAAAAAAAAAATTTCCCATCGATTTTATATTTGACGTAAAACTTTACCATAAACCATTGGAACAATTATTAACACAAAATATTGTTTTCTAATTTAATTAACAGAAACTTATTTTTTCAATTAATTATGTTCAGATTCTAAGCCGCACACCAAATTCTCAGCACATTTTTGTGAAAAAAATAGTGTAAAATATATTATCGATATATGATATATTTACGGAATGAAAAGTGGCTGCGATACCCTAGTGGTCAAGGTAACGTACTCGTGGCTGGCGTATTATGAGTTCGAGCCTAGTACCGCTGAAATTCTGTCGTGTAGGGGAGCGATGAACGTTAAATCTGAGAGCTCAAACGTCCTCTCATTGGTGTGGTAGTTAGGAGATGGGAGGTGCAAGCTCAGGTGTCGTCCTCGTCACTTGACTATGGTTCAAAGTTACGAGGTCCGTCACCAAAAGCCCTCGTGTAGCTGATCAATATGACGTTTATATTCAATCATTAACTAAACGAAATAAAAAAATAATAAAGGTGAATTAATAAAAGTGAATAATTAATTTACTTTACCAGCATTAAAAACTTTTTCAGTCTTCGAATCTAAGCTGCACCAGAATTTTTGTAGCCTAAGCATCGGGAAAAAAGTGCGGCTTAGATTCGAATAAATATGGCAATATCGCGATTTTAAAGTCTCTCTATCTTTAAATTTTTGCCTTCTTTTTTCTATTAAAAAATACTGTCTGGCATTTTCTGTCATTGAACATTTTCAATAACTTGATCAAGTTCTTGACTAAATTTTTAACATAATAGAAGTTGGGATTTTTCTTTGCGCATTACATTTTACACATATAAAATTTAGAATTAATGTTAATTCAAATTTTATCCATTTTAGTTAAATGTATGATAAAAAATTTTAAGTAGTAAAATTTTATTATGAATTCTTTATGGAAAAAGAAATATGTTGGGCATTACGATATGAACATATGTTTATTGCTCATTGGAGTTTTTATTTTATTACTATAATTAAAATATTGATTTTTATTACTAGTTCATTTTTGAATTAGAAAGTAAAGCATTCAGAAAAAAATATATCTGCTGAATAAACTTTTAAAAACACTAATTTTAAAAAAATTGAAACTTAATTTTCTAAATAATTAAACGGTGTTTTCATTTTTTAAACCCCACGATGTATAATATCTCATGGGAATTTCACTTCAGAGGGGACCGGAAAACACTTGTTGGTCCGAAGTCTTTAGGAAAGAAAAGTACAAAAAGCAATAAAGTTTCCAATTTCTTTCTTATGTACTAAAACAGAAAGAGAGGAAGAATAATTTATTTGGATTCCTACATAGAATGAAACTATTATTTTGTTACCAAATATGCCCAAAAATTAAACAATAATGCAATTTTCTTTGATTTAAATATAATGTTAACTTCCAAATTGAAAAATTGTTATTGACATATATTCATTAAATAAACATAAATTTCTTAGAAAAATAAAGGCAAGGTTTATATATTATATGCTTGATTAATTGTGCTTGATAATTAATTGCCAGCCTATTTTCTCTCCCCTTATAATGATATTTTAATCATTCTCTAAAGTTACAAAAGTAAATTTTAATTTCAAAATATCTTTCTTTCTTTCTTCCTTTTTTTTTTTTTTGCTGAACATGAAATAATTTTGTAATGCTTATTTTCATTTACGTACCATTTCTTATAAAAATATTTTTTGAATTTGAAAAATATTTTATATGTAAAATAATGGTCAAAACCATAATTAACCAGTTTTTTAATGAAATAGCTGCATACTATCTTAGAAAAATATCAAAATTGATAACCTTTAACTTTTTTAACATTTATATATATATATATATATATATATATATATATATATATATATATATATATATATATAACTACTTTTTTAAAGAAAATTCTATTCAAAATTGTTTCCCTTAAACCTTTAATAATGTAATACAGGTGTAAGTGTATACCTAATTGGAAATTTCTGAAACATTTTTTTTTGTACATAAGAACTTTATTTTGTAATACTTTTAGAAACATTTATTATTCCATTATAAAAGAATATTAAATCGTTTTTCTTTATATGTAGTGCCTACTAGATTGTGAACATTCTATTGTTTACTGTACCGGGACCAACAAAACAAATTTATTCACGTTAATACATTGCTTTTGCACAACTAAATCGTTTTGTAATGGAAAATGAACTTTTTTTTTTTGTGGATAAAAACACCTATAATCAAGGAGAGCGAACAACTTATTGACAATCTAAAAGACATTTGACGGTAAAATCTATATTAAAACAAGAACAGCTCCTAAAAATTTAGATTGCAAAATACATAGGATTTTTTCCATAGTTAGAAATGAATAAAGCATTCATAACAAATTATCAGAATCCATGAGTCGAAAAAGTAAGAAAGCCATTTTAGATCTCTCTCATGGTCAAGATTCAACACTATTTTACTCCCCGCCCCCAAAAGAACAAGTATTTCGTTTCACAGTCGTAAAGACTGTGGCCCTCTTCCCCTTGCAGAGAAAGGGGAGGATTCTATTGAAGGAAGTGCGCTACACACACAGAGAGAAATTTTTTTTCTTGCCTTTTTCGAAATCAACCAAAAGCGGAGAGCAGAGTGCACACGATTTTCTCTTTTCAAACAATCAAATCTCACCAGCAATGACATCCAATAATTCACAAAATAGCTATAAATTTATGTTTCGAGATATCTTTCCGATTTTTTCGAAATTTCGCAATTGTCCATAATTTTGGAGATCTTCGTATAATAAGGACCATTATAAATTTATCATCTTCCATGCTCTCAATAATTGACACATTTGTTGAGTAATTCAGGGTACCACTGAGAATTGTACCTCTCGTGAAATAGGTTGCCAACCCCTGTTCTATTGTATAAAAGTAAAATTGTATCATACTGTTTGTTCATTAAAACGTGAAATTTAATTTTTTCATTGCTTTAAATCCACCTATTCTTCCTTTAAAAATCACTTGTTCAGGAAAAATTAAACAGTTTCGTTCTGTACATCATTTATCTAGAGAATTGATCGACAAACTGTGTTCCACGAGTCCCAATAAAAAAAAAAAATGGGAAAGAAAAATTACAAATATGTATGCAAAATGGATTTATGTTCTCATGAAATTCGGTTAGCCACAATTATCTAAAAAGATATTTTTAACTTTTATTGTAATATAATAAATGAATTTTAAAACTTTATTTTATGCAGTAGATTGTGAATATACTATTATTTGCTATCCCGAGTTCCACGAAGTAATTTTATACTAGTTAGAGTACAATATTTTGAAACCTTTTTTTACATTTGTGGGGAAAAAAACACCTATAATGAAGAAGATAAAAAAATTTATCGACATATGAACAGATTCGATGCTAAAATTTAAATTTAAGCTAGAAGACCTATATCTTAGGTTACCAATTCATGCCATATACGCAGAATTTCTCACACAGCTATGAACATTTTCATGCCATTCACAAAAATGTATTTAGAAAGTGAAAAATATTTTTAACGCGATAGGCAACAAATACAAAAACGAATTGAACACGGAATATGAAATGCTACTGCAGATAATTTCAAAAGCTTATACGTCGATAGTTTGTGTAAAAAATTGTGAACACATATCTCAGTTACTAAGTATAATGCATGCGTAGGTGACATTTGGGTCACAAATTTATATTATCAATGAGTAAATAACATTAAAATTACATCATAAAATTTTTAATAAAAATATAATATTTTTTAAAATTGTCTTTACATATAATATCAAAAATATGTTTATCTATATACTTTAAATATTATTTTAAGATATATTCCCTTCAGCGAGGGAAGGGGATTCCTCGAAAACATGTTACAGTTCTAGGGATTCCAAGAGTTGAAAAAGTTTGACGATTGACCAATGTCCAGAAATGAAAAGTCTTTCATGGTCAAGATTCACTCTGCTGCTTTAACCCCCTCCCCGAAAAAGAAAAAAAAAGAGCTAACATTTATTTTACCAGTTTTACGACTCTCACCCCTCTCTTCGCCCCCGCGTGTTTCCTTTCGCTGAAGGGAAGAATTTCATTGAAAAGGTTACCCGAGAGAGAAATTTATTGCCCATCTTGGGAGTCTTGAGACAAATATTTGTGCCAAAAATTTCGCAATAGCCAACGCCATCTAGATGTCATGTAAGGTGTTAAACTAATGGCCGGCCATCACCTTAAGAGTACATCTACTTTTTACGATTTCGCATCGTCAGAGCTCAGGTGCCTCCCTCGAGGGAGGAAACTGAGCATCGAAATTACGTGCGGCAATTGGTAACACCTGTATAGTGCAAAAAAAGTGATACCAGCTCCTGGGGAATGAACTAGGTCTGCAAAGGTAAAATATACCAGTACGCAGCAACATTAGAAGAAAAAACACTTTACGGTTTGCTGAGGTGGCGTGAGTCTGAGTGCTACTGTTTTACAGTATCTGGAAAGTGTATATTTTTTTATGAATTATACGGTACTTTACAGTATATTTGGTAACAAAAAATATTGTTGTGCATTGAACAGTCATCAAAAAGAAAATTACAACATCATAGAGTATGCGCGTAGTTAAATTCAAACTACAGGATGGGTAGGAGTAAAAAATACATGCCAATATTGTGAATCCTTTAATTCAGCGTTTCTCAAACTGTGGGATGCGCCCCTTACAGGGTCTTGAAAACCCTAAGAGGGAGGCACAAGCATATTGAAAAGTCAAAAAAAAAAAAGATTTAAAAAATTATTAATTTATTGAAAGTAGACAAACAAAATATATTCTGATATAATAAAAAATAAAATGCACATTTACGTTGATAAAATATACTTAGAAATGTATCAGTACTGCTCAATGTATTTTATAATTAATTTAACAATGCTGAGTTAAGAACAAGCTTAATAATTATCAGTGACCATACGGGTTTGTCATATATAAAAGTATATGCAAAAAGTAACATTTATCTTGATAATTTGTAGAGTTTATAAGTAACCTCTTAATTTCCGATTAAAAGTTCGCGATTTGCTCCCTAATGCCTCCGTTGTGCACGTATGCACGCCTATGTGGTGTATTGGGGGGGGAAAGAGAATAAGTAAGAAAATCCTCTGAATTAAGTAAATCTTTCGCAAACGCTACAAGGCCAATTTTTTACGTTCCAAAGCCCTTGGAATAATTTTATGGATAGCAGTTAATAGACGCATTTCGGAAGAACGTATATATACGTCCGTTGTAATTTACGCACTGGCTGAGCGAGACATTTATATACGCCGGTGGCACTTAAGAGATTGAATTTGCATTGAAGCTTTTGCGACAAAGTATCGTATTATCGAATTCAATACATTGTCATTGTATGGAGGGGGCGCGATGAAAATTATGATATAATATTGGGTCGCAAGTATTGAAAGTTTGAGAAGCACTGATTTAATCTGAGTTGTTTAACTTTAATTTTTAAAAAAGGCGACAAGAATTGTTAGAATTAAATCCGGTTATAAAGTTAAATAGCCTTTACTCGTCCTCTTTACTGGGTATTTCATGGGGTTGCATGGATATATACATCTAAGGTCCCACGTAAATGTATAAGTGTTACCTGGATACATTTACATATATAAATTAATTGATATCTAAGTCCTAGCATTAAGTGTTAGATTGTGTTGAAAAACATTCTTATAACCCTCACCTCTTGATTTAAAAATGACAGGAATTTCTAAAATTAAAGTAGAATTATTTTCTAAGATCCTGTATCCCCCTTTCCTAAAGTGTATTTCAGCAAAATGCATTTTTAGTGGATCTCTACTCAGCAAAATAAACATATTTAACAAAGATTGCTTCAGATTTGATTTCCGTAAGACCCGTTCACAGTGGATTTAAATTCAACAAAAGAAACAGGAACACTAAATTTCATTATTGTAAGTCTAGTAGTTCGGAAACGGATTTTTTTTATCTTTGAGCAGCTGTAATTCCCTCAGCTCCCCATAGGAGTCGTTCTATGCAAATCTCTGTTAAACAAAAGAAACATGCTTACCAAATTTCACGTTTGTTGGTCTAATAAAACACAATTTATAATTTTTTATCTATAACAACACCTTAACCCTGGCAAATAGTGTGTTTTAATATATAAGAGATGAAATTTGTCCATGGTTCTGAAATATTTCATCCCCGGGATTTTCTTTGGGGATGAAGGCGGAAATTTTTCACTAAAGGTAGGAATTTAGATTCTAGAAAATATTCAATAAAGAACAGGCATCGACAAGGCAGGGTGTAATTTGTTGCGTGAGAAGAAATGAGAAAAGACAGATAATCCAAAAAAGCCGATATTATCCCTGATCCCATTCCAATGTAAAACTTAGTATTACACCATGCTTCACATTGAGTGTACATATATAAATGCACACATACTTAACATTCTCAACCGAGTTTGTAGAAGAGAAATATATGAAAATGTTTTGGATGTGTGTAAGAGAGATATTCTTTTAAGGTATATGAAACATTCTTTCCAGCTTGTAGATTGTACTTATAAAAAGCAAACATTTAGGGGTTTTCGTGTTCCACAATTATAAAACAAACTTTAAAGTCGAAAATTAAAATAAAAGTCTTTCTTTTTCACATTTTGTTAAGTATTATACTTAGTTATATGCAATAAAAAATGAGCCTTCTTTTTGAAACATTTTGGGCAAAAAAACTGACCACTAAATGGTTAAAGTCTTGTGATATGTTGCAGAACATACAAAATACGAGTTCCTTTCTTTCTGACAAATACACTAAAAACAGCGGTGTAAATATCCTCGTGATAAGGATATTGATGATTTAAAATGAGTTCGTTTTAACCATTATAAAACGGGCAATCGATATTTCAGCTGAAATAAAGCTTCTTAAAGGACGGACTTAGTTCAAAAATCCCAACCAAGGAGGTCCTCTCCTTCTTAATTGCTTTCTGAACAACATGTGGTCTGCCGAAATTCATAAACGTGTGTTACTTAACCGAAATGTTGGTTTTAGAAGAGGCAGTTATAAAATTTTTATCTCTTTCCTTACTTTCTGACCCTCAAAAAAAATACCCACTGCTCATCAGGTAAACAACACTCTATCTTGTTCCCAATATCCGGAGACACATGGTAGAGTCAATTATTAAGAAAAAAGGGGAGAGGCAGGTTAATCGAAATTCCATCATCCTGAAGAGAGAGAGAGAAAGAGCACAATTTCCTCTCAAAACTACAGTCTCCTAATGGTTAATGGAAAGTCAGGAGAGTGATTAGATATATAACAATCTGATGAAAGAAAAATGTCCAAGTTTTAATGACATCATTAAAAAATATCGTTTCAAAGGTAGAAAAATCATGTTTACGAAGACATCATTTTAGATAATTACACGGTATTAAGCATCATTATCAGTGGTTTCGTGTATTCTGGGAGATACAGAGATGAGAGAGAAAATTCTTGATCCCCCCGAGGAATTTTTCCGAGATTTCATAAAAGATAATATCCCCTTAATTGACGCTAATGCGAGTATTCAATTCATTATAATCATTTCAAAGTTTTTGAAAAATAATATGTCCGGTGAATGTGTAGCAGTCTACATATTCTCTGAAATTAAATCTGATTGAACAGGAGCAGAATGCATTAGGAGGTTGAATTGCATCCATTTTACTACTCGACTGTGGTTAATAAGGCGTTTTTTTTTTGTTAGCCAGTATCCCACTTAATTTAAAAGAATAATAAAAAATCTGCATTAATATCAGGATTTGAGCAATCATATTTATGTATTATGAGAATATGTGGTGGAAAAATATACCACAAGTTTGATAACATATTGGACAATGGTAACATAGATAGAAGATAACAACTTAATAATTCTCAAATGTTTTCATTTTCATTATCGCAGGGTCCCACTAGGCTACCCACGGCCTAGCCACAAATGTACATAAGACACCCTGCACCCTGTCAAAAAGACACAAGCGAGAAAAAGTTCTACATGCTATTTGTTGATCATCAAGAAACAAGAAAACTGCAATAACTTGAGCAAAATATGACAGTTTTACCTGAAAATATTAGTCTTTTAATGTTAATGAATAGTGTGTGTGATTTATGTCCTTTATTAAGCTCATGCACATTTGAAACATTTTAGTTCAGTTGATTTTATTGGATTATACGCTTTTTTAAAATCACGGTTCCGAACGTAGTTGGATACCTTAATGAAATTTAATACAATACTTTCCAAGTTTTTTGAGAAACATTTATCGAGTTTCTAGAAAATAATCTTATTTTTTTTTTCAAATTGTCAAGAAATTGTTCGATGTCGTCCATTTTGTTATTCATTTCACCATTCGAATGTGTGTCTCAAATCTTTTTATGCTGTTCCTGATTTTGGATGACGTAGGAACAGAAACTGCATTATTTATTACATTTCAGCCGTCGGAATCTGTATCAATATTTCTTGAGCTTTGAATCAACTCCAAAAAGTCTTTGTCTGCCATAACTGGAGCCGTATATTCCTTTAACAAGCACAAAGCTAAAATACACTTTTCTGTGATAAAGTACTTTATAAATGTAATGTTCTCATCCTCTATAAACATTATTTAGTCACTAAAAAATTTGATCAGGGGATTTATTCCTGGGTGGTGGCTAGACAATATAGCCACTGCGCATTTACCACATTTAACTTACTTTTCAGGATAGAAAAAATGAATCATTTTACAATAAACTTTTTTTTATGAAAATGCTAATAACTATTTCAATAACAATTAAATACAAAATAGAAGTGCAATAAAATAATAATAGAATAATTGTACAATATAGAATACTTACTTAGAATATATACATAGAATACTTAGAATATACATTAAAATTGGTATGTATCCACAGTTTATATTTGATTTAATTTTAGTATAAAAAGTTAGAAATAAAGTAATATTTTTAAGGATTTAAATTAGTTGTTTCAAAAATTTGATGAGCTATATACTGTGGAACTTTATAATATGCAAACATTTTTTCCGAGCAGAAAAGCTGTAATGAAAGATTTTCGAACCCGAGAATCTGGTACCACATATTATAAACAAAGTTTGTTTTTATTTCCGACCCCAAACATTCTCACGTGATTCTAAGTGCTGTTTCTCGAGTACAGCAAATGGGTCATTTTTCTGTTCAATTGGGGTAGTGGAATGCACATAAAAAGCTTTCCTAAAACCTAAAAAAAAGTCTTTTTTTTAAATTGTACAATCGCTTAATTCATTCAAATGAGATAAAAGTATACTTAAAACATGTCGAAAGATCAGAAGTTTTATTTATAGTAATCAAAATACAATTTATTGATTTATACAGAGAAAAACTGTTTTTAGCTACCCATCAGAGGACATGAAAAGCAAAATAAGGTATCGTGCTGCCATCCATATTAATTTTTATGCGTTTTGGCTTCAATTAGCGCATATGGATAGACTAAATATCTAACACCCGCTTGGAGAAAATCTTTTTGATATGTGGCTAGACGTATTAGCCACTGCCCGCTAAAGGGTTAAACCAGCGTTTCTCAAACTGTGGGGCGTGGCCCTAGGGGTGAGGATAACCCTACAAGGGGGGGGAGCATACCGAAAAGTCAAAAGTAAAGGATTTAAAAAATTAAAAATTTACTGAAATGAAGCAAAACAAAATATACATTCGGGCATAATAAAAATAAGATACACATTTACACTGATATAATATACTTATAAATGAATCTGTGTAATGTGGGAGTTATAATTGTATCAATACTGAGATTAAATGTGGTTGATAATTAATCTCTCAATTCAAAGTGAAGAACACACACACACACAAGTTTAATAATTACTAGTAAATCGCGTAGGCTTTTAATATACAAAATGTAATACTTATCATTACGGATTATGCACGGATAATGATTAAAATCATATTGTAGCTTTAACGTCGTTATTGCATTCAATTCATTGTTATTGTGTGAAGGGGGGCGCGATGAAAATTAAGATTGAAAATTGGGTCGCAAACATTGAAAGTTTGAGAAACACTGGATTAAATATTATCATCATCTTTCGCAATGAGTTCTTATGAATGATTTATAGTAGGACAGTCCAATAATCTAGGAAAATAATGTAAAACCACATCGCTCTTTCATTTCCCACCTCTCGTAAATCCCTGGTGTTTCCTGTATTTTGTTGATTCCTAGAACTGAAGTCTTTTCGTGTCCAGCGATTTTCTTTTCGGGTTGAGAGAAAAAATACATGATAATCCAAAGTAGTTTGTCACGACGGTTGTATTATTTCGTGTTACTCGATATTTCGTCTTAAGGTATCCGACTACGTTCGGAACCGTGATTTTAAAAAAGCGCATAAATGGATAATTTTCATGATATTTAGTGTCACTCAGATTAGAACACATGCATAAAATAGTTTTTAAAATAGTTTTAAGGAGATTTTGACAAAAAGATTTTGTTTAAATATAATATTTTGGCAAAAAATTAACTTAGAATAATCTTTTTTCCAAATGTTCTCCTTTTGTGAAAAATGGTTCTATTATAATAATATTTTGCCTGTACATAGCTCAGACCTCTCTACAGAGGCTCAACTAGAATTTTTGAAAACTTCCAATTATTTTCAGAGTTACCACTAATAGAAATAATTATTGGCGTTTCTTTCTTAAAATTGCTCCCCTCTGTTGTAAAATATGAACCCACTTCTAAGTTACATGTTTCAAAAATTCTAGTTGAGCCTCTGTAGTGAGGTTTGAGCTATATACAGGCAAAATATTATTATAATAGAAGCATGTTTCATAAAAGGAGAATATTTGGAAAAAAGATTATTCTAAGTTATTTTTTTGCCAAAATATTATATTTAAATAAATTTTTTTTGTTAAAATGTCCTTAAAACAATTTTATGCATATATTCTAATCTAAGTGACACTAAATGTCATGAAAATTATCCATTTATGCTCTTAGCAAAATCACGGTTCCGAACGTAGTCGGATACCTTAAGCATTTCTGCGTTAACGTATTTTATTTTTATGTCAGCATTTATCATATTCAGGGAGTGAGCCACGATCCGATACCTTGACCACTAGGCTATAGAGGCCACCTTTTAATAAATCTTGATAAATATTTACTTAAATTATAATTCCATTTTTCTATCTGTATATAATTCATGAGCAATGGATTTGTAAAAACAGAAACTTTACAACAGCCAAGCCAACACACAAAAATTTCCATCAGAATCTAAAATTAAAATGTTTTATAAAACACATAAAATAAAACATAAAATGACATTAAAATAGTGAAAGATTTGAAACTGAGAATCCGTTATTTTTAAAGTATTTCAGCTTCAGTAAATATAAATTTTATTAAAGAAAAAAATCTTTTTAGAAGGAATGCAGAAGAAGCTTCTTTGCAGCTTTTCGCTCTTTCGCGAACTTATGAACCAATAACCAATTTCGTAATTTGGTCGTCAACTAAGGAATTCAAACCATTATAAAAATAACTAAGATCTATGAAAGCTTACAGAGTTCATGATTTTTTTAGTTCCTGCTCAAAAATTTTAATGAAGTAATTAAAATTTAGATATATTATACTAAATGATTTGTAGCAAAATTATACATTCAAATAAATCTATTTAATAACACCCTATATTAAACTGGCATGTAAGGTTAGATAATTAAGTGTAAAGATTCAACTGGTTTCAAAATGAATATTTTAACTATTTGTCTTATAAGTTTCAAAGAGAGGAAAACCTTAAATGGGAGACTTCGCAAAATATTGAAGCAGCGAGACAAACGATTCAATTCATCCTTGTTACTCAATGTATTTATTGCGTGCACAAATATTACCTGCATTTGTGCGACTGTTTCCTAAACATTTTTATTAACACCATTACCTACAACCTTTAAAAATAAAAAATACACATATTTAAGTATAAAGATCTGATGTGTTCCGATTCCATATTGGGGTTCACCAAACGGCTTAAGAAATTAAATATAATGAGTTAAAAAATTCTGCCGTAGAAACATAGAACGCCTCATAAAAAAGCATTATAGCACAATTTGATTGCAATTCCTTACAGATATAACACCCAGTCAGTGGCGCACACAAGGGGGGGGGGCCTGTGGATCCGGAACCCCCAATGCCCTTGATTTTTTTTTCCGATTGATTATAATTCTAAGTTTATAGTACGTAAAATTTAATTAAGTATTTGTTATTAATGATTAATTTTATTAATTAATGCTAATAATTTATACACTAATTAGTTTTTTACTGTGTTTTGTTCCCGAAAATCGACAAAATCAAAAGGAGCATGATACAAGAATGGTGAACTTTAGACCCCGGACCCCCCTTGAAAAATTCCTGTGTGTGCTACTGCACCTAGTAGTAATATAGTACAGAAACCAGTAGTAATTGTAGTATAACACGACTCCGTTACTTTAAACACTAGGCTACCACGGCCACAAGAACAACCAAAGTCAGCTTAATAATTAATGTAAACACGAAATTTCAGAATAAAGCACTTACGGTACTTTTGGTAAACTGATAGTTTGACACTAAGCTTAAAAATTCAATTCCCTTCACCACAGAAATAAAAATGTTCGATGGTACTTGATTTTGGAAGGAATAAAAGCTATTACCTGTGTATATAAAACTTTATTTACAGTAACTTAGAGCTCGACAATTCTCAACGTGATCATCACCGAAGTCTTCTTCTACGCACGTGTACGCGTACAAATGACTCTCTGGTACTTTACATACAAGGTGTGACACACAAAAAACTTAAACTAAGTTGTGGCTTGAAAAAAGAGCGGAGTGGAAACAACTGTTTTGATGACGTCATCCCACACACACTTCTATCCACGTGGCTAGTTTCGCCTTAATCGATCTCGTCAGTTCGCCACTATGAACACGTGCAACTGCATTCTGCCGGAAACATACCGAATCAACATCAAGTTTCTTGTGAAACTTAAGAAATCAGACACGAAAACATTTCAAATATTAACCGAGGCTTATGGAGATGAAACTTATACCATTCAAACACATGTGTGCGAGACTAAGAGGTTTTTAGGGGGAAGGGTCAGTGTGGAAGATGATGAACCTGCTGGGTGGCATCCTCCTTATTCACTTGATTTGGTCCCGTGAGACTTTTTTTATTTCCTACAATTGATTTGTGCTTAAAAGGAACGTATTTTACCTCAGTTGAAGAGATTCAGGTAAAAACGGAAAGTATCCTACAGGGAATTCCAAAAACCTGGTTCCAGAACTGTTGTCAGCAATGCCAGCACCGAATGTAGAAGTGCGTGATTGCTGAAGGGAACTGCTTTGAAGGTGATAATATCACGGAGAACTGATTCTGTAAGTACAACGATTTATCGGACCATTCTCATTTTTTTGTATCACACCTCGTATAGTTTTCTAGTTTCATTTACAATTTGGCTCTTCTCTTTTAAAAAACGCTTGCCCATCCCTGGTTTAGGGTAACGAATGAAATATTGTTTTCAAAATTTTTCAAACCAACGCTCTAAAAATGAATCATTAATTTGAAAATGAGCTATTATTTTGAAATGTATCATTTATGTTTTTTTAAAATTACAGAATCAGTACCACTTTAACAACATCAATGAATCAAAGCATTTTTAATGTAATTTTTTTATCAATACTATGTAAAACCTGCTTAAGGTATCCGACTACTTTCGGAACTGCGATTTTTTTTTTAAAAAAAAGCGCATAAATGGATAATTTTCATGATATTTAGTGTCATTTCGATCAGAATACATGTATAAAATTGTTTTAAGAATATTATTACTATAAAAATTATTTAAATGCAATATTTTGGCAAAATATTAACTTAGAATGACCTATTTCCAAAACGTTCTCCTTTGATGAAAAATGGATCTATAATAATAATATTCTGCTTATATAAAGTTAATACTTATCCAGAGGGTCTGAACTAGGACTTTTGAAACATTCGCATTATTTTCAGATCTACTATCAATTGAAATAATTATCGACGTTTTTTTCTTAAAATTTCTCCTCTCTGTTCTTTAAAATATGGATTAATCCACTTCCAAGTTATATATTTCAAAAATTTTAGTTCACTCTACACGTAGGTATGAGTTATATACAGGCAAAATATTATGATTACAGAAGCATTTTCCATAAAAGGAAAATGTTCTGGAAATAGGTCCTTTTATGTTCATTTTTTGTAAAAATATTGTGATTAAATAATTTTTTATCGTAATAATATTCTTAAAACAATTTTATACACGTATTCTTATCTATAAGTGACACTAAATGTATCATAAATACTATCCATTTATACGCTTTTGCAAAATCACGGTTCTGAACGTAGTCGGATACCTTAAAATGTGTTTTATAACAAATTTCACAGCTTTAATATATTAATCTCAGAGTGTGCTAGTCTTCTTAACTTGTCTTTCTATTTATTTTAAAACTTTTTTCTCTCGGTTACCACAAAATATTTTTTTAAAAACCCAAAAAAGTGTTCCATCTTTTAAAAAAAGAAAAACAAGTCTTGCAGTAGTCGCATGTGATGTGTAACATCGACATGTTATCGTGGTAAATACACGATATTAACTTTTTTCCTGAAAAAAATATGAATCGGGTATGATTGGAAATAATTTTCTATCGAATAATTAAATCTTTAATGAAAATTGTATTTAGTTATAACAAAAGAAGTAAAAAAAAATGCAATATTTTATCAAAAATAATTAGTATTGTTCAATTTGTGGAAGAGCGGAGACAATAGTTTTATGATAACTAAAATATGACACATATACTTGTGATTTCAAAGTATTTAAAAACCGTTGAAAAACAGCGTCATTAACAGTACTACTGCTAGCAGTCGAAACAATCTAATTTGTATTAATTTCGAGCTTGAGTTCATCATTCATAAAAGCTATGAGCAGTTCAACTTTAGGCAAACTGAAGTTAAAGTTAAAATCACCGCTCAAAGTCAGGGGAAGCGAGTAATAATTTTTTACAAGAGCAGAACCACCTTCGTTATATGGCAAAAGTACAAAATGCAGGAAATCTTTGATTTTTTTTAACCGTTTGATTCGAAGAAATGTATACGACCACCGAAATCACTGTTTGTCCATTTTCAAATAAGCATTCTGCTGCACTAATGTCCCCTAATATCGTGACTAACGGATTTAGAGTCAAGCGCTCGAATGCTCGATGACTACTAGAGTTGGGCCCCCATGCGAGGGTAGCAAAAAGACTAAGCCACACACTCTCATTGGTCAAATCAAGCAATGCACGCTTACGTCCCAACCTGTTACACACATCCGTCCCTTTTCACGAAATCACTCCCAACAAATATCCAGCAACCGAGAAGAAAGATGTTACACATAAAAAAAAAATTCCATGATTGAATTTAAAGGAAAAAAAGAGAAGCAAAGAGGATCCGCTTTCTCTTGATTCTTCTAAAGCAGAAAGCGACGGTTTGTTTTGAGAAAAAAAAAATACTCTCTTGAGAAAATCTACCAAACCGAGCAGTTCACTGCCTCGAAGAATTGATATGGGTCATGTACTTAGACATTTCAAATTCTTCCAGTTCTTCAATTGCAAAAAAAAAAAAAAAAATAGTTAAAATTGAAAACAAAACTAAGTTCATTACACTCAAATTAGGAATTTTTCTACCTTAGCTTGTGTTTAACTAACAAGATTCTTTCTTTGATGAGTCATGCGATTACTTTGAGATATACTCTCTCTCTTTTTTTCTCTATTTCCATTGGGTTGCACGCATCACAGTCGAAATAGATTCAATAACCATCTTCAAAAAATTGTTGTTTAGAAAAGGAAAGGAGTTAGAAATAATCGAATGTAATGCCTGATTTTTCCAAACAGGAATCACGAACATGGAACACTAGATCTTGCATGACGAACAAGTTTGATTTAAAAAAAATTTAGTTCTCTGTTTAACTTTTAGAGTCCTTGTGAGCAGTCATTGCTCTTCACGAGGCAATTACCCCAGCATTCTATGGCATTGTACATAGGTCTCCAAGAATTGAGAAACAAAAATTGTGTTTAGAAATAATTTTGAAAGCAATGTAATTAAATGCAAGAAAGTTAAATCATATAATCGTATTTATATATTTAACAATCTCAAGCCTTAGTGTTGCTTCATAGTTTGACGTTAGTAAACAATAAATAAATCAACCATTTTATGATTTTATTTAGTGACTTATACGTTAAATTAAGCGTTATCCATCTGCTTCTCTAGGTATTAAATGATGTTGTATGCATATGTACTGCTGCAATATAAATAGTTAATATGTAAATCCTAGCATTAAGAATTCGATTGTAACCAAAACCCTTTTGCAGTTCTCACCTTTTTGATTGAAAACGGACAGGAGTTGATTTGCTAAAATTAATACATATAATTATCTTTTTCGCTCTCGTAACCCCTTCCCACAGAGTGGACTTACACAAAACCAACTTTTAGTTTATCTTCACTCAAAAAACCAATGTTCATACCAAATTTCAAGTCTAAGTTTAATAATTCAAAAACAGATTTTTTTTATTAATAAACCCCGTAACTCCCTTTGAGAGTCGACTTTTGTAAGATACCGTCCTAGCCAATTTCAACTCAGGAAAAGAAAACATGCAGACCAAATTTCACATTTGTAGGTTTAGTTGTTCTAAAACGAGATTTTTTATCTGCATACCACAATAACTCTCTTCTATAATCTGTACACCACAATAACTCTATAATCTGTACACCACAATAACTCTCTTCTATAATCTGTACACCACAATAACTCTCTTCTATAATCTGTACACCACAATAACTTTCTTCTACTCCATAGGAATTGATATACATAAAATCTGTTCTTAGCAGAACTCTTCTCCGTGGAAGGAATATGCCCACCAAATTTCAAGTCTGTAAGTCCAATAGTTCCGCATAATTCGTGATGAGTGAGTGAGTGTGTCGCTTTTTTTCTTTATGTAGATCAAGGGTGGGCGGAATTTTCCAGGGTACGGGCTACTTTTAATTTTTTAAGGTATTACGATCCACCCAGTGAGGTAGGTGTGTCCTTTTGGTATAAAAATTGCATGTTTCCTTTTCTTCACACTTGTTTTTGACATTGTATTCCTCTTTAAAAACATAACGTATTACAATTTTTACTCCAAAAACACAAGTAACACAAAATTCTCAAGTTGAATGCTTAAGGTATCCGACTACGTTCGGAACCGTGATTTTAAAAAGGCGCATAAATGGATAATTTTCCTGATATTTAGTGTCACTTGGATTATAATACATGTATAAAATTGTTTTAAGGACATTTAGACAAAAAAAATTTATTTAAATACAATATATTTCGACTAAAAATTAGCTTAGAAAAACCTTTTTTGAAAATATTCTCCTTTTGTGAAAAATGCTTCTACTATAATAATATTTTGCCTGTATATATAGCACAAACCTCTGTACAGAGGCTCAACTATGATTTTTGAAAAATTCACATTATTTTCAGAGTTACAACCCATTCAAATACCCTCGGCCTTTTTGTCTTAAAAATTCTCCCCTCTGTTGTCGTAAAACACATGGATAAACCCACTTCTAAGTTACATATTTCAAAAATTCTAGTTGAGTCACTGTAGAGGTTTGAGCTACATACAGGCAAAATATTATTATAGTAGAAGCATTTTTCACAAAAGGAGAATATTTTGAAAATGGGTCATTCTATTATTCATTTTTTTTGTCAAAATACTGTACTTAAATAATTTTTTATTGTAATACTATTCTTCAAAAAAATTTATATACATTTTCTAATCTAAGTGACACTAAATATCATAAATATTATCCATTTATACGGTTTTGCAAAATCCCAGTTCCTAACGTAGTCGGATACCTTAAATAACTATAAGCACACTGCTAGTCTGTGGATTGTAGACGTATTGAATGCAACGAGCAGGTAACATACGGAAGCCGGTGAATCTGAAACCAACGTATGCGCTTGGTCTCGGCCAATTCTCGCGGCATTGGGGAAAATCGCATCAACTCAAGAACCCAATTACTTGGAGACGCTGGGTGTGTGATGTCAAAATTGCCAATCCCATGCAAATGCGGGAAGAACTGGCCATCCACATTTATTCTTCCCTTCAATCGGTGTGGGCGAAATTCATTTCTACTGCTGGCATCATAGTGATCACTTTTTTCCCCTTCAGCGGCAGCGAACGTGTTATGCGTCATCGTTCACTTTTAATGCAAGTACAAGTGTTGTCTACACATTTATCGAATCATTTGCTTAAGTAAATGCAGTCGCATAGTTTGTGAAAAGCCGATTCTCCAGTGTAGCTGGAGTCGGTGTGTCTATACATATGGTTCTTTAAGTATACGCAGTTTGCAAGATCTTTTAGTAGATCTTAGAAAAGGCGGTCACCCGAAAATGTTTTGGCGGTCCACCGATCGATCGTAATCGACTTAATGTCCATCCCTGATATAGATAGATAGCAACAATTTTTAAATAAAATCGATTCTTTGGCAGAAATTATAAGTTGAGTAATTTTAATTTGCTTACAAAAATCTTGAATATAATGTGAAATATGTCCTCCACGAGTCATAATGCCTGATTGACTTCTGTATCTCTTGTTGATAAAATAAAGTTTCGGGACATGTGACACACGGGATGCCTGGGGAGAGAGTAGAAGACTGAAGACTGCAATTGCTCTGCCAAGATTGTTCCAAAGGTGCTGAATCAAATTTAAGTTAAGTGAACAAAATGGTTACTCCATTCACCTAGTGCTCTAATCGAGAAGATATCAACTGAAAATAAAAGTGACAAATACGATTTTTCAAAAAAGAGACCTTTAAGATTGCACAGTGCCCTATAAATTTGAAAGAGATCGAAAATTTTTTTGGTTGCATTTTCTAGTGGACAATATATCATTGGAAAGCTTGCCGCCACAAAAATTTCAGACCTGCTAACAAATTAGTGTTTAGGATATTTGAAGTCTTCTGCGCTTAGGTTTTGGTTTCGGTTTCATTTGAATGCATTTTTTTCCTCTTAAATTGAATTAATTAAAAATATTTTTGAGCACAAGCAAGACTTTCAGTGTGAAATGTTTTTTTTATTTCAATTTTCATTACTAAACTAATTTCAGGTTTGATTAAGCTTTGAGTTTTTGAGTTCTCATAATTAATTCAGTTTAATTTCAAGGCCAATTTTTGTTTTAAAAAAGAAGTTTTTCAATAATTTTTTTCCTGCTGAGAAAATGACATGGTTAAAACTTTCTCAGGTTGCTATGAGAAATAATATTTGGAAGAGATGGAATACTACTGAAAAACCAGCCCTTCACTAATACTATAAGAAGACTTCCGAAACAAGGATTCTGGACAACAAGTACTGCAGAAAACACTGAATATTTCTATGATGTGTCAAAGTACATTATAGTAAACATACCTATAATAGTACTACACTGGTGTGCAAAAATTAAGGACGAAGTCGAAAAAATTAGCATATCAGCTGAACGAAGAGGCAGAGCGGACAGAAAGACCAATCAGGAGATTAAGTAAGGTGATGTACGGTAGCACATGCGCAGATATGCAGGTAGACGTATTGGGGGAGTGTCTGAGTAGTATAAGGCATGTTGTCGGTGTAAGATCAGTATTTCTGGCAAAGAGATTGCATGCCGTATAGCAGTTAAAATCACACCGAGTTGCTGCCTCAGCAAGAAATGGCGAATAATCAATCTGTTAGACGACATCTGGATGCTTTTACCCGAGTCGAATCATTAAGAAGTTGGAGGAAGGCCGCAGTGTGACAAGTGTGGCTGCAGAGTTCGGAATTGCTCACAGCATCGTTTCACGACTTTGGAGACAATTTCAAACTACAGGAACAGCTATCCGGGGGTTCAGTAGTGGTCTTCCACGAGGAACCACACCCGCAGATGACCGGTACCTTGTCTTACAGGCTAGAAGAAACAGGCAGCAGACAGCGGGAGAAATCGCTCGACACACGACACAGGCGACTGGACGACTGATATCGCGTTTTACCGGGGCCAGAAGACTGCACGGTGGTGGTCTGTTTGCACGACGCCCTGTTCAGTGTGTACCTTTAACGCCTGCCCATCGGAGAAGGTGTTCTCTGTGGTGCCGGGAAAACCGGAATTGGAGAGACAATGAATGGGGACGAGTACTCTTTACAGATGAGAGCAGATTCAGTTCGGGTAGCGATTCTCATCGCATACTCATCTGGAGAGAGCGGGGAAGCCGCAATCATCCCTCGAACATCATTGAAAGGGACAGGTATGGAGGTCGCGGTGTTCTCGTTTGGGGAGGCATCATGCTTGGTAGTCGTACAGACCTTCACATCTTCGACGCAGGTTCAGTCAACAGGACCCGTTATTGTAACGAGATTCTTCTTCCATATATGCGTCTTTTTAGAGAGGCTATGGGTCTGCAGTTCCTTTTCATGGACGACAATGCACCATGTCATCGCACAGTAGCTGCCGAACAGCTCTTAGAGAGTGAGGATATTGAACGTATGGATTGGCCGGTACGATCTCCGGATCTCAATCCCATCGAGCATGTATGGGAATTTCTAGACATACGCTTGGCAGCTCGTACCTTACCGCCAGTAACGATTCGGGAGCTTCGATCGGCGCTGCAAGACGAATGGGCAGCAATGCCTCAACAACTCATTGACACCCTCATTCTCAGCATGGCCAGACGCTGTGAAACCTGCCTAGAAGTCAGGGGAGATCATATCCCCTACTAAAGACCGGATGTTTCTTGCTGGACACCCATCACAGGGATGTTTCGGCCTTCAGTCGCATTGCGCTCCATGCTACTTTTTCAATAAAGCTTCTTTTTATCCCTCTGATTTCTCTTTTAGTAAGTGTTGCTTACATATTACACATGTCCTTACGTATTGGGGATCCTACGGTATTAAATGTGTTGATTTGGAAAGCTTTTGTACAAAGTTATATTGAAAAAACCGTCTCGTCCTTAATTTTTGCACACCAGTGTATATTATTGGTGTTTGAAATCTTGTTGGGGGACTTTAAAACTCTCTCTAGCTAAACTTTCCCAATTTAAACCTTAAAAAAATTTAATTTTATGTACAAACCTGGTGATTTTTAGCTTAAGTTGGTATCATTGTTATGTTAGTCATAAATGCTTTGTGTTTTAATACTTTTGTGAAAAAGTTTTGTTAAGATTTGGCTGAATAACATGTCGTCGCAACAAACACTACCAATATGATGCAAAAGCATTTTTTGAATTTAAAATTGAAGTAGTGTTTTGAAATGGATTATAAGTTGGAAAATAACATATTAAAAATTAAGTAGAAAAAATTTTTTTAAGTCAGTTCCTATTTAGATCAACAAAGAAAATTTTTATTTTAGCAATTTTTTATTAAATAGTTACAATTAATGTAAGTATGTATATACATATGACAGAATCACAACATTAAGTGGTAATTAATTTTTGTTAATTATTATCATTAAAGTATTGTATTGTTATCCAAAGAACAACCGCGTATAAAAAATTTCAGTTCAACTGAATGCTTTAAAACGCCAGAAAAAAACCTTTTCAAGTTTTGAGAAAAGTCGCCAAAACGGTCGCTAAGTCACCAAAAATGATGCCAACGTAGCTGTATTTGTAATTCTTTAAATAATTAGTTTTAATCAATTAATTTTTATTAATTGTAATTCAATTATTGTATTGTTATCCAAAATAATCATGTATATAAAATTTCAGCTCAATTGATCGCTTTAAAATGTATTTTATTAACGATTGAAAATTCCACAAAGAAAAATAAATAAATATATAGAGTGTGAGCTATATATACACTCAGGAACATTGAAAATAGCGACCCAAGAAGGAAGCTATGTACAATCGCGAAACTTTGCAAATAAGTACAGCGTAATGGGACACGCAAATGATCCAAGTTTTGTGCCAATACGCATGCTCATACACGCCGAGGTGGCGCTACAATCAGGAAGAGGGTGCTATATACGCCAGCGCAAATTCGAGGATTCATAAACGTGACGATTACCCGCCGATTGTAGGAAGACTTTGGTAAGCGAAACATGCCAGGTAAACGGGCTAGAAGACATTTCTCACAGTTGAGCGAGTTTGAGAGAGGCCTGATCATCGGGATGAAAACTGCAGGTTGGTCGACGCGCTGTGTCGCTGGCCAGGTAGATCGTTCAGAGTGTGCCGTTAGAAATTGTTGCTAGCAGTGGACACGAGAAGGTACCCACGTGCGGAAAACCGGGTCTAGAGCGACGAGGAAGACCACGAGGAGAGGGATCGAAGGATCGTGCGGTAAGCACTTGTGGACCCCACAGTGACTCGTTTAACGATACGAGCAGACGTAGGCGTAGCAATTGTTCCACAAACAATTTCCAGACACCTTGCAGAAGCAAATTTTAAATCTAAGCGCCCTTTCCGTGCACTCCCTTTAACATCGGAACATCGGAAACTGCGTCTACAGTGGTGCCAAGCCAGATCAATGTGGAATGCCACCGATTGGCAAAAGGTTGTATTTAGTGATGAATCTCGGTTTGTTTTGGGAACAGATGATAACCGTGTACGGGTGTGGAGGCGCCCTGTTGAGCGGTACAATTTCCCCACACTGTTCTACGTCACACTGCCCGCACAGCTGGTGTAATGGTCTGGGGGCCATAGCCTATGATAGCCGGTCCACTTTAATTGTGATGTGTGGAACCTTAACGGGTCAACGTTATGTTGATGATATTCTTCGACCCCATGTAGAACCTTTCCTAAATGGTCTCCCAGGGGCAATTTTCCAGCAAGATAATGCTCGTCCACATACAGCAAGATTTGCTCAAGACTTCCTACGTGATTTTCAGACTCTTCCGTGGCCGACCCGCTTCCGCCATTTGTCCCCTGTAGTGCACGTCTGAGATCAGCTAAAACGGCAGATGCCATCGTGTCACTCTGTACATGATTTAGAGTTGGCTGTTCAAGATTTGTAGGCCCATCTGCCTCAGGACAACATAAGGTGTCTAATCAACTCAATGCCGGACCGTGTGGTGGCATGTATTGCAGCTGGAGGTGGTCCAACGCGCTATTGAAGTTTCCCAGTATTTGTGTCGTTGCACACCCTGTATTCGTTTGTCTTGTTTTTGAGATCAAGTGAATCTCTCATCTGTGTCATTATGTGTATTAAATTTCATTTCAATCCTATGCTTTCTTCTTGTGTCGCTATTTTCAATGTTCCTGAGTGTATAATAGTAGGAATTGAATTAGAGCCTTACACGCATAATTAGTTTCTGTTTTATGCCTTTACAAACTTTAAATGCGTTTTCCTCGGACTTTAAAATCTTGAGGATGTTTTTTAACGCCTTTTTTCGGTCCAAGGTAGAGTCTTGAAATATACTCCCAAACGTACGTTCTGTAAAGGTTAGTACGACTTTAGGTCTGAGGTCTCTAGATTTTTTTATTAAAAATGCTGAAGTTAATATTTTAAAATTTTTCATGTTTTTTTCAGGTTTAGTCAGAAAAAATATTTATTGAAAATCACTTAGGGAAAAGATTTCTAAATGCCTACTAACTGTTCACAATAATCTAAGAAACATAAATCACATAATACTTCTACTTATTTCGTTTAAATAAAATTCTGACAGTATAAAGAACATTTTGATTCTCAAATTATAAGTACTTATGAATATAATCTTATTTAGTAAATAATAAGGGTTTCACTTTTAATTTCATTCTGTAAAAAGAGAAATTTAACGAATTTGTTAACATTGCTAAAAAAACAAATTATATTCTACATTTCAACCATTATCATTGTTCCAAAGGATCTTATTTCATTTTTAATTATAGAATGAGGAAGTTTGTGGAAAATTGTTCATGTAGTTCTGAGAGAAATTTCGTTTAAAATGAGATCCAATTACTAAGACATCTACTATAGAATACGATTGTAGTCGTTGATGTTATGCTTGCCTCAACTGGTTCTTAAAAGTGCCGAATGAGAATGGAGGTAGGGAATTTCACGACTAATATAATTATAATATTTACATCAAGTTATCCAATTTTATTTAAAAAATTATAAAGTTTCATTTTTTTAATTACAGAATTATTTAAGAAAATTAATATCTCCAAAAAAAACGTTAATAAGAAAGAAAAGTATATTATATAACCCATGCAATTTTTTGCAATGCTGGAATTTTCTGAAATTTTTAAATTTTTATCTTTTATTTTTGAAAATTATACTTTGGAAAATCATAAGGAAATACTAAATTTCTCCCTTTTCTGCGTGTACTCGATATTACAGCAAAGTCATATTTCTCTTTAAATTTTAAATTTTTATTTTTTTAAAAAATTTTCCTGAAAATAGGAAAGAAAATTTCCTTATCTTGTATTGAAACACGTATAAGAACTATTAATAACGGAAATAAAGTAATTTTCAGTGTAACTTAAAATACGTAACCTTAATTTCTTAATAATGAACGAAACAATGTGTCCTATTGTTCAGAAACAACAAAACATAAAAAAATAAACTACAACAGAACAACAATTGTTCGATGTAAACTCTTGCAAAAACAGTTTAAGCCTACGAAGGGGGGTATGTTATTGGATGTAAACAGAGTGATTCGCTATCAGACCGACAAACTGATAGGGTATGTAGCGGGTACATATGTGACTCAGAGTCACACAGGAATGCAGGGTCGCAAATGCCGAGCTATGATACAAAGAAGCAGAAAAACGGAACAGAAATAGCAACATTTTTATGGGACAAAAAACCTTTTATTGAAAGGTTGTACTACAAGAGATGCTCGAAATTACGGCCATAATTTGTCTGGTAGTCCTGCCAGCGACGCTGCATGGAATTCCTTAAGTTCTAGATGATTCCAGGCATGTCACGTATCTTCACGGTAGCTTCAGATATTCCAATGTTTCTTTCAACTGGAGGAAGAGACGTCCCGTACAACAACCTCTTTATGTGAAACTAGAAGTTGATGTATTTTCGAACAGATGTTGTAGTACAACCTCTCAATAAAATGTTTTCTGTCTCATTAATGTATTGATGTTTCCAGGAACGCACACAAAAATTTTTCAAGGAGGGGGTCTAGGGTCGAAAGTCCACCATTTCGGTATCATGCTCCAATACGCCGCCCACTATGTTCTTTTGATTTTGTCGATTTTCGGGAACAAAAACAATACAAAATTAATTATTGAATAAATAATTAGCATTAATTAATAAAATAAATTATTAATAACAAATACATATAGTCGGATCTTTATATAACGAAGTCGTTAAATCACGGAAAAAATTTCGTTATATGGAAAATTCGTGATATAGAGGGGTTCATATTTTAATATACTTGTGAAATCCCCCTCGGGTGAACATCTCTTTGATTATCAGCGTGAGCTAGAGGTGTAGGATTAACGGAAGAACTAGATGCATACATAATCTTAATATATCTGTATTAAGATTTTAAACTTAAGCTTTTAACAAATGAGATTATAATAATATATGTGAGAGAGAATCTACGATGGCAAAACACACAATTTATATAATACTGAATTAACCTAACTTGGACCACTATCAATAACTAACTCGCTTAAACACGATTCCAATACTATTACAGATTCTAATATTAAATAGTCAATCCTACCTTGCTGTAGTTTAAGTAACGATCACAACTATCCTAGATGAGGCTTTGCAATAACTTGAGTGCAATGGTATGCACCTGGACCCAATGGATCTCTATCACGTATAACTTTTATTTGTCCCCACGTCGCGTTATCCCAAATTTCTTCACGCTTGAAACACGGATTATGTTTTCATTCCTCAAATTGTCATTCCGCTTACTCTAAGTTCCGATATTTAAAAGCTTCCTAATTTGCATCTTTCTTTCACGCTTCACTTCTTGCATTTGGTTGGAAAAGAGTTGCCATAATTCTGGCCCCAAAGAACCCGAAGGACATGTTAAAGAAAAGACGCGTGAATCCGTCACATACTTATAACAAATTTCAAATTCATAAACACTATATATTTAAAAAAGTTATTATTCATACCTTTTAAAAAACAATATATATGTTTATTTTATATATCTTATCCATCAAAAAAGAAAGAAAGAAGAACTGCAAGGAAAACAAGAAAAAAGAATGCTGCAGAATTCTCTTTATTTTCAATATTAAGAAAATAATTTTATACTAAATATTATATTACAATTTAAAGCATACAATATTAAACATACATTATTTTATAGTTAGAACACGGGGACATGGGACAACTCCACTGAGGGTGAAAGAGGATATCGAAGATGCTTCTAGTGAACCGGAAAATGGGGGTTACAGGTTGCACTTCTTGGATGAAACGTCCAGAACTGTATTGTTCTCGGGGAATTAGGATCTAACAAAACCAGTTCAAGGTTTATGACCACCATAAAATGTGTTAAAGAGAGAATAACTTGAAATTTTTTTCAGAAATACTTTAAAAAAAGGGAGAACAAAAATTGAATCACAAAAGAAAAAGTTTGTTTTATAGAAAATGCACTTCGCTATAGAGAGGTTATTTTAAGAAGAAAATCGTGAAATGTTCAAAGCTCCTGGAAAAGTTCGCTATATAGAAAAATTTGCAATATACAGGTTCACTTTATGGAAATTCGAATAAATTAAATTTTATGTAATATATACATAGGGTTATAAATAATCGAAAAAAAATCAAGGACTATGCGGGGTGTACGGATCCCTTTATGAAACTAAAAAAACACCAGACTATACAAATAATTTTTCTACATGTCTCACAACTAATGCATATCAAATGTAAGAATACGCATTTTGCGAAATGCATTTCTGAAAGCATATAAAATTCTATTTTGTCAAATTATAAATTATCAAAACACTTGACAAGAAAAAGTACTCAAGAAATTTGCAAAACTTCCAGACCTTCTAGGGTCTTAGGGTGCCAAGAACTTTTGTTTTTGTTTTTGAAATTGATTGGAAACATTATGAACTGAATATAATTTCTCAACTGCCTTTTCTTATGAAAATAGTAGTGTACTACTTTTCTATCCAGAAAAAAAAAGTTTTGAATTACTACAACATTTTTAGGTCGTTAATAAAACAAGGGTTAAAATTATTTCCTCTATAAATATGATAGAAAAAAATTATACCTCTGGAGGTAATGCTGAGATGTCACGGGGTATTCCAGACATTCCGAGAATTATTCAAATAAAACTTCTGAAAGGAGCAAACTGTCTATTTGGGTCTATACAAGCTAACCAACACCACAGAATATTCGTAGTTTCATAAAAGATTTATTCTAAAAGTCGCGTTTTATAAGCAAAAGAGTTTTCTGAATTCAGATCATTTCCCATTAGAGTTACATTCAAATGATTGAGAAAACAAAAGCATTCAGTAAATATCAATAGAATAAGTGAATATTAACGTCGCACTGTTCAGCTACACGAGAGCTTTTGGCGACGGACCACGCAATTTTGGACCATGGTCAAGTGACGTGGACGTCAACTAAGCTGGCACCCTCTCTCCTAACTACCACACCAACGGGAGGACTTTTCAGCTCTCGACAGATTTAACGTGCATCGCTGCCCTACACGGTGGGTCTTTTAGTGGTACTGGGCTCGAAGCATGACATGCCTGCCATGATCCAAAACCTTAACCAATGGGTTACCGCAGCCCCAATATCAATAGAAAAAAAAGTGTAATTGCATTCTTTTTGAGAAGAAAAAGACTGCGGTATCCTAATGGTCAAGGTAACAGACTCGTGGCCGGCGTGTCATGAGTTCAAGTCTAGTACCGCTGAAGACCCGCCGTGTAGGGGGAGAGATGCACGTTAAATCTGTCGAGAGCTCACACGTTCTTCCGTTGATGTGGTAGTTAGGAGAGAGGTGCCAGCTCAAATGTTGTCCTCGTCACTTGACCAAGGTGCAAAATTACGAGGTCTGTTGCCAAAAGCCCTAGAGTAGCTAAACAGTGCGACGTTAATATTCACTCACTCACTTGAAAAGAAACAAGTAATGTAAACATTTTTTAAAGTCAATTCCTTCTTACGTAAACAAAGAAAAGTGTTATTTTAGTTAATTTTATTAAATAATTACAATTAATAATAAATATGTATATACATATCACAGAAGCACAATATTAAGTGGCATAAAAGAAAGCGATTTTCCTTGCAATTTACCATTTTTCTTTCTATATAGGACGCTGATCTGTATATTTTTGCTTTTTAAATTTTATTTATTAAATAAATTTAATTATTGCAATAAAATAGCATTGTAAAAAGAAATCACATGCTCAGAAATTAGGCCATCTCAGGTGGGATTCGAAATCACGAACTTTGGATTAGAAAACTAACGCGCTATCCATTGCGCTACAGGGACACAAAGACCGGTTTTCCTTTTTTTTTTACATGCTGTTAGATTATTATTTTTGTTACTATTTATTCATTTTTAAATTTAAATAATGAATTAATATTTGAAAAAGCTAATTAACATCAAGTGGCATCCACTACAAGTTTTAAAAAATGTATTTGAACTTGAATGGATGAATTAAAAACATTTTATTAACGATTGACAATTTGAACAAGATATATATATATATATATAGGGAGTGTGTGAACTAATAGTAGGAATTGAAAAGGCGAGATAAGATTGAATTAATTTTGATTGATTTAAAGATTAATAAAATAGTGACGCCAACTTGCAAGAAGAAATATTTACTGGAAAATTAGCACTAGTTATACTATTTGAACTTGAGAAATGGTCAGATGCAACAGATGTTTTGGTAACTAAAAAAAATTGTAGCCCCCTGATGGCTATAAGTAGCGTTTCATTTTGGTGGTAAGAAATTAAATTTTCTTCCTTTCATTCCTTAAAGCATGGATATATTAACGCTATTAGTATTATAAGAAGTGTTATTGCCTCAGTTATTAGAATTTCTATTTGAAAATAAATGATCTCGTTACCTTTAAAGAGTTTACACGAGTCAAGCAGGGAGGTAAAACTTTTCAAATTGCAACCTCAATATGTGGAGTAAAATTTATTATGATATAGATAAACAAATAACATTTTTCTTGCTTATTTTTCTTAAGACTACATATAAAATGCATTTTTTAAACTTTGTATGTGAATTGTGTATATTATAATCAACTATTTGCTACCCACCCGCTGTGCGTTCGTCCTTTTACGAAGTTGCATGATTATGTTGTTTTTAGTTTATTGGTATCTTAGTCCTATAGTATTAAGGCTGTTTTCGGCAAAAGTACGAGAGCCTGAACTAAATGCGGAGCACATTTTCAGACAGAAAAGTGCCTCAATTTTTATGAAAATTTGCAGCATTATAACTCATACATCTGTTAACAGTATAGCGTTTCTAAAATTTCAAAATATTCCTTGAGTATTATTTTTTTTCATTATAACACGTGAAAGAACAGCTCATTTAACATTACGTTATAAGAGAAAAAATGCGAAACGCATTTTATAAAGGAAAAAATGACTCACTTTGGTCAAAAAGGTGAAGAATAATAAAATATGTTGTTCTCTAAGGGATAGTGAAGCCAGAATGTAATATTAATGTTTCATTTCTTTTATATCGTAAAAAGTCTACCTAATTCGGGTCCTATTCCTTAACATTAACCAAAGACAGCCTTAAGCTTTTGCTTGCATTGAATAACATTCTTATAGACTTCACCTCTTTATTTATAAAGGATAAGACTTGAATTTTTAAAATGGAACAATGATCATCTTTTATGCCCCCGTAGCTCCACCCCTCCAAGCTGATTTTCACAGATAGCAGTTCAACAAAATAAACGTACTTACCTTTCAAATCTGTTGGACTAACAGTTCAAAAGCGGGATTTATTTTTTTCATTTATACACCCGTAACGCCCTTGGGAGTCAATTTCCTCCCGACCTATCTTAGCGGATCTGTACTCAACAAAATAAACCTACCTAATTTCAAGTCTATGCGATGAATAGCTCAAGAACTGGATTTTTTTTCTTTTACGTCCCTTTAACCCCTTGCAACACCCTGTGGAATCGATCTCGTCAAAAGAAACATATTTACCAAATTTCAAGTCTGTTTGTGTAATAGTTCCGAGGATCTCGTGATGCATGAGTGAGTCGCCTTTCTCATTTATCAATTCCTACTATTAGTTCTCTCTCTCTCTCATATATATATATATATATATGTATATTTTATATATATACATATATATATATTTATATATATATATTTATATATATATATATTGATATATATATGTATATTTATATATATTTATGTATATTTATATATATATATATATTTATTTATATATATATATATATTATATATATATATATGAATTATATATTTGATAAAATGTATGAACATCATGACATTCACTATAAGTTTTAAAAAACGTATGAGTGGATAAATAAAATTATTTTATTAACGATAAATTTGAACAAGATATATATATATATATTATATATATATATGTATATTATATATATATATATATAAATGTATCATACGTTTTTTAAAACTTATAGTGAATGTCACTTGATACAGTTCATACAGTTTTTTCAAATATTAATTCATTAATTCTATTTAATTAATGAATAAATAGCAACCATCAAAAATAATAGTCCAACACCATGTATAAAAAGAAAAATAGCTCATTTAAATTTACCAAAATGGATAGCACGTTGGACTTCTGATCAAAAGGTCATTGGCTCGAATCCCACCTGGGATGGCCTAATTTCAGAAAATGTGATTTCTTTTTGCTTACTGTTTTATTGGAATAACTAAATTTAACTAATGAATAAATAGTAACAAACAACAATAGTAATTTAACACCCTATATAAAAAGGAAAACGAAAAATTGCAAGTAAAATCGTTTTCTATTTTGTCACTTAACCCTTTATCTACCGACGGTATTTATACCATTCACTTTAAAACTACATAGAATAACCATTTTTACGAATACTCTGACGATACTTAGCAGGAATATTCTTTTAAATCCACTCTTCCAAGATACATGGCAGCACGGGTTCTATGATGAGTATATTATCGCGCGCGCGCGAGGAAGGCGAATAGTTTTATAGCATAAATTGCGTTTTCAGCAGATTGCGAAGATTGTCATTTTTGTTCCGAAAAAGTAGTTAACGTCAAAAGGTGTCTTATTTTTTTTTGTAAGTTAATGAAGACCTTAAAAAACGATTTGACTACTTATTTTAAGTAAATAGTGTATATAATTAATTTTACAGTTGAATAACTTTAATTAATTAATTAGCAGTAACGGATTAAATTTTCCAAAGTTGAGTAATTTTTTTTATGTATATCCCTTAATTTTCAATGCAGTGTTTTAAAAAAATATTGCATGAAAAAAACTCCAGTTAATCATAATGCGGTAGATAAAGGGTTAATATTGTGATTCTGTCATATGTATATACATATTAAAAGAAATTGTAATTATTTAATAAAAAGTAACTAAAATAAAATTTTCTTTGTTGACCTAAGTAGGAATTGACTTAATTAGTTTTTTAAATTACTTGTGTGTGTTTTAATCAATAAAATGTTCCAATTTTCATCAAGACACACATTTGACTAAAAAAAAAACCCTGATGGAAAGGAGAAAAAAATGTGTCTTATCTATCTTCCTATCCCTAAGAAAAAAATTTTCCAACTACCATCCCCCAAAATCAATTTCCTTTTCACCAAAAAAATAAAATATCTTACTGCATTTCCCAGTATCACTTTTTAAATCTTAAACAGCTGTGCTAAAATTCAATTTCTCATTCGCAAGACAGGAAACACCATATCTTTAATTAAGTCTCTCTAAATAACTAATTTAATGTTCATTGCCATATCGGCCAGAGAAAAAAAAAGCACTTTACTAAAAATAAATTTCAACCAATCACGCTTAGAGGTAAGGGTTATTATTTTCGCTTCTTCTCGACACTCCTTTATTCCCGGTATTTTCTTTTTTCTTCCATTTTTTTTTCGGGAAAATTCCATTAACTTCCTAATTTTTTTTTTTTTTTTTTTTTGTTGTTCTTTTTGTGAACAGTAATTTTCTTAATGATTGCAGGAGTCCAAAAATACAATTTCTAAGAATTCCTCGCACTTCATGTGCCTCCTTCGCCCCTGGTGGACTTTTGTGTAAGTAATGAGGATTGAGTGAGTGAGTGAGTGAAGATTAACGTCGCGCTGTTCAGCTACACGAGGGCTTTTGGCGACGGACCACGAATGAACCATGGTCAAGTGACGTGGACGACACACCTGAGCTGGCACCTCTCCTAACTACCACACCACACCAACGGGAGGACGTTTCAGCTCTCGACAGATTTAGCGTGCACGCTGCCCTACACGGCGGGTCTTTAGTGGTACTGGGCTCGAACTCGTGACAAAGCCAGCCACGATCCGATGCCTATACCACTCGGCTACCGCGGCCACAAATGAGGATTGAGAAGGAATAAAATGGATGTTCAGGAAATATACAAAGATAGGGTCACTGACTTTTTAATAGTGATGTTTCATTTCTAAATGAATAATTAATGAAATATGATTTTATATGCCTTGAAAATTCGCAAAAATTCACATGGATAATTACAATATTCCCACAATTAACACACACACACACAAGTAATATATAAAAATAATTAAGTCGATTCCTACATAGGTCAACAAAGAAAATTTTTATTTTAGTTACTTTTTATTAAATAATTATAATTAATATAAATATGTATATACGTATGACAGAATCACAATATTAAGTGATAAAATAGAAAGCGATTTTCTTGCAATTTGTCATTTTCCTTTCTATGTAGGGTGTTGGGCTATTATTTTTGTTTGTTGCTAGTTATTCATCAATGAAATTTATTTATTCTAATAAAATAGTATTGTAAAAAAAAAATCATCTCAGAAATTAGGCCATTCCAGGGGGTATTCGAACCCACGACCTTTGAATTAGAAGTCTAACGCACTGTACATTGAGCTGCAAGGACACAACAAGTGATTTTCCTTTTTATACATGGTGTCGGACTATTATTTTTGTTTGTTACTATTTATTCATTTTTAATTTAATTAATGAATAAATATTTGAAAAAATTGTATTAACATTAAGTGTCATCCACTACAAGTTTAAAAAATGTATTTGAACTTGAGTGGATGAATAAAAAGTATTTTACTAACGATTGAAAATTCGAACGATATATATATCTAATATATATTATAAATGTGAAAGTTTGTGAGAATCTTTGTGGGTCTTTCACGCAAAAACAACTGAATGGATTTTAATGAAACTTTATAGCTTATACATCAGAATAACACATAGGCTATAATTGATACCATAGGCTATAATTTATAAAAATTTGTAGAAAGTGTCCAAAAAATATAACGATATTTGTCAAGTAAGAAGGAAAAATTCTGCCCTCTGCAAGCAAAAAAGCCCACGTCAGCATATATCTATCTTTTGTTTGTGAAAAAACTCTTTTTCTACGCAAGGGGCTCGCTTCTAATTAATTCCTGTGATCAGAATAATGCCTATTTTTTTTATTTCAGAATAAAACTAAGTTTTGATAGGAGTATAAATCTCGCTTTATTTTAATGTTGTTTTTTTTTATTTTATTATGCACATTTGGTAGTAAGAAGTTGATCTATTTTCAAAATAACTACTTTTATCGCTTCTGGTACTTAAAGTAAATAAACTTTCTCTTCCACACTACATCATTTGGACAAACTTTCATAATTTTTTTGTGGTTAGTAGTTAATTATAACGCTGTAATTTTAATTGAATATGCAGATATTGCATTTTTAAGTATAAAAATAATTATAACTACTGCACTGTATTTTTTGCAGTGAGTGAGTGAGTGAATATTAACGTCGCACTGTTCAGCTACACGGGGGCTTTTGGAGACGGACCACGTAATTTTGAACAATGGTCAAGTGACGGGAACGACAATTGAGCTGGCACCCCCTTCTCCTAACTACCACACCACACCAACTTAGCAGGAATATTCTACCAATACTTAGCTGTAATATTCTTTGAAATCCACTCTTCCAAGATATATGGCAGCACGGGTTCTATGATGAGTATTTTAATGGGGAAGGCGAACAGTTTTGTAGCAGATATTGCGTTTTCAGCGGATTGCAAAGATTATTATTTTTGTCGCAAAAAAATAGTTAATGTCAAAATTTAAGTGTATTATGGTTTTGTCTGTTAATGAAGACCTTGGAAAATGATTTGACTACTTATTTTAAGTGAACGGTGTATATAATTAATTTTACAGTGGAATATCTTTAATTAATTTATTAGCTCTAACGGATTAAATTTTCCAAAGTGGAGTATTTTGTCTATGTATATCCCTTAATTTGTACATGTAGTGATCCAAAAAAAATATTGTATGAAAAAAAGAGCAGTAAATCATAATGCGGTTGGATAAAGTATTAACGTGTATCGCCCCCCTACATGGCGGGTCTTACAAAGCTCTAATAAAGCTCGAGCTACGAAAGTAGCTAGGCATTTGCCAACTTGACTCTATCGTTAACATTTTGCTATGTTTTTCATTGAATCGCCATTATAATTTAAGAAACGGCATTGCTTGCGAATATTACAATTTTAAAATAAAATAAATACAACAGAAAGTAATATTAATGTATTACACTTTCAGATATAAATTATTTACACTACTTTAATCGTTCATTACGCAAAACTTTTAAGAATGTGTTACTTTTGCTGAGCAGAGATCAGCTTAGGGAGGTATTTTGAAAAATCGACCCTCAAGAGTGTTACGAGGAATTATAAATTTAAAAAAAATCCTTTTTATCGGCTATTAGATCTACATAGTTAAAATTTAACAAAGGTATTTTTTTGTCTTTCTTTTTTTGTTTAGCTGAGATATGCAAAAAGCTTTTTTTGTTTAATTTTCAATTCACATAAAATTAACTCATTAAAAACTTCTTTTTCCTTCAATCTGTATTGTTTAATTTTTCAGTTCACCCGTGCGAAGAACGGGTATACCAGCTAGTATATATATATATATATACTAGCGGTACCCTGCCACGCGTTGCTGTGGCTCAGTCTTGTTTAACAGAAAGGACATATTTTCAGTATGTTAAATAATTTGCATTGTACATATGATCTTTTATAAAAAAATGTATAAATATATATACGAAAAACTTTTTCCTAAACTGATATTTATAATTTGTTAAAGAAATGCTTGAAGTTATTACAGCTTACTTTTGTCCTTAGGTCATGTTATGAACCTAAATTTATTTACATTGTCTTTAAAGTGGCGACCTCAAGTTTGAAGATAAATTTTAAATGGCTCCACTCTGGATTCATTGAGAGAATTGGGTTAGTTTTACAATGCTTATGGATATTTTTATTAAATCAGAGGTGTGTTCACAAATGCACATTAATCCAAACAATGTCACTTGGAAACATGAATTGTATTTCCTGATGTCATATAGGAAATGTTTCGATTCCGCAGTATATCTAGCAAGCAAAATTTGTACTGGCTCTGTTCTGAGTTGAGGCAGTTTAATTTTTTCAGTGGTACAAAACATTCCTTTGGTTTCTCCCTTAAATTCCAGAACATTGCAATAAGGATACACTTCCATCATTGTGTAAATGAGAACATGCTGCCTGAACCTAGAACCTTCCACTGGGTTGTACCGGAATGCAAGTTGACTGTTATTGTGTGATTGCTCACCACAAAGTCATGTTTGACGCAGGTGTGCTGTTTTTGGTTAACATCTTTCTGATGTTGTAAAACACGAATGATGTGCTCGCTAATGTGCTTCCTCAAGTCTGGCAACATGTTGCTTTGCTGCGCTCTCAGCCTGTATTTGTGACATTTTTTGTCTGCTTTTCTTGTTTGCTGATATCCATTCTTTCTCAGTTTGATGTGCAATTACACTCATTGTAGTACTTTTGCTTTGCAAGTATGACAACCTAAGTTTGATTTCCCGCAAGGCATTATTTTTATCTAGTGAAGCCAATTGACTGCATTAAAAAAGAAAAAAAATTCAAACAAAGCATATAAAATTTCTTAAAAACTTAAAACTACACTTAAAAAGAAAAGAAAATTAAAACAAAAACATATAAAATTTCAAAACATGAAAAAAAAGAAACAAATCAGAAACAAAAAGAAAAGAAAAAATTAAAAATGATAATGAAATATTTAACTTTAAACGTGCATCAATTGACACAGCTGAAATTCAACGCAATGAGAGGCTGAAGGTATTTTTAATCGAATACACCAGGAAAATTCCAATATAAACACGGATTTTTCAGCAGAAAACTACGACAAAGTGTTGATAATGATGGGAGTATTTTTGCAATTCACAATTCGATTAGTATTAGCAATTGTTATCAACAAAGTTAAGGGTCTATCTTTAAAACAGAGTGGCTTATATCTAGACACAGACAGCTTTTCACATGGACAATTATTTGTTATCTGTGTACTTAAATATTAGCATCACCACAGCCAAATTACCGCCATGCAAATCACAACATTTTCCCTCCATTTCTTTTTTCATAAAAAAAATGTTAGAATCTTTATTGTTTAGATATTAAGGTACGATATACATGGCACTAATTTTGTTAGTGATGCTAATACATAATTACTGATGTGTGTTACAGAGCAGCAGTCATCAATTGGTGATGCGTGAAAAATTTTGGATGGTATTCAGAAAAATTGGGAAATTATTTATACTTTTATGAAGATTCAGTTTAAAAAAAGATGAACAACAAAACAACATATTACGGAACATGAATTATTCTTTACTAAAAGCTTTTAGTTACTGAAATAACTAAACAAAAAAACATAATTCCTGAGGTTAGCGATTTTTGGTAACCTCAACCATTTTGGAAAATTGTAGGCAAAACACTTCAGTTTGTTGATTGTTGCTTTTCATGAAGCTTATTTGGTTCACTCCTAGAAGAGCCCACACCCTTGGCGCAAATTACTTTGGTTGGTGATAATTGCGCCATCTTGGTAACCCTACTTTTAAACACTACATACGACAACCCTAACTATCTCTAGCATTTTCGTATTTTGTGGCCGCGCATTTCGAATTTCATTTTATTGTTGGTCTCCGGGCTGGTTGCGTGTGTGAGGGAATCTACTTTAGAATTTTTTACTTTGTTGAATGCGAAAGGTAAGAAAGAATTGATTGAATGGTGTATGAAGGAAGGATTGATTGATTCGAGTTATGAATGTCCTAAATGTAATGATCAGCATGATGTAACATGGTCGGCAATAAAACACTTCCTTCGAAATCGTGCCAGCCACGCCAAATGTATGTTCAACCATTACCTCGCAGAATAAATATTGCGGCGTTCACACGATCATTCGCTTAGCAATGAGACCTTTAAGACTTTTTTAAAATTTGTTGTTACGCTGTCCCCTCCACTCGGAAAAGATCAGCAGTAAGAAAGTAAGTGCTGTTTTTATATTTTTGATCTCAAATATTTAATTTCTGTATTGCTTACATATATTTTCATTATGCATCCACCTTATCCCGCTATATTTCCTTGCCACCATTGTTGCTTTTGCTTGGCACCATCTTGTTCTGGCTTGGCGCCTTTTTTGGTTTGTCGCCAAGGGTGTGGGCTCTCCTAGGATTTTACCGCTTATTTTCAGGGCATAGAAGATTAAATAAATACGTAAATATAGCTATAGTGCTCCACCACATAGAGGTCAATCCTATTAGTGAAACGCTAATTATAAAGTTATACATTAAGTGGTTCATGAAGTGTTGAAAAATGGCAACTACTGCTCTAAAGCAGGCAATTTCTGTATATATACAGACAATGAAGCAACACAAAATGTCTACTCATAAGCATTGTAAAATTAACCCTTTCACCTCAAGAAGAGTCATTTAATTTGTTTTCAAACTTGGCACCTCTTCTATGGAGACAATGCAAATAATTTTAGATTCATACATGACAAAAAAAACCATAATAACTTGGGAGTATTCCGTTAACAAATTACAAATGAAATCTGTTTAGAAAAATTTTGTTAATGTATATTTCCACATTTTTTTATAAAAAAAAAATCATACCTCAAGTGCAAGCAGTTAAAGATATTAGAAATGTGTGCTTTCTCTTTTCTTTCTTTTTAACCAGACTGAGCCACAGGAAAACATGATTGGGTACAGCTAGCTAGCTATAACAAACTTAAATGATAAAAAGCTATCAAAAACCAGTTATTAACAACAAATTATCATTTTGATAAAATCACTAAAAAAGTTGCAAACAAAGGTTCTTGGGTACTGTTGCAACTATATCAACCCCGATTTTGTTCGCATCATACACGGTGAATTGGCAATTAAGTGTTAATGTAGCCAAAATGGTTGCGATAATATCAAAACACAAAATATACATCAGAAAATCTTAATTTTTCCATTTATATTTCACAGTAACACCAAATAAAATTTTGAAATTACACAAAATAAGATATTTTGTGAGTCTAATGTTATTGCCCCAACTATTTCGTGGAAAAATTCACTACCAAGTGCAAAAAAGTATTATTATTGTGCACAAACAGGCATAGAATGTTCTTCCCTTATTGAATGCATATTGCAGTATTTTGCGATGTCTTTTGATTTTAGGTAAATGGCCGACTAAAGAAAAAATATAAGTACCATAAAAAATTATATATTAATTTTAGATTCATTGGAGAAAGATAAAATACCGTAAAGTTCGGCATATAATGCACACCCATACTTTCAAGCTGCAATTTTTAAATTTTAGGTATATTCGCTATATAATGTGCACCCCTTTTTTACGAAGAAACCTGAAATGTACAAATGCAATGCTGTTATGTTTAGAAGCGATTTATTCAAGGTGTTTATCTAAACAATTGCAAAAATAGTATACTTTTAGAACTACCACCTTTTAAGTTCAATAAGAATGAAATGTCTTTTAAATAAATAGTATTTCGAAATATTTAGAAGTTTAACTTTTTTCTGCTCATTTATTTTTTAATTTTTAAAGCCCTCATTTTTATACCCAGCGTATAACTCACACCTGTAAATTTCGATCTTATTTTTTGTGTTCAAAGTTCGCATTATAAACCAGATTTTACGGTAGGTGGAAGATTTTAATCGGTATACTACTTGCTAAACACATACATAGTGTACAGAATTAAATTTAGTATTTTATATATAAAAATTATCCAAAGTAAATATTCTGTGCTTAAAAATAAATTGAAAAATGATATACAATACTAACAGTAATTGACATAAAAAGAGCTGAAATATCTATCAACGCGAAAGTAAAAATTGGAATAATAATTACAATCTTATGACAACCTGCTTCCTCAACATGTATTTGAGCCCTGTTTGTTTTGCTCATTCACTGATGCTTACTCTAATTTGATCAGCATTTATCCCTCGCACTGCATTTGCTTGGTCAGTATGATGACCTAAGTTCGAATTTCTGCAATACAATTTTATGTACTCAAGCAGATTGACTGCAGTTAAAGTGAAGGTTTAAAGAAAACATATGAAATTACAAAACAGCTCTGAGTGGGCCTTGTATCCGAATTCCTTTGTGGCGCGCTTTTTCAGATATGAGCACCATGTAAGTGGAATTGTAATAGCATTCGTTGGGGCTCCTGCATCATTGATACAGCGGTAGCTCTATGTCCCCGACAAAAACAAACCATAATAACTTCCAGTATTTTTTTTAACAAATTACTAATGGAATCTGTTTAAGAAGGTAATAATCTTATAAAGCAATGAAAACAAAATAAGGTGCAATATTTTGATGACTCAAAATCAGAAAATCTTAGTTTTAACATTTGTATTTCAATACTAACATCAAATGAAAGGTACTTACGAATTATCGCAACCTATTAGCGATATTGTATAAAACGAAGCACGATTGCCAATTAGGCGCGTACAACATCTGCGAAAATGGAATGGCCAACTTTTGCGAGTTATCATTAAAGTTGGCGATTGTTGCGATAATACGTAAGAATCAAATGAAGTTTAAAAAGTTGTCTGAAAAAGAAAAAAACATTCCTATTAAAAACTCCATCGAATAATTTCGTCACATTAAAATATCTCCAAGTGGGAAAAAAATATTGTTTCCAAACATTGAATGTGTGTTATACAGCGGAATTTGGCTACATCTGTTTATTTCAGGTAAATGGTTGACGGAAACTATTTGGTAGAAAAATAAGTAGCGTACAGAAGTGAATTATGTTGGTTTCATATTCGCTTAAAGAGAAATAAATTTAGCTTAAAATTACAGAAAAAACACGATGTAGAATTTAATCAAAGTCGTAAACATCCCGCGATAATGCTATCCAACTGTTGCCAAACCTACAAAACAAAATTTGAGTTCTTGAAAGAATAATTTTAAAAAAATGATTTATTCGAAAAATAATCCCAATTATGCATCAAAGGACAATAAATAGATAAATATGACAACGCATAAACATAACCATAGAAGAGTTATACAATAATTTGGAAAAATCTAAGCGTAAAGTTTAAATTTTCGCATTCAGAGCGAATCATGACGTCGTATGACGTCATAACACCAAAAAATCACTTAAAAATTAAATTTAAAAAAATTTAGAGAGAATTTCGAAATAAAAAGTACATAAGATCCTGACCGAAGACAAATGCAACGTTGTGTCAATATTTCAGATTAATCCATGCAGAACTTTTTGAGTTATGCGCGCATACACAAACCAACACAACATTTTTATATATATAGATATATGTATATAGGGAAAGTGTGAACTAATAGTAGAAATTGAAAAAGTGTTACAGATTTTAGTAAATATTTATTGACAATTATTGACTTGATCATTGATAATTGTAAAGATTATTTATGTAAATAAAATTGCAATTATATGTATGAATTTTGATACATTAGCATAAAAAATGTGGAATATTTCACGCGTTAGTTTAATAAAAAATTTAATTTGTGTGAAATAACGCAGTTTGTTACGAAAGTGCTTTAATAAAATCATAAAATCATAATAAATCATTAGTTTTGTAGCATTCAAATTGTTGTCAGACTCACTGACCAGAAGTCACTTCATTACTGTGGGAAAAAAGACATTTGAAGATTATACGATAAACGTTCCGAAAAAGTAAGTTTCTTCATTTTTTCCCGCGAATATTTTATTTGCACAAAAATACACCAAGGCACTGTAAACTACACAACCTATTATTTTCCGACATGCTCGCCACCGACATTGAGACATTTGTCGAAATGTGCAATCAGTTTGAAGAAGCCATTCTGGTAAACCCGGTAGCATGCGATGCAAGGATATGTCACTCAGTCTGCTCCACCCAACATTGTTTTGGAAGAAACATATCGAGAGTGCGTCTTTCAATGCAGGGAACGGCCGAAAATATTTTGTCTCAGCAATATTTTTTTCACTGAACATGCAAATCCAGCAAGCAAGAACTAACGAGATATCACCTCTTTACCATACACGGTTAGTAAACGCTCATGGTTGATATACTCGCTAGTCCGTACTCAACCTGCGGCCTACCGAGCCTTTTTAAGTGCCCCGGTCATGGCCCATTCCTCTGAGAAATTCTTTTATTTAAGACAATGTATTAAAAATTTTGGGAAATTATTTTACAATAAATCAAATCTATCAATTTTGCTTTTTAGTTGCCAAGGTCGTACTCCTGTGAATTGATATTCTTTTTTCTATTTGTAACGGTTAAGGTTAGTGATAACAAACAACAGTGGATTATCGACAATTTTATGGGCGGAACTAATTTTGTGTGAAAACAGTTTTTCACACCTTGTGACGGGCTCACGCGTCTTTTCTTTAACATGTCATTTGGGTTCTTTGAGGTCAGAATTAATGGCAACTCTTTTCCAACCAAATCCAAGAAGTGAAGTGTGAAAGAAAGATGCAAATTAAGAACCTTTTAAATATCAGAAGTTAGAGTAAGCGCGATGGCAATTTGTGCTAAATGATGGCAATTAGAGGAATGTAAACAGTCCGTGGTTCTAGATTGAAAAAGTTTTAGATAACGTTACGCGGCGATCAATAATAATTATACGTGATAGAGATCCAGGAATCAAGGTGCATACCATTGCACACCAAGTATCGGAAGACCTCATTTAAATCTAGTGTGGTCGTTTACTGATACTACAACAAGGTAGGATTGATTATTTAATATTAGGATCAGTCATTGTATTAGAATTGAGTGTAAGAGCGATTCAGGTATTGATAGTGGTCCGAGTTAGGTTAAGTCATTATTATTAATATATAGTGTGTGGTGGGTTTTACCATCGTAGATTCTCTCACATAAATTATTATAATCTAATTTGTGAAAGGTTTAAATTGAATATCTTAATACAGTCATTAAGATAATGTTTCCTTCTAGTTCTTTTATTAATCCAAGGCTTCTAGCTCACGCTGATACTCCTAGAGATAATCACGCTAGGGGGTGATTATCACAACCTTGCAAACGAAAAATATTCGGATGCTTTGGAGGTTGACTGTTTTGCAGTGAAAAACAAATATGAATCAGTATTGTTTGATTTGTTAGGAAAGTGCTGTATTTAAAAATACCAATAAAGAGGAATTATTTAATGACATTTTTCCTCTTTCAAGAGGTGATAAATAGGCTTTATTGAATACTCTTCGCAACAGCAACATTCATTGAATCGCCATTATAATTTAAGAAATGGCGTTGCTTGCGAATATTACAATTTTAACATAAAATAAATACAACAGAAAGTAATATTAATGTATTACACTTCCAGATATAAATTATTTACACTATCTTAAGGGTTCATTACACAAAACTTTTAACAATGTGTTACTTTTGCTAAGCAGAAATCAGCTGAGGGAGGTATTTTCAAAAATCAACCCTCAAGAGTGTTACGGGGAGTTATAAATTTTTTTAAAAAAATCCTTTTTATCAGCTATTAGATCTACATACTTAAAATTTAACAAAGGTTTTTTTCTTTCTTTTTTTGTTTAGCTGAGGTATGCAAAAAGCTTTTTTTATTTAATTTGCAATTCACGTAAAATTAACTCATTAAAAACTTCTTTATCCTACAATCTGTGTTGTTTAATTTTTCAGTTCACTCGTGCGAAGAACGGGTATACCAGCTAGTATGCTATAATTGGAAAATTAAACAAAATTAAATTTCCTTAACCTCGCCTATGTCTGTTTGAAAATGAATACTTTATGAGTTGATCTTCATCCTAATGTTACATTAGTGAAACAAGCCATTCCCTGCAAAAAGAAAAAAACATTTTCATTGGGTTTTTTAAAAATAAATAATCTAAAAATATTTTTTCCGAGATAACTTTGAAAATGAATAATTAAACTAGTTTTCAAACCATCGTTGGATTTGTTATCTAAATATAACATGAGTAAGTGCTTATTAATGTCGTACTTAGAAGCAACACGAAGGCTATTGCAACGGGCCTCGTAATTTTGAACCAGTGACAAGTATTACTTATGAACTAACCCCCTCTCCAAAATTCCCCTTTATACCAACGGGAGGATGTTGAGTTTCGACCGATTTATAATGCACATTAGTTCCTCTACATCAGGGGTATTTAACCCAGATGCTCTTGCGGGCCACTTTGGATAAACGTTATAATTTCGCGGGCCGTACTAGATTTGAAAACAAAAAAACATTTAATGGAGTGAAGATTTAAAACAGAATGAATTATTATTATTGTTTTCAGAATTTTTCATGTGTACAGGCAAAGATAATATAATAATGTTTATATAGTATAATAATGCAATGATCACACAAATAATTTTTAAAATATTACAATGTGTGTGTGTGTGTTGCCATTTTCTGAAAATTACGGTGTTCCTTTTGAATTGATCTTTTGTTACTCATTATTGAAATTTGATTGGGCTGTTATTCGCAAACGATTAAGTATACATTTCCTTTTATCTTAACCATCCTGAATATTCTTTTTAAACTTTAAAAAATATCTCTAATTGCATCTTGCTTTTTGGGCACTCCAAATACTTAAAAGGAGGAGGAAAAATGAAAGTCACACACACAAAGAATCATGTACCATCCGTAGTAAAGGGAATACGTAATGCAATTCTGACTTTATTAAAAAAGTATTTTTTTACAGTAAAATCAAATGTAACTGTTTGATAAAATATAAATCTATTTTAATCTAAAGGACATTTCTATTATCAAAAAGGATTTATTTTAAAACAAGAACAGGTAACAGGCAAATACATTGTATATATATAATAAATAAATTTAATAAAATAAATTTCAAAATGAAAAACTTTAAAAACCTGATACTTAAAACTTTTTTAAAAATAGTCGGTGGGCCGCATCTTACGTACTGGCAGGCCGCGTGTTGGATATCCCTGCTCTACACGGTGGGACTTCAGATGCACTAGGATTCAAACTCATGACACACCAGCCATGAGTGGGTGACTATGGTTACTAGTCTACTGAGGCCATCTCGATATCACGAGACTATTGTGAGAAAAACAAGATCTGTAAATTATCCTCCATAAGCGTGTGTACTGTATCTCGCTCCCTGAATAATATATCTCCATACGCTAGGAATTACAAAAAATTATAAATAATTATTTCTAAAACTCCTATTTGTCAACATAAAATATCGACAATACGTGAGGTGATTTTTATACAAATGATTCGTTAATGAAAGTAAACATTTCACTTTAAAAAAAAATTTCCTGAAAAACAATTTAGACATTCCTGACTATTTAGAAGAATTGTCGTAAAAAAAATCTTTTATTAGATTCTAAAGAATTTTTTTATCTACACTTAACAATGAATTAATTAAACAGTTAATGTGTTCAAAAATATTTACGATTTTAAAATTCACTTTAAAAAATAATTGAGATTTTTATAAATATTAATTTTTATGAACGACAACTTATTTTCTTTTTCATTTTTTAAAAAAAAAATGCGTTCTGTTTCGTAACATAAATTATCACAATATAAATTCGAGTTGACAACAGAACATCGTAAATTTTTTAAGGAAATTTGATTTTTAAATGTAGCAGTATATTATGATTGTCTTTTACAGCTCCCTTAGAATAATGTCCCACCGTTGGATTTGCGATCAAATGAGAACGGAATTTATTTATATAAAAATTTATGTTTATTTTTATCTCTATAACACTTTTGTAATATTCCCATAAAAAGGTTAGATTGGTGGTCATTTAAAAAATCAAGTTATCAAAATCTAATTATTGCTGTCACGACAATATAGGTTTACTCTAATCACAGATAAAAAAATAACAATTAAAAGAATTCTTTGTGACTAAGAGCTTGTTATTGAAACTAATGCAAATATTAGACAGTATTAAACTTTTAAGGGGACTTGGTACCCCCAAAATCACAGACCTATCGTTTTTTTATTTTCCTTTAATCTTATTCTTTGCATTATTATCTTTCGATTGATATATCACTTGTGCATGTCGGAAAGTTAGAAGTTGAATAAAACTTCATTTGAAAACAAATTAGGCAATTCAGCCACGCCCCCTTTTTAGAAAAAAAAAGCGTTTTGATAAAAAAAATCTAATTTATAAAGATAAATAATAACATTAAAAAAAGAATGTGCAATATATAAAGCAGAATATTTCCGAGGCAATACATACAATCAGTTTTTTTCTTTGTGAAATGTGTGCATGTAAAATTTTTAAATTAAGGCATTTTATATTAATAATTTTATAATTTCAGTTCTTATTCCTGATATATTTTTCATACAAATGTAATACTTTAATATTATAAGAAGAAAAATAGCTAAAATTTCTGTCGTGACAGAAAAAATTTTTTTTAACGTTTTTCTTGAATTTTCTTGTTCAATTAGTACTCTCTAAAAGTTGATCATTTATAAAAATGTGTGGGTTGAAAAAATACGAAAATGCAATTATTTTAAAGAAAAATGTATAACTAATATCTTAAAATGATATTTTAAGTTTAATTAAGCTTATAAAAAATATTTTTTCAGAATTATAAACTTTAAACTGGTTTTTCTCAGTTTGTGTTTTTCGAAACCTTAGTGCATTCAAAATGCTACTCCTTCGACAATTATTTACCAATCAATTCCATTTTTTTCCTACGTGTTAAAAATAAAGCATGTAATAAAATTAGGGATCCATTTTGCTATAAACTGAATACTTTTTTTAAAAAAAAATAAAATGTAAGACATGTTGGCTTTTTTGTTGATTTTTAGTCAGTATATCAACATTTTATTTTTTTTCTCGAAAACGAATGAAGTTATTCTAAAATCGATCTCTAAAGTTGTTAAGAACATCCATAAGAATATTATAAAAAAATTTCAGGTCAAAAAATTAATTTTTACAAAAGGAGTAGGATTTTAAAATTTTACCTATTTTCTTCAAAAAATTTAAATTTTTAAAATTGTGTGAATAATATATGAAAATTTTCTACTGGTATCATTTTCTTGAATAGAAACATTGTATAAAATACTAAAATATAATTTTTAAATACGTAAATAAAGAAATTTGATCAAAGGGTACCAAGTCCCCTTAACGGACACACCACTAAAATACAATTTTCTGTGATAAAGTACTTAATAAATGTAATGTTCTTACCCTCTATAAACGTTATTTAGTCCCCCCCAAAAATATCTGATCGAGGGTTTTCTTCCTGGGTGGTGGCTAGACGTTAGAGCCCCTCCGCACTTAAGACATCTAACTTACTTTCCAGGACAGAAATAATGAATCATATTACAATAAACTTTTTATGAAAAATTAACATTTACGCTGATAACTGTTTCAATAACAATTAAATACAAAGTGTAAGTGTAATTAAGTAATAATAGAATAATTGTACAACATAAAATACATGTAGAATGCTTAGCATATACTTTGAAATAGGTATATATCCACATTTTATATTTTATTTAATTTTAGTATAAAAAGTTAGAAATAAAATAATATATTTTTGAGAATTTAAATTAGTTATTTCACAAATTTTGATGAGCTATTTACTGTGAAACTTTATAATATGCAAACGTTTTCTCCGATCAGCAAAGCTATACCCGAGAATCTTGTACTACATATTGTAAACAGAGTTTGGTTATATTTCAGACCCCCAACATTCTCACATAATTTTATGTGCTGTCTCTCGAGTTGAGGAAAAGCAAAAATTTCTAGGCCATTTTTCTGTTCTATGTGGGCAGTGGATAGAGCATCTTGTGACGACTTACGCGTCTTTTCTTTAACAAGTCCTTTGGGTTCTTTGGGCCAGAATTAATGGCAACTCTTTTCCAACCAAATCCAAGAAACGAGAAGTGAAGAGATGTAAATAATATAGGATAAATATAGGACCTTAGAGTAAACGTAATGGCAATGATGACAATGTAAAGGAATGTTAAACAATTGACGTACGTTGTGGCAGTTGATGATTATTGCAGTTCGTGGTTCAAGATTTAAGTTCTACGTGTCGTGGATAAACTTATTGGTTTTCGACTAGAAATTAGTCGTCAAGCTGCATACCATTGCAGATAAAGACAAGTAGCATTACAGAATAATATAAGGTAGGATTAATTACTTATTAGTATAATTGAAGATTAGGCGGTTCAATTATTGATATAGGTCTGTATTATATTGTGTGTTGCGCATTGTGTTATAGTAGATTCTCCCATTAAGTATTTATATTATATTTGTTCAAAGTTTAAGTTGAATATCTTAATAAAGTCATATTAAGAAAATGTTTTAGTCTAGTTCTTACGTTAATCCTACACCTCTAGCTCACGCTGATACTTCGAGGGATGTACTTCCAAGGGGAGGTACATCACAATCTATCCACATATAAAAGCTTTCCAAAAACCTAAATAAAACCTTTTTTTATTGCAAATTTGCTTAATTAATTCAGATGAGAGAAAAGTATATTTAAGGCATGTCGAAATTTTTTTCAAAGATCATAAATTTTATTTATAGTAATCAAAATACAATTTGTAGATTTACACCGAAAAAAACTGTTTTCAACTACCCATCAGAGGACAGGAAATGTAAAAAAAGGTATCGTGCTGCCATCCGTATTAATTTTTATGCGTTTTAGCTTCAATTAACGCATATGGATAGACTAAATATCCAACACCAGCTTGGAGAAAAAATTTTTAATATGCGGCTAGACCTGTTATTAGCCACTGTTTAAAAAGTGAGGTAAGAGTTCCGCTCAATTTCGGACAATTTTAAGAAATAATAATAAAATATTATAGAACATTGGAAGTAGCTTTAACTTCAGCGTCTAATTATTGTTATATAATATAACAACATTACATTTAAGAGTATTTAAGTTTTAAGAACTAATTATAATGGCACGATAAATTTAAAAAATGGAAAAGTGTTAAGGAATTAAATAAAGTTAATTAAGTAAAATATTTTTCAAGAGTAAAAGAGAGTAATAATGGTAAAAAATACGATTCCGGAAAGTTACAAATCAATTATTAAGTCTTTTCTGGAACTTTCTTTTAAAAAGATAATTAGGCTTGTTAATACTTTTAATCATTCGATGGTATGCAATTATTATATTTTTTAATGGCGCAGTCCAAAATAATCCTTGGCGTGGTTTTTTTTTTCATTTGCATATTTAACTGATTTAAACTCTTTAAATGATAATACAGGAACTCTGAAGAGAGCGATTTTCAATTTATTTTATTTTTAAAAAATGTCTGTTTCATCAAGAAATTTTTAAACTCTGCGCCGTTATAAATATTTTTACTCTTTAGAAATATTTATAATAGGACTCTCACACACAATTTTTAAGTACTCTTTTACGTTTCAGTCATATATATATATATATATATATATATATATATATAGGTAATTTCTAGAAAATGAGGCAAATATCTTATTAAGTACAGAAAATCCTTAAAAATTTGTTTATATATATTTAAGAATATCTAATATTCTAAATTCTAACCTGTATCATAGAACAGAAAATTCTCGTTAGTTTCGTCCCCTATTATACCAAGCGTCGCTCAATCCGGACAGCCGTTTTGAAAATAAAACCGAAAACTTTCGTGTTCTAAAAAGCTATTTTTTCGAACAAATACAGGTAATAAATATAAGTAATATAATAGTTTGAATTCTCTCTTGAGCAATTATTTACATTTTTTCTTTGTCTTATTTCAAACTATATTTTCTTTTTAATGTACAGAGTATTAAGCTTTGTCCTTTGACTAATGTTTTCATTATTTCGGACACCCCTGAGAACTAATTATTCCGGACTAGTGAGATTCTATTGCATTAAATGTAATAATTTGTTCTATTGTCTAAAATCTTGTTTTGAAATATTTGATGTAACTGCAAGTAATTTTGCTTCAATTAGAACGACCGTTTAAAGGCTAAAATGTATTTGTAGTTCGAAAGAACAACCTTTGTTGTTGTTGTTGTTCCTCATTCCACCTGTCTGACGTAGTCAGATCGAGGCCCACGGAATTCATCGTGGCAAGGGGCTAAAAGTACGCCTGTCGTTGGCCTTGAGCCCCATAAAGGTGAGAGTACGAATTAGCTCGGCTAAATTCCCCGAAGGGACGATAGATGGCAACACCACCTATCTCCACCTCCACAATTTAGGCATGGAACTGAATGGGAGGGAAATATTCTTCAGTTCTTTGCATTTGTGATTCAGCCCACAAGACTTTCGGACCCACTGATTTAAGGAGCACGTACTCCGTGTGTACTCGGAGAATACATTCATGTCCATAAATAAAGTATAATGAAGTTCAGGCAAAGAAAGAGACAGAAGCAAAACAAATTTGACTTATTTATAAAGTCTATTTATTAAACAAAAGGTAAAGAGCAAAAAAGATGCTATATGTTTGACATAATTAATAAAACTTGCGATTTTTACACCCTGAAGAAAATTTCAAAAAAGAACCTAGTGACAAAAAAAAGTATAACATGGTTAGCAAGATGGTTAATACGGAGTATGTCTCTCGGACGATGCAATACAGGACTTACAACGCCTAGGCATGCTGAGTATCAAATAATCAACCTGATCTTGGGAAATGTTACACCACTTATCAAGCAATTAATGCCCTCCGAAGTTCCGGTAGACAGGTGGGAAGGGGTGACGGGCTGCTATTCTTCGGCCAAGCATATCCCACGCATGCTATTTTGGATTTATGTCCGGTAAGTATGCTGGCCAATCCATACGGGTGATATCCTCCGATTGAAGGTATTCGTCTACAATGTTTGCAGGTTGAGGACGGGCGTTGTCATCCCTAAACAAAAATTCAGCACCCATGGCGCCCCGAATTAAACGTACATGTTGTTCCAGAATGACATCCCGATAGATGTGGCCTGTCATCGTTACACTCTGAACATGCAGGTCAGTTCTGGAACCAAGAATAATTCCTCCCCAAACGCGCGCGCGCGAGCCATCCTGCACCACCGTAACAGTGTCGTTCAATGGTGTCCTCTTGGTGATAACGGGTACCTGGCGATCTCCATATTAAAGTTCGGCGAGAATCAGACTGCAAACTAAACCTCTATTCGTCGGAAAACATCACACAAGACCACTGTTGTGGTGTCCACAATGCATGCTCTCGATTCCAGGTTAATCGCAGGCGACAGTGAGTTGCGGTAAGTGGAACACATCTGACAGGCCTACGAGCATATAGACAAATGTGCCCTAAGCGTCTGCACACGGTCTGCCTTGAAACTGTCGTACCGGTAGCTGAAGAGAGCTGACGGGACAGGTCTGATGCTGTGCTCCGTCTGTTTCTTTTGGCAGTAGCTGCCAAATACCGGTCCTCATTCAGCGTTGTAACTCGGGGGCGACCTGTGCTGTAACATCTACTCACATTACCATCATCTTGGAATCGTTGCCAAAGCCTGGAGATGACACTCAGCGCGATTCCAAGTTTCTCGGATACTTCCAGCTGGCTACGTCCACATTCCAGTCGTCCAATAATTCTACCACGTAAAAAGATCATCCCAATGTTTCCTTTGTGCCCCATAACTATGCGGTTATTGCACTGAAAGGTTTTTAAAGCGCTTGTGAACAATTTTACTTCTACGCCACCATTCCTTATATACCCCTCTCTTACACTCTCATCATTGTGACGTACTATTCGCGCCATCTGGTGGTTTCCTGTAATTTGCATATTCTTCTTCAAGATGTGTGTGATAATTCTAAAGGTGAAATTTTATTTCAGAGTTCAAGTTCTGTGTGATTCTGAATTATCCATAATTTATGGACGAGTGTATTTGGTGGCATCGGGCATCGAACGCAGGTCTTTCGGTCTGGAGTCCGCTGCTTTAACCACGGCCTTTGAACAAGATCTAAAATCCTAGATACAAATATCTTTCGTAATACAGTTCCAAAATTCATTTTTGTGATCTTACCCTTAGAGGAGAAGAATATGGATTGGCTGTGTTATTTAGTGAATTCGCTATTTCTAGCAAACGCACATTACTAAAATATCATCTTTTTTTAATGCAGAGTGTTTTTTTTCAGGTATAGAGGTTTAAGTTGGCATTACTTTCCAAGATGGCGACCGATTTAACAGCTGTCAAGTGATTTATTCTCAGTTTGGTTTGGCAATTCATCATGAATAGACTCACGCCTGAACAACGCTTTCAAATTGTGCAATTTTATTTCGAAAATAATGGTCGATTTTCATAAGCGAATTTTGTTTAGCGATGAAGCGCACTTCTGGTTGAATGGCTACGTCAAAAAACAAAACTGCCGCATTTCGAGTGAAGCTAATCCACAAGTGTATGTCGAAACACCGTTACATCCAGAAAAACTGACTGTTTGGTGCGCTTTATGGGCTGGTGGAATCCTTCTTCAAAAACGATGAAGGCCACAACGTTACAGTCAATGGTGATCGGTATAGAGCCATGATTACTAACTTTTTCATTCCTGAATTGAACAATCATGATGTCCAGGAGCTGAGGTTCCAACAAGACGGCGCAACATGTCACACAGCTCGTGCCACAATCGATTTATTGAAAGACACGTTTGGTGACCGCCTAATTTCACGTTTTGGACCTGTGAATTGGCCTCCAAGATCTTGTGATTTAACACCGCTAGACTATTTTCTGTGGGGCTATGTAAAGTCATTGGTCTATGCGGATAAGCCACAAACGCTTGACCATTTGGAAGACAACATTCGCCGTGTTATTGCCGATAGACGGCCACAAATGTTGGAAAAAGTCATCGGAAATTGGACGTCTAGATTGGACTACATCCGAGCCAGCCGTGGCAGTCCTATGCCAGAAATTATATTTAAAATGTAATGCCAAGAGATTATCTTTCGAATAAAAAAAAATTCATGTCAATCGAATAATACATCGTTGTTTTATTGCAATTTTAAGTTCTATACCTCTCAAAAAACCACCCTTTATATACAGAAATAAATATAAATTTCTTTTCTTGCGTGCAAATTTATGTTTCTGCTCAAAATGATTATATACCGCCGAAATTTTATTTCTGCAACATATTGAATAAAAACTTATATACTATTTTTCATTTAATGAGAAAACAAAGCTTCCATATATATGTTGAGTGGTTTTCTTACACTGTGAATTTAAATCTGAAATAAATCGTTAAATTCTATTTAACATATGAATATTATTAGTACAGTCAATAAACCTACCAAAGAAATCAAAGTAGCAGGTCCCACTGAATCTGGCCGTATCACTGGGTAAAAGCAGAGTTGTCCTTCAAAAAAAATGGGGGAGGCAGATTTACATTCTTTTCAGTCCGGCTGAACTGATCAAATAATGTAGTGGACTATCTAGCTTCGGTGAGCAAAACGTTTTTCCATTCTGAATGAATGGGAAAACAGACAAAGGCTAAAAAAAACACACACTTTTAATCTAATCCCAGAACTTTCTTACCGTTAATGTAGAACCCTACTCGTTACAAAGTTGCCTGAACCTTTCGGAGGAATTCTGCAGGGACCACTTCTACTTTAACCTAAATTACCGCATCATTAATCCCTTAACTACCACCGACGTATATATCCGTCTAGCTCTTAGGTTCTCAACGTGGTAGTTTGAGGCTTTCAGGGGGGGCAGTAAAAGACACACAGATTAATCAAATATAGTCTAAACAAGCAATATAAAAAAAATTAAGTCAATTCCTACTTAGATCAACAAGGAAAATTTTGTATATTAGCTACTTTTTATGAAATAGTTATAATTAACATAAATATGTACATACATGTGACAGAATCACAATATAAAGTGGCAATTAATTGTTATTAATTAAAATTAAAGTATAGTATTGTCATCCAAAACAATCGTGTATACAAAATTTCATATCAACTGAATGCTTTAAAACGTGAGAAAAAAAATCTTTTCAAGTTTTGACCCAAGTCGCTAAAAATGAATTCTTTAAATAATTAGTTTCAGTCAATTAATTTTAATTAATTACAATTAGAATATCGTATTGTTACTCAAAACTATCGTGGATAAAAAATTTCTGTTCAACTAAATGCTTTAAAACGTGAGAAAAAAACAATTTCAAGTTTTGATACAAGTCGCCAAAAATGATGCCAACGTGGCTGTATTTGTAATTCTTCAAATAATTAGTTTCAATCTATTGATTTTTTTATTAATTATAATTAAATTACTATATTGTCATCCAAAATAATCAGGTACATAAAATTTTAGCTCAATTGAGCGCTTTAAAATGTATTTTATTAACGATTGAAAATTCACCAAGATAAATAAACAAAGAAATATATAAATATATAAAGAGTGTGAGATAATAGTAGGAATTGAAAAAGACTAAAAAAATACGCTGATAAAATAGTAACAAAAGTAAACTTTAACATACTGGTTACCTCATGTTAATTGTATGTATTTGAAATTGTATAATCGCAGCAATATTTATTTCAGATTTGCAAGTAAAATAAAAATTTGGGGCTTAAAAAATATTTTCTATTTGTAATCGAATATTTTTTTTAAAAAATTTAATTCTTGTTTTCATTATATACACTCTGTCGCAAAAAAATATATGCACCCAGAAGAAATTGAGCTACATTCACGAAATTTGGTATGCATGTAGTGTATATGAAAATAAACAAATGATTAAAAATTCAGAACAAAATATCATTTTATTAAGCAGTTACAACTTGCAAAAGGTTAAAAATCAGTAAGTAGTAAAGCCACCTCTGGCAAAAATTCGGCGTGGCATCGATTCAATTAGATCACTTATGACCCCCTGTGGAAGATCCTGCCATAGTCTTTGCATCTGCGCAGTTAATTCTCCTGTATCTCGGGACGGCTGCAGTTGCCTTCCCAGCGCGTCCAGACATGCTCTATTGGCGAAAGATCTGGTGACCTGGCAGGCCATGGTAGGACGTCATATCCTGAAGACATTGTTGGGAGAGTCGCGCAGTATGTGGACGAGCATTATCCTGTTGATAAATGGCACCTGGGCGACTTGATAGCATGGGTAGCACAATCGGCGTTAAAATATCGTCCACGTATCTGCGAGCTGTCAAAGTGCCTTGAAGGACCACTAAAGATGATCGTGTGTCCCAAGAAATTGCTCCCCACACTGTCACACCTTGTGAAATTGCTGTATGCCGCTCGACAATAAATGCCGGATCGGACCGCTGGCCGGTGCGCCTCCAGACACGTGTGCGGTGGTCATCAGCACTGAGACTGAATCGGGATTCATCACTGAAGATGACACGTCTCAGTCTGTCACACTCCAAGTTGCCCGAGGTCGGCAAAAATCCAGTCGACACTGCCTATGATGTGGGGTCAGTGGTAAGCGTCTTAGCGGACGTCGGCTCCTCAAGCCAACTTCGGTCAGTCGTCTCCTTATGGTTTCTCTTGATGGCACTGGATGTCTGGAAGGAAGTAAGTGGCGTTGAATCGATGCTAGTTGTTGGTGCCGAATGGCCAATCTTCTGATTGCAATCCTCGCGATCATTTTGTGTTCCTGGGACGTCCTGACCCTCCGCGACGGTACACTCTACCTTCTGTGATCCACTGTTGCCAACACCGAGCAACTACCATATCGCTCCGACCGAGGGGGCGGCCGATACGTCTATTCGACCAACCTGCTTCTCTGAGGCCTATTATACGGCCCCTATCAAAGTCCGTCAGCTGCTCGTACTGCCGCCGGTTGTCTTAGAGGCATCCTAAGTCTCAATATCGTCTATCAAAGTCATCAGATTCGTTTGGATAGCCGTACGGCGCTCGTACTCATGCTTTTAAACTCTCCCAGTTGCGCAAATATGCGCATAGCACATAGCCTTGTCTCATTGGCTTCGAAATTTTAATCATTTGCATATCTCTTACCAGACTACATTCTTGCCGAGTTTCGTGATTGTAGCTTGATTTCTTCTGGGTGCATATATTTTTTTGCGACCGAGTGTATTATGTACGCTCTTATTTCTTCGGATTGAGAAGGGGGTGGTATCGAAATATTCACCAGAAAGGGGTGCGCCAGTTCAAAAAAAGGTTGGGAACCTATGGTCCAGCTCAACCAATGTTTTGAGTATCACAGACGTATATATGTCTTTTCAAAATATGATCCTTTTCTGCTTTCAGTAAAACTGTTCTAAAAGTTTTGGAATGCAATAAAATAACCATGACAGTGTTTGCGAAGGATTTACTTATTTCGTTTCTGTCTCCCTTCCTCACCCCCATACAAATGAGCGTGCCTGCGTAAAAACGGTGGCACTGGAGAGCGATTTGGGTAACTTTTAATCGGCATTTAAGGGGTTAAGAAAGATTCTGGTGGTCAACTGCTTTAGAATGTCTAATATGGAATGTTTTGGCTTCATCACCCAAAACTGATGTTTGTTGGATAGAACTCTCTTGAAGTCTGTTTTTAATTTTCATCCAAGCCAGAGTTATTGTTCAATCCCGCCATAGTTGTACAGAACGTGTGACGGGGCTTTACGAGTCTTTCTACTAATAGTCCTCTTAGGTAATCTTTGGGCCAGCACTCGCGTTATTTCACAGCCATCCCCATCAAGAAGAAACCATGATATGCAGATTAGCTAGTGTATATATAGTTAAAGTTTAATAATCGGGGATTTGAAGGGAAAGGAAGCGTAGTCGATGAAAGCAGTGCTGATACGGTAAAGATCAGAATTTCGCCGCGCACTAAAGGACGGACTTTAACTATTAGAATAAATTATTGAAGTTAGGATTATTAAGATAGCATTGATTAAAGTTCAGATATTCGCATTTCGTACGCTTATACACATAAGATTTGAGCTCTCTTTATATCACTCCAAAGGTTCCCTTTATAGTTTGCTTGTCTTGAAATATTATCTTTGTCAATAATAAATTGGATTTATCATGGTTAGTCTGAGTCATCCATCTTTACCTCCTACAGATTTAGGTCGATTAGATGACGAGGAAGCGTCCCCAGGGGTGAATCCTTTACATTGCGGCCAACAAGTTTGTCCCAAGGGCATGTTAATTTCCCTAACCCCGAGATAGGAGTTGGATTTTGATTCAGGGTCTTGCTCGATTTTTTTTTCTGGATCAGAAAACATAGATAAGTTCTTAAAGGGTATTGAAAACCATCTGATATTTTATCAAATACCCGCAAATTTAGCCTATGCATATCTGAAAGGTCAACTCACGGGACATGCCCAGGATTGGTATGAGGTATTAGGTGATGCCCTTGTGTGCAGGGTGAGAAAGCGCTATCAATCCTCTAATATTCATTCAATTGATTTCGATTACTGGAACTCCTCAAAATACACACATACATTGTTGGTCATTGATATTACGCACAATAGTGCGGATAATGCTCTTGAATACTGTGCGAAACTCTATGCATTACAACGAGCTGGAAATCGGATGCTAAGCATATTGTAACTTTTTGATTGATTTGAAGTCTGGAAATGTCTTATTGAAGGTCTTCAATTGATAAGAAAAATATAGTGGTAAAATTTGATTCTACAAAATATTGAACAATTACAACTTAAACATAAATATTTTTGCTATCACAATAACTAGTCCAAGGAAACCAAATGGATTGTTTAATTTTGTATTATTTGTGGCAGATTGTTTGGTCTGGAAAAATTTTGTTCTTAATAAAGGGTACTTTGAGTGAGGATATTAATGTAAAATTACGCACATACACATATATACCCACATATATATATACACCCACACATACACATATACACACACAAATTAACACACTAACACATACACGCACACATATTGGTATAATAGCTTCACTGTTATCTCTTCTAGAAATAGAAAAATTAGATTTATCAGAAAATGCGTTAAAAAGTGTTTAGTTTTGTTCACACACAAACATCATTTCTATAGCTTATTGGGTTCAGTTCATGTGACATCATAGTCACATGATAATGATAACCACATGTTTTTATCCAATAAATTTAAAAACTCGTGTGATGTCACAGTCACACGATAAAAGCAGTCACGTGTTTCTAGCTAATCAGTTCATGCGTTTCGCGTTCATGTACTCTCTGTTAAAAATTACAAATTTTTCAACAATAATAATGCACGTAGGTAGGCATTTTATAAATAATTACATGCAGGAAATAAGATTTTTTTTTCATAACAGTAAATGAAATGAAATTATGAAATTTTATCTAAGTTTTATAAATTGAACAAAAACAAATACATTTAGCTTGATGTCTGTTTTGAATTCAATGGTGAAAACGTGTTTGTCTTTGTCATGTGATTATCATGAATTGAGCAAATTGCTCTTCCTTGAAGGTTTGCTCACTCTAAAACTTTTTCAAATTCATCTAAATCAAATCAGCCAGAAAGACAATTATCCATGTAGAAATTCCCTTGACAATTTCCTTTCCTTTCATAAGACTTTACAACTTTAGTTTGAGAAAGATCAATTACAATTATTCTGAACATTTCCTTTCTCCCTATGTTGTCTTTAAGGTATACTGATGTTTTCGAAAAGGAATACGCACGAATATCGAGAAAAGAATTTCCTGTAATACTCATCTTTGTGGCCACCCTAACCACCGTAGCCTGGTGGTTAGGGTCATGAGTTCAAGCTCCAATGCCGCTAAAGGCCCGCCGTGTAAAGTGGTCGATGCTTTGAGGACTTTGATGACTCGGAGGCACAGGTGCCTTTTTACTCATATTGCTTGTTAACCTTTCTGTTTCAATTCATTCCGACTTTTTTTCTGGTTTCAATACATTTTTAGATCCATATTGAACTGGAATGGAAATCAATCAGTTGCATTTCAAGTTCTTCTATTTCCAAATAATCGAATTGAGAGACAAGTTCAGTTTATCAAATGAAGTCACACCAGTGTACATAATTAGCTATATTAATCTCCATTAATTCTTTGAACTGAGAAAATCGCACTGAAAATTTCTTGATTGAAAAATTAGTTGCGGAAATAAATTCTTCAAAAACTTTTTCTTCGTCTGATTTCTCATGTACATCTAATATTTCATTGTGAACTTTATTATTTTGAACTAAAACACGAACCATTTCGATCGGTGCCATGCCCAAAATATTATAAAAACTTTTTCTCCGTTTGATTTCTCATGTACATCTAATATTTCATTGGGAACTTTGTTATTTTGAACTAAAACACGAACCATTTCGATCGGTGCCATGCCCAAAATATTATAAAAACTTTTTCTCCGTTTGATTTCTCATGTACATCTAATATTTCATTGGGAACTTTGTTATTTTGAAGTAAACACAAACCATTTCGATCGGTGACATGCCCAAAATATTGTGTCGCGTGCCATCAATGGCACGCGTGCGATGAGTTCGCCATCCCTGGCCTAGACTATATAAAGTTGACCTGATTTTCATATTCTCGTTCAATTCTTCAGAGGGTGTGTTTTGATAAAATAGTTTTTAAGGACCAAAGATTCTCGAAGAAGACTTGTTAATAAGAAAGACGCGAATGTATAGCCGTCACACTTCTAAATGATAATTTTAAAACTTGAGCTGAATAAAAGATACGCAATTTGGTTCTTCAACTATTCAGAAAGCCATGTGAGGAAGATAATAACAGTCTCCGTTTTCTTCTATTTCTTTCCATATGATCTATCCTTTAAAATTCGTTCAGAAATTCTGAATAAAATTCTTTCTAGTTAGGATCGCGTTTCAATCATTAATCATAAATTATGTTATCTTTCAGAAACATTTGCTTTAGGGTTGCCAAACATGTCGCAAGAGTGTTGTGGTTTAAAAGGCATTTTTACGTTATGCAATTTTATTTACTTTCCGATAATAATTATTTTGATATTGCTTGTTGCAGTAATTCTATTCTATACTAATGTAAGGTGGTTTTTTTCTAGTTTCCAAAAAGCTGTTCAAATCTCTGAATTCTTAGATAAGACAATGCCAAATAAATGTCCTTGAATTTTATATAACTTCTTGCAATTAATTTTTTATATACTTTCACTCAGTTTGGAAGGAGAAACACTGCTATTATATCAGATTTATTATCTAATAGCAATTATTAAGTTGGTGCATATGAAAGGTCGGATTTTGGTTAGAAGTGAATCTTTGCTTTCTCCCGTTTTCTGAAAAATAGGTCTGGTAAATTATCCCTGCAAAATAAACTGTGCGACAGACCGAAACATCCGTGAAAAATGATGCTTTGGAAACATTGGTGGAAACGAATCTAACCGTGTCTGTTATACTTTGATGAAATGCATGAAAAATTGAAAATTAAACTCTTACTAATCTGCACTTCTCCACTCTTACTAATGACATTTACCGCATAAATCGTACAAAACAACTGCGAAATTAAACGAATTAACTATGAAAGTTTGCGGTATTCAACTTGTTTACGGCATCTTTCATCATCCGACTTTCGTTCTTTAAAAACTTTTAGAACAGTTTTCGCGGGCTAAACAGAGTGAAAATGAAGACAGTCTGAAAAAATTCCACATCTTCTTCAAGACTGGCATCTATACATTAAAATCTCGTTGAGAAAGATGTATTGAGGCACATGGAGTATATTTCTATTTAACAAACAGCTTTTGAGTCAAGATATATGCAGCTTTATACAGTAAAATGCGTTTAAAACGAAAACGCTTAAGGCGAAATATTGATTAATATGAAATAATACAACGATCCAGACAAATTATTTTCCTGCATATTCTTTCTTCTAACACGAAACGAAAATCCCTTAACAGGAAAAGACTCCCCTAATGGGAATGAACAAAATACGGAAAACACCAGCCTAAGTGGACTGTCCTTCAGTATCATCGAACGAATCAGTTCCAGTAGATGATGATAATATGTATACAGCCCAAGTTATGGCAGACAAAAACATTTTGAAATTTTTTTAAAGATTAAAAAATGTTATTGATGCAGATTCCAATGACGAATAGAAAATAAATAATGCAGCTCTTGTCCCCACATCATCTGAAATAAGGAGCATCATGAAAAGTATGCGCAGTTATTTAGACACACGTTCCAATGATGAAATGAATATCAAAATGGATGACATCGAGCAATTTGTAGACAATTTGATGCTAAAAATGCAATGTAAAGAAAAATATCATTATTTTTCAAAAACTCAATAAATGTTTTGTTTTTCACAATAACTTGAAAATTTTGAATTAAATATTTTTAAATTCTTGTGAATGTTTTTGTTTCATTGGTTTATATTAAATACATGCATATATACATATCTACGTAAATAAGATAAACTGTAACATCTATTTTAAACCAATTGGAACTAGGATTAGGAATAGATCTAAACTGAGATGGGCTGATTATTTGGAGGATGATTTTAAAGTTTTAAGAGTAACTAATTGTAGAACTGTCGCCAAGCGGAATTCAAAATGGAAAAGGGTTCTTGGGAAGGCCTTGATCCACACAGGGCTGTTATGTCAGAACGAAACGAAACACGAAAACGTCCTTTAACACGAAAAATATTTCAATCCCTTCAGTTTCGTGTTAATCAATTTTCACTGTATATTCACTCAAAAATTTGGCATTTCATACGCACAATCCTTATAAACTAGATTGATTATCGAAGTAAATCAATAAATAATTAGACATCCTTCCGACTAGCTAGGATCAAACGAACAGAGATAGACAAAAACAAAACAGTTGCATAACAATATTTTATTAAACTTAAACGGTTTATTTATTCCAAAGCAGAATGGCAGGAGTTTGACTTCATAAGAAACTATTCAAGGCTTAAATTAAAAATTGAAATCTACCAAACCCACAATTTTTATGTTATTCAAAAGAAAAACCTCATAGAAAAGGCATCTACTCGTGCACAAAGTTTTTTTTTTTTAAAAAAAAACAGATTATTTTTGCTAATTCAATCTTATTACATGATATACTAGGAGGTAGACTGAAATAAATTTTTTTGTTGACATACTTCTTAATAAAATAAATACGAAAAAATGTACAATAAATTTAGTTACACTGAGCTTTCATCATAAACCGCTGTTTGCAAAAAATGCAACAACACCATGAAGAAATCATCAGAATTAAATGAAATTTAATGCACAAACGACTTTTATTAGTACAAATAAATGACGAAATTTTCAAAGCAAAAATTAATATTAAGTGTCTGAAATCAGTATTTGGCGTAGCCCCACGCACTGTAATAGATGCTGTTATACCACGTGGCATGGAGTCAAACAGATTTAGAATGTACATATTGCTTGGTTGCGCAACAAAAGTTCGTCTTTTGAAGATGCAGGACGTGGATCACGAGAGAGAAGCCGTCAAACTAAATTCCACACGTGATCAATAGGCGACATATCCAGCAAAAAAGTAGGCCAACGAAGAAGTTGCGTGTGTTGGGTTAAACAGAAATCTCGGAACAGTCTTTGCAATATACAGGCGTGCATTACCCAGCTGAAAAATAGCTCCAGGGATGCCTTAAAGGAAGGGAATGACTTCGGGCTGTAGGACTTCATGGACGTACCTGTTGCTATTGAGTATACCTTCAATTCACAGCAAATTGGATTGTCCATGATACGAAATCGCACCCCAAACCATACCTCCGGGTGTTAGGCCGCTATGTCGTTCGATAACGCACTTTGGAAGGCAGCGTTCACCGGCATAGCGTCTAACACGAATGCGGCCATCATGGTCCCGCAAATTGAAGCGTGATTCATCTGAAAAGACAAATTAGTGCCAATCAGCTTGCCAGGCTCTGTGCTCATGAGCCCATTGCAGACGCAGTCGTCGATGGTTTACCTTGAGGAGGATCCTGTATAAAGGCACTCTTGCACGCAATCCTCGGTGCAGCAGACGTCGACGAATAGACGAAGCCGACATTAGTACACCTGTAGCAGTAAACCAACATGCTACCAAATGTCTGGAGGAAGCTATACAGTCATTCACCTCCATGCGGAGGAGATGTCGATCGTCGCACGCTGACGTCACCTTCAATCGTCCACTGCTAGTTTTTCGAGTTGTTCTGTGCTCATCAGTCCACTGCTTCAAAACTCGCATCAATGTGGAAATGTTCCGCTGCACACGAGTTCCTATTGCGCGATAGGAAATTCCTTTTTCTCGATGGCCGATAATCCACCCCCGTTCCAACTCCGTAAGTTGTTGGAATTTCTCCTTTCGTCGTTGAGGTATACTTAGGTCTCATTAAACGTTCGCCACCAACAAATAATTATTAACTATTTTCAACGTCCCGCTACAGCTCTCTATTTATACGCTTTTAGCATCAGTTCAGAGGCCACTGCACACGCTACGCATGCGCGGTGACTCTGAAACTTTACTATTTTACGTAACATCCTATAATTGGTATTTGCTGCAAAGTTCATTTAATTCTGATGATTCTTCTTCCTGGTGTTGCATTTTTTACAAACAGTAACGTATTTAAAAAAAAAGGAAGAAAAATTCACAAATCCCTAGTCTTACAAAAATTCACCACGCATGATCGAAGAGATGCCCAAAAGGGCTGAAATATCTTACAGGGATTATAAGAGACGGTCTATCTCCCCCTATTGGCAATAAATATAACAAAGAAATAGAAAATCATGTCACACTAATAATCCAAAATACTAATAGTAATATTTTTAATATTTCGATTATTTTCCGATAGGAATCAAATTATGAATTTTACTGAATAGCTTTCCTAATAATTCTGCAATCTGTGTTCTTTTATTAATATCTTCCATGACACAATTCTAAATATTTAATATATTTTCAAAACTAATAATTGATGAAAGCCTGTGAATTATCAGGAAGCAGGTAAAATATTTTTAGCAGAATATTTTAAGCAGACTCATTTTAAAAATGATGTAAATTTTTCCATCAATTTCATAAAAAATTCATATTTGCTATTAATCTGCAAGAACAATCTATTTAAGAGCATCTCATAAAACGGCTGACAAGTTTTATCTTAAATACGTTTACAATTTTATTTTAGAAATTAAATAAAATATTTGAAGAGAAAATTATATAAACTATAAATAAGATTGATGATATCCTGTATAAAAGAAGTATTGGAAATATGTTACTTCTCTTTTTCATACTTTCGATAAATACCAGTCTTATCAAGAAATGAAACTTTACAGAAACATTTCAATTTTCTGATATCAGAGAGAAAAAAGGGATACGTAGAGAAGTTTCATTTACAGAACTTCAAGCGGATTTTCAAGAAGTTCAGTCAGGAAGATTATAATTCCTTTTCCTAAATTCTTTTACTTCTTAGAAATCGGAGGTTCAGACTCAGTGTAGTTTCTTTTTTCCGAAATTTCTCTTTGAATTTACCATCCTTGGAAAAATATTTCGTGCAGTTAGAGTCTCAAAATATAAAAAATAGTGTGAAGGAGTGATTCTTGAATGCTTCCAATTTAGAAAAATAAAAAAATAAACAAAGTGACAAAAATAAAAATAGTAATAATTAAAAAAAAAAGCAAAATAGGGGGAGTTTTAATATTTTTTGATCAATTTTCCACATTTTAAATTTTTTATGTCATCTTGATCTTAAAGTAATACTTTAAGTATTACTTTAAGTATTTTTAGTGAAGATCTTTCCAAATCTGCTTCAGTTTTTCATATTGAAATTGTTTTACTTCCAGTTTTATATTTTTTGTGCGCCCGGTTTCGTGTATAAAACCTAGGGGCTTGGTAAAAAGAAAACGTCTATGACCCAAAAGTAGTTTAATCGAACTTTGTCAGTGGTGCTTTAGAGCAAACACATTTTCGAACCCTGCTTCTACTACAGACTCTAGAGATACTTTTGCGTTTTTAATCAATCAGGGTCAAATTCTTCCCGCAGGTGTGGCCAGGGCTTCGAACCAGAACTGAACGTAAAACCAGAAATGAGTGCATGACTGAATATTAACGTCGCACTGTTCAGCTACACGAGGGCTTTTGGCAACGGACCATGTAATTTTGGACCATGATTAAGAGACTTGGGCGACACCTGAGTTGGCACCCCCTCTCCTAAATACCACACCACACCAACGGGAGGACGTTTCAGCTCTCGACAGATTTAGCGTGCATCGCTGCCCTACACAGCGGGTCTTTAGTGGTACTGGGCTTGAACTCGTGACAAGGCCAGCCAGGATCCGATACCTTGAGCACTCGTCTACCGCGGCCTCCTGAAAACCTGAAAAACCCGTTATTTTTTGGTTGGAACGAAAACCGGAACCGAATCGTAAAAAAAATTTATCGGTTTATTTCAGTTCCATTTAGTCCCTTATTTCAGTTCAGTCATTTTTTTTTATTGTAACCTGCTTATCAATATTTTCTAATTTAATGTGAATCATATATTATCATTATTCCATGTGCATTGCTTCTCGATTTCGTATTTTGATTTTCACTACTACTTTTCTGTTTCAATTCCGCATGAAACTACTTGTAGAAGAAAGATTAAATTCAATTGAATGAGCAAGAGGATTTTTTAAGAAAAATATCAATCTGACTCTGAGTTATATTTTTCGTATCTCAGCATGCGATCCCCAACGGATGTTTATATAGATAGTTTAGATCTGTGGCTCCCAGACTGTTTTAACCCATGCACCCCTTTTTATAGTCATAACTTGCCCACGGACCTCCTTTTATAGTCAAAATTTTCCCAAGGGAAAAAGCTACATAAATGCATAGCATAAAAATTACAAATTTAAAAAACATTTTGTTGAAGATTTATTGAAATTATAACTTTTGTTTATATAAAATGAAATTAATGGCTTGGACGAATTTGATAAGATGTTATATAAGTGGATGAACTTGATAAGATATTATATGTTTATTTCCGTCTCTATGTTAGTGAAGAGCAACCGCAAATCCCCATGAGCACTAGTTTTTAGTCGGGTTTTTCTTTCTGTGATGGAGTTTTTTTACGGCACTGAATCCCTGTTCTACCAAATTGGAGTAAGGGAAAGTAATCAACAATTTCTGTACAGTACCCCATAATGCAGGATATAAAATTAGGATGTGTTTTTGTAAACAGAACTTGTGGTATCCTTACTAAAACATTGTGGTTTAAATCCCTCATTTGGGGATATTTCAATAAGATGCTCCTGTATTATTATGTATTCATCCATGTTTAGGATCTGAGATAGTCCACGCGCAAACGGGTTGAAAACCCTGCCTCGAATATCTAAGTGAATTATTGTTATTTATTTAAATTTCCATAAAAATATAAATGGATCAAAAGTTTTTTTATTTTGTGTTATACCTTGCGCGGATCCTCTGGCGTTGTTCATTGGCTGCGGTAGCCTTGTGGTTAAGGTATCGGATCGTGGCTGGCATGTCACGAGTTCGAGTCCCGTACAACTAAATACCCGTCGTGTAGGGAAGCAATGCACGTTAAATCTGTCGAGAGCCCAAACGTCCTCCCATTGGTGTGTTGCGGTAGTTAGGAAAGATGGGTACCAGCTCAGCTGTCGTCCTCGTCACTTGTCCATCGTTCAAAGTTAAGAGGTCCGTTGCCAAAAGTCCTCGTGTAGCTGAACAGTGCGACGTTAATGATCATTCACTGGTGTTGTTCAGAGACCCCAAATAAATTCTAATTTTCTACGGACACCCCCCCTCCCTTATTAATAATGGGAACTCCTGGGGAACCCGTAGGGACCACTTTGGGAACCACTGGTTTAGACAGACGTTAATATAACTCTCACTTTTGGGAAACATTGTGGAATTTGTTCAATATAGCAAAAGAACCAAGAAGACCATTAGAAATTATTAAAAAGCTTAGATTCTTTAATCATTAACTTCTTTCCCTAAGATATCAGAAATATTTCAACAAAATTTATTAGCCTATTTTCGGCATTACGCATTATGTACTTTTAAAACATAATGTGAACAATGCTTTGACTTTCTTTCCCAATATTATTTAAATTAGGGGTGGGCAGACTTTTCCAGGGCACGGGCTATTTCTAATTTTCAAGGTGCTGCGATCCACTTAGTGCCAGTGTCGAACACAAGGGGGGGAAGGGTCCACAGATCCGCACCCTCCCTCATAGCCCTTAACTTTTTTTGACTGCGATTGATTATAATCCCATACAACTCGAGAGAGGACATCGAGAAGCTTACTACCGACATCACTTCCAACATCTTACATGCATACGATCTCTCATCCAAACCCGTTCGCAATAGCAATAAAACATATATTGACAGTGATCTTAAATCACTCTTCAAACAAAGAAACAGAGCCAGAAAAACCTGGCAATTCACGAGAGATCCCAACGACAAAACCATCCTAAACAGACTTCAAAATAAAATCAACAGAAAAGTAAATGCTCTATCACAAAAACAATGGGAGGACAAACTCACTTCTCTAGATCCCGAGGACGGTTCCCTTTGGAACATGGCCAAAGGATTTAGAAAGAAGAGATCCCCCATCTCGGCCCTGACAGGCCCCACCGGAATTGCTTACACAGACACACAAAAAGCTGAAACTCTAGCAAATGCGCTAGGAGATCAATTCCAACTCAACGACATTCAAAATCCTGATACAGACAAACAACACATGGGACTTGTTGATAGGTTCTTTATCAACGACAATAACTTCGACGACACCCCCATTAGCACTAAACCTTCTGAACTTCTAACATATATTAAAAAAATGAAAATTAAAAAAGCCCCTGGCAGAGACAAGATTACTAACAAAATGGTTCTAAACTTTCCCATCTCTGTCATCTTCCAACTTACTAACCTTATAAACAAGATCCTGCACTCTGGCCAATTCCCACAAGCATGGAAAACAGCCACAGTTATACCGATCCTCAAACCCGGTAAAGACCCCACGTTGGCGACATCTCATCGCCCAATATCGCTACTCCCTGTCCTCAGCAAACTTGCTGAGAGAATAATTTTAAATAGGCTCAATGACCACTTACAAAATAACGACATCCTCATCCCCCAACAGCACGGTTTCCGTGCCAATCTATCCACATCGCACCAGCTTCTGCGTGTGGTAGAATACGTCAAAACCGGATTTGCGGAAAACAAGTCAACTGGGGCTGTTTTCCTTGATATCCAGAAAGCATTCGACAGAGTCTGGCACTATGGCCTACTCTACAAACTCATCCGTACTAACACCCCCCTACCTAATTAAAATCATCAAATCCTTCCTAGAAAATAGGAATTTTTCTGTCCTAGTTCACCATACCTACTCCTCTCTCAAAAATATTTCTGCCGGCGTGCCACAAGGCGCGTTACTTTCCCCAACTCTGTTTAATATGTATGTCAATGATATCCCTAGGACAAGCTTCTCGACTATCTGCCTTTACGCGGACGACACAGCAATTCTGGTGCAAAACACAAACCTTCAAATACTCACACAACAACTACATAAACACCTGGCGAGACTGGAACACTGGCTCTCCACTTGGAAAATCGCACTAAATGTCGAGAAAACGGAGGCAGTCTTCTTTTCTCGTCACATCAAGAAAAAACCACCTAATATTTACATCCAAAACAAGCACATCCCCTGGTCTCAAAGAACCAAATACCTTGGTGTTACTCTAGATAAAAGATTCACTTTCCGACAACACCTTATACAACTCAGAAAAAACTTCAGAATTTCCGCAGCTAAAATCTACCCACTAATTTCCCGGAATTCCTTTTTATCTCTAAGAAATAAGTTGCTTATTTATATGCAAATTCTAAGACCCACCCTGATTTACGCCTGCCCAATCTGGGGTCATGCAGCCCACTCAAACATTAAGCAAATTGAAATCGCTCAAAATTTAATTCTCCGAACCATTACCAAAGCAGACTGGTACATCCGAAATGAGGACATCAGATCTGCACTGAACATAAAAACCCTAAAAGAAGTTATCAGAAAAATAGCAACTAAATTCTTCATTAATATAGACGCCCACGATAATAGAGCAATTCTCCGAATTGAAAAGTACCCCATTAATCCCCTTTTTAATCGACTACCCTAAAATATCATTTTCAAACCCATAATTATAACTTTTTTTATAGACCATTTTATTAACAATAACAATTCAGGCAGACTCTCTTTTCCAATCCACTAGAGCAAAAATTACAAGCGTTTTCTCTTGCCATAACTTTACACAAAAGTCAAACTTTAAAATGCGTTGCTCGAAATTTTTTTTTTCGAAAATCTCAGGGGACCTTCGGCTCAAAACGTTTTGATCATTAGCTGAAATGTAGATTTTGATAACTGTAACAATTTTTTGATGCCCTTTATAATAACTGTTTTATTTTAAAATTAATTAATATGTGAATATAAAATGTTTTTGTAAAATTTCGTATAATGAAATGCAAAGTGCAGTTTTTGTAAAAGTTAAAAATAGTCTGGATCGTGAAGGTCACCAGTGGGCGGAGTAACAAGTAACACATCAAAATTGAAAAATTGAGAATTCGTTCAACGTAGTTGAATTGCATTTTTTTAAAAATTTTTAATAATAATAATGTTTTTCTTTTTGGCAACTTTTGGGATTTTTTCCTTAAAAATATAAAATAAATTAATTATCACAAAAGGTTAATTAATTAAAAAAAGTTGTCGCATAGTCGGATACCTTAATCGCCCAAGAAATATCATTGCAAACCCATAACTATAAATTTTCAAACTTCCAATTTTCATGCAGACTCTCTTCCAATCGGAGCAGAAAAGCTGACGCCGCTGCTCTTAGCAGTATTACCCAAAAAAGTCTCGTTCATCCACCCCGCCCACCCCGAGTGGCTGCATCCCGATTGGCCGAGACCAAATTACTCTATTGATTTCAAAACTCCCGGTTTTTCGCGCAGCTCCCAGAAGCCCCTCACAGGTGTCCCGGCTCGCCGCATCGCCCGCGTCCGGCATATTCTTATACCATAAATAGCACAACTATTCCTCTTATTATAATGACACATAAACATCCACAAATTTCTCTTCCCCACCACAAGTAACTCTCTTTCACAAGTGTCTTTTCACTCACACACACACACACACACACACACAAAAACACTTTAATGCAGTTCTGGGCTAAGGTAAAGCCGATCAAAGCTCACCCAAAGTACTCAAAGATAGGAGGTGAAGTTTCCCTGCGGGAAACATGTACTCCGATAATATTTCCACGTATATATAATCCCATACATATATATAGTACGTAAATTAAATATTTGTTATTAACAATTTTTTATTAATAAATGCTCATTACGAGGGTTGGGGCAAAAGTCATGGCAACTATTTTTTTTCTTGAACATACGAGTCCGGTTGGAAAATGTGACATATACAGACGAAAGTTCAAGGTGTTAACTACATGTGTTAACAATGGATAGCACTGAAATATCGAAACACACTGACAATATGGCACAGGGCAATATGGCCTTCACGGTGCAAGATAATGACAACACAGTACACATAAAATTGACATGACAAACCTGGGCCTAAAGACCCTTAATGTAATCCATGAGATGCTCGATGACGGGACGTGCCAAATCGTTTCGTCCACTGACCAGTCGTCCCGAACGTTGCTCATCACTGGTTGACACACGTCCTTGCTGAAACTTTCCTATCCACCTTGCTACTGCACGGTATGGTAGGACATTACTCCCAAGAGCTTCAACTTTCACTGTGACATTTCTACATGGCATTTCTCTCTCAGAGAAAGACTATTTTGATGTAACCGTGCTGCTCAACGCGGGTTACTACAATCATGCACGACACTCACCAACTGATTTCACGGCCCTCACTGAGCTGCTACTAGCTATCACAGAGCCATCTGTAGTTCTGCATACACACTATGCCTGCAAAACTTCTACACGACACATATACGTTTGTGATTCGTTCGCATATCTACAAGAAAAAAAATAGTTGCCATGACTTATGCCCCAACCCTCGTATTTATTCAATGATTTATCCCCCCGATAATCTACAAAATAAAAAAAATGTTTGGCTGCGTAATGGGGTAGGATACGAGAATGGTAGAGTTTCAACCCTCACCCCCTACCAATTCCTACTATTAGTTCTCACTCTCTCCCTATATATATATATATATATATATATATATATATATATATATATATATATATATATATATATATATATATATATAGTTAATCAAGAGATAAACATTCACAAATCACATTCGAAAAAAAACACAGAGACAATAAATAGATCATACAATGAAGGACACAAGATTAAAAATTATAAAATGGATAATGCAGTATTATAAACATGACTGACAGCTGACACACAGCTGATGACAGCTGACTTAGGACAGCTAATATATAAATTATATAAAAGTGGGGTTGAACATATTTTTTGGTCAGCCAACCTTTCCCCTTTATGTAAATAATACCGAGCAAAAACCTATTGAAAGTAATGGATAAGAATATCTAAATCCATTACAAAATAGAGGTAACTTACCTAAAAATTGCACTTGAAAATGCAGATCCCGCGCTAAATCTGAGTGCAATGAATAAGTTATTGCCAGATTCTGCACCCTAATGCAGATTCACTAGCATGACCACTAGGCTACCGTGGTTTTCTTCTTCTCAAAAGAATGCAATTACACTTTTTTTCTATTGATATTGGGGCTGCGGTAACCCAGTGGTCAAGGTATCGGATCATGGCAGGCATGTCATGCGTTCGAGCCCAGTACCACTAAAAGACCCGCCGTGTAGGGCAGCGATGCACGTTAAATCTTTCGAGAGCTGAAAAGTCCTCCCGTTGGTGTGGTAGTTAGGAGAGAGGGTGCCAGCTTAGTTGACGTCCACGTCATTTGACCATGGTTCAAAATTGCGTGGTCCGTCGCCAAAAGCCCTCGTGTAGCTGAACAGTGCGACGCTAATATTCACTCATTCTATTGATATTTACTGAATGCTTTTGTTTTCTCATTGATTTGAAAGTAACTTTAATGGGAAATGATCTGAATTCAGAAAACTTTTTTGTTTATAAAACGCGACTTTTAGAATCAATGTTTTATGAAACTAGGAGTCTTCTGTGATGTTGGTTAGTTTGTATAGACCCAAATAGATAGTTTGCACCTTTCAAAAGTTTTATTTGAATAATTCTCGGAATGGCTGGAATACCCCGTGATATCTCAGCATTACCTCCAGAGGTATAATTTTTTTTTATCATTTATAGAGGAGATAATTTTAACCCTTGTTTTATTAACGACCTAAAAATGTTATAATAGTAATTCAAAACTTTTTCTGGATTGAAAAGTAGTACGCTACTATTTTCATAAGAAAAAGCAGTTGATAAATTATATTCAGTTTTCATAATGTTTCCAATCAATTTCAAAAACAAAAACAAATGTTCTTGTCACCCGAAGACCCTCATCTGGAAGTTTTGCAAATTTCTTGAGTACATCTTCTTGTCAAGTGTTGATAATTTAAAATTTGTCAAATAGAATTTTACATACTTGCAGAAATGCATTTCGCAAAATGCGTATTCCTACAATTGATATACTTCAGTTGTCAGACATGTAGAAAAATTGTATAGTCTGGTGTGTTTTTTTTTTTTTTTTTAGTTTCATAAAGATTGCCTTGGAATGGCTAAATGTACGTCATAATCTGAAACGATTGTTAAGCAGTATGCACAATTTTCATGCGGTAGAATGTTATATATAATATACTGTTAAGTATATTTGGCTAAAGTCGGACCCTTGGATTTGGCGATGCTTGAATGAATTCAGCACTTCATTACTTCAGCTACTCTTGAATACTCTCGGAATACCTATCGCTGCATATAAGTAGTTGAACGACCAATTCTGATCGCCAAAAAATTGGCTTCGCCAGGAGAGGCCACCTACTCCATTTAACCACCGTTATCAGTTCCCTTTTATTTTCTTCGGGAAAGTTGGTACAAACGTATTGTACTTGTCTTTATTTTAATGTTTGCTTTTCCTCTTGTATTATTGGTAGAACTGTTATTGTTTCTCCAATGTATTAGGCGAGCAATATTATTCTTGCCACTGTAAAACCTTATTCTCCTCCAGAATTTTGAAATTAGATTCTTTGAACATGTTCTACAAACATTCTTACTCTGTGTGAATATTTTACCTTTAAAAGAACGGAACTATTATTATTCGTCCAAAAATTTATGTAAGGAAATTTACTCTTTTTTTTTATTAAAGGGGGAGGTACCCCGGAGAAGTATTTTGAGTGGTAATGATTTCGTGTCTAATTTCAAAAAATTCATTAGAAATGCAGCCCTCTACATAAACTTCTTTGTATGCTGATGACTTTTAAATATGTGGTGAGGCCTCCGATATGCGGCAGCTTCAAACAGAGTCAATAAATTAGAACGACGGTGTGAATCCAACGGTCCTAGTATTTATCCAGGTAACACTTGCTACGTGCATTTTTGCAGGAAAGGCGGTTTCCTTCCTGATATTTGAACTTGTATACAAAGATTACTGTTGTCACAGTGACGTATTTTTCTTCGAAGTAATTTTTGACAAATTTTCTTTTCGCATATTATGTTTGCGGAAGAAATGGGAATAGTTTTTCAGTCTCCTAAATGTATTACGGCAGTGCTTCTCAAACTTTCAATACTGGCACCCCACTTTTCGATCACAATTTTTATCGCGCCCCCCTTAATAATGTACTGAATACAATAATAAGGTACTTTGACGCTTAAGCTACAACAGGCGATCTTAATTATAAACCATACAAATTAGTAACATAAGTATTAAATTTTTCTACTACTATTAAGTAAAAAATGAATAAATAAAATAGGATAATTATGTTACTTTTCCTTTCTCTAATTTTTAAATTGAACATATTGTAAAATGCGGTGACTGCTTAGAAGACAAAATATATCTGCTAAATATAGAAAAAGAACTCGGAGGGTCGGTTTCTAATCCTAAGCTTTCGTTATAATATAAAGACTTTGCTTTGCAAGACAAGCCCTTGGAAGTCGTTAATACTTTTTAAACTTATTCTTAATTTAGTATTAATTAATTAGTTATAAAATACTCTGTGCAGCACTGATACATTAAAAGTATACCGGCTGAAGTGCCCGCTCTTTGCCCGAGTTCATTTATAAGAAAACAAGATTGATATAATAGCTGAATTGTAAGGAGAGCAAAGCCAAGTGCTCGACAATGTTTACAAAAATGTAAAATGATTTTTTTAAATGGTCGCTCAAATTATAAGTAGTATTAAGCAAATTGTAATTTTAAACCTCACAGAATTAGCATTTATAATTGATGTTAAATAATCAACAATATAAAATTCCGATGAAGAATAATTGTATTATTTTTAATATTTAAAGTGAAAAGACTTCATGTTTTAACCCGGGAGCAGGCACGCACTCTATACGGTCGAGCGGGGTTATTGAGTCACCGCAATCTTTTTTATAATTTTATTGTACACGTTACAAATCGCGATTCCAGTGAATAATTTAATTAAGAGAAAGTTTACCTACCTACTTTCAAGGACTTTTAAATTTTTCTTTGGTAACAAATAAACAGTTTAGCCAGAATTAACGATTTCGTAATCTGTGTGTCCCACGCGACCACTTCCGGGTAAAAAGTGTATTCAATATGATATGTATGTTACTGCTGGAAAAATTGTGTAAAACGTTTTTCGTTATGCTTTATGTTTTAGAATAGTCGTAAAAAAAATAATAAATCTTGGCCAAGTAATCCTTCGAAGTGTGTGTGTGTGTGTGTGTGCTCTCCATGGTTTTCCAAATATCATAAAACTCTTTTGCATGGGAAAAAAGAGCAACAGAGAAATTACTCTCAACTGCCCTAAATGAGAAACAAACGCATAAGAGAGAGGGTCATAACCGTACCAATAACTTAGAAGGTCAAACAAATTTCAGCTATAATGTGTAGTATTTCAAAAATGACAGTGATGAATTTTTTATGTTCCTAAATTTTTTCGATTCTCGGTCTGGGATCCATTTTTTTTTCTGAAAGAGTAGTATGTTAGGTTTAAAAGGAAAGCGTAGTAAAAATCTCTCATCATGGGATTACAGCAAATCAAATAAGTTTTTTATTTGGTTATAGGATCAAAGATAGCTAATTAGGTATTGAAGAAGTTTTTATTTTTGACTTAATATCGTCCGCGCGCGCCTATAAATTATATCGGAGTAAAAGTGCATTTTTTACGTCTGAAAGTATTTTGTTTTAATTCATTCCTGTAAATTATTAAATCTTTATTTTCGATATGCTCGCGCCCCCTTCGTAAGGTTATCGTGCCCCCCAGGGGGCGCGCCCCACTGTTTGAGAAGCACTGTATTGCGGATCACCTATGGTAAAGTGGTTCTTCAATCTTTACTCCTAGTGTATCAAATTATCGCACACCCGGATCGATTACGGTTCGGTTGTTTACGGATCTGCTTGCAACACTCAAAATTTGATCCCGCGCACTGCATTTAGAATCTGCTGAGATGCGTGACGTACATTACCAGAACTTGGTGCCTATGTGGAGTGCAATTACCATTGGACTTTAGAGCGTAAGACGGTGCTTCTCAAACTTTAATAATTTGCGACCCAATATTCAATCATAGTTTTCATCGCGCCCCTTCAATACACTAACAATTTATTGAAAACAATACAATACTTTGATGCTAAAGCTACAACACTATTTTAACCTTGTAAGTGCCGCCGACGTATTAAAAAGTCTCGCTCAACCAAAATGATAATTGCCCCAGACGTATGTCTTTCCGAAGTGCCATCTTTTCTACCCACTGCTCTGCATATTTTTTCCGAAGATTTGAAACGCAATAAAAGGTCTTTAACAGTGTTTACAAAGAATTTGCTTTTTCGGAGGACTTGATTATTAATCTCTTTTCTCCCCCAATGCATCACATGCGCGTTCCTGAGTAAAAAACGATGGCTTTGGGGAGCGAATTGCGTAACTTTCAATTGGCAGTTAAGGTATTCTAAACCGTACAAATTATAAAGAATATTAATTTCTGGATATTTCTTTATATGACAAGCCCATGGGGTTACTAGTAATTATTAAACTTGTTCTTAGCTAAGTATTTTTAAATTAACTTTTTCGGTGCAGCATTGATACATTTATAAGTGTATTATATCGGTGTTAATGTCTTATTTTTTATCATGCCAGAATGTATCGTTTACTTTTTATAAATTAATAGATTTAAAAACGTTTGCTTTTGACTTTACGAGATGGGGGCACGAACACATTGCAGAGTTAAACGTCCCCCAGTTTGAGGAACACTGGCGCAAGAAAAGTCATTTAAGTATTACTTAAACATTTAATCTCTGTTCCACTTCCTTTCTATGAACATACGACTCCAACATGAGAAGAGTATACGAGGCGTGGCCTTCAAATACTGGTCAACTTACGGACAGAATGGAACGTTTTTCCAAGTGATCGGCTATCGAACATGAATATCTATAAGTGTTTTCTAGGAATAAGTCTAGTTTCAAATACATGAACGCTCTTTTCTAAATGCAGCAGGTCTACCCTAATACCAGTTTTCCTCCTACCTTTGTTTTTCATAGTAGCCAGTATGCTACCATAAGACGAAAAGAATAGATTACACAGTCGGGAGAATGATTATTGACTATGATACACAGGGATTGCTTGTTATTGGCTTCTCTAGGTATTTATACTGATGAAATGTGGTTGCTGTTTTCTATTCTGTAGACCAGAGGTTTCCAAACTTGTCTCGTAAAACCCTGCTTACCTAATGTTGAAATTTATCAACTTGTATGCCTTTTTAGCAGATGATATAGAGCAACTTGCCTTAAAAGATTTAAATTTCTAATTGTAGTGAAATGTAGGATTATACATAAAAAACATGTTAATTAAAGTAAAATTTAATTACTATATAAAATAACTGAGCAGTAAACAAATTATCTTGGTAGGAGGGACAAGTCTAGTGCTTGAATAACAAATTTTCTACATTTAAGATTAAACCCTATAAAATTTATGCCAAATCTCCAAGGTTAGAGGTGTTGTCTTTTTCTAAGGTTGACGAGCGCGCTGATACTCCTTTTAACTAGAAAATTAAATTTCTTTAATTTAGAATAAATAACAGGCATGTCTTTTTAAAGCAGAAAACACTGACATGTTTCTAAACTTTAAACTTTTGAAGTTATTCCAATCGGTTCCTCTTGTAATGTTTTTCAATGTGACAATATGGGTTGATTTTCTATTCTGGTATTTCCGTAGTCAAAGCATTCTCAAACATAGTTTCAAGATCTGTATAGAAAGTATTTAAGTGTCGAACGTAGATCGAAGCCTCTTTTTCTTGACAGATTGTCTGTTACCATTTGAGAAACTGGGAAAATTCGCGATATGTCCAATATTACACTTTTTTAGCTTAAATCTAGCAAGAAGCACTAAAATGATGGTGATTGTTTTAATCAACGTTATGCTGTCACATTGTAACTGCAAATTAACCTCATTAAATTTAATAAATCTGTTAAATAAGGTAAAATCTAGTTCTGTTTAAATTTTCTTTTTTTAATCCCCACTACTTTAGTTCACGCTCTCTGAGTATATTTATCTTACTCAAATTTTCAATTGCGTGTTTAAAAAAAAATTAAGCGCTCATTTGAGCTGAAGTTTTCTATACAATATTATTTTGAGGGGAAAAATACGATAATTTATAATTAAATGAAACTTTTTAATTTAATGAATTGGATACATTCACCTTGGCTTAATTTTTAGTGACTTGGGACAAAAATTAAAGATTTTTCTCGCGTTTCAAAGTATTCAGTTAAACTGAAAATTTTATATACTAGATTGTTTTGGATGACAATACGATACTTTAATGATTAATAAAAAAAAATTAACTGCTACTTATAATGTGATTCTGTCATATGTATATACATATTGATATTGATTGGAACCATTTAATAGAATGTAACTAAAGTAAATTTTGTTGGTCCAAGTAGGAATTGACTCAATTTTCTCAAGTAATATAAAAATTTTAAATTGGGGGCCTGATTTTGTAGACGGTGACTCAGTAGACTATCGTAGACCCCCCCCCCATTTTAGCTTTATGGGTCCCCAAATTATTTTTTCACTGACGTGGGCCCCTTTCAGGTCATCATAGGCCCCTGGGGGTTGGTGTAGACAACTCTGGAATGACTGCTATAGACTATAATAACTAAATTATAGTAGTCCCGAAACCTCGGCACTCTATAACCCGTCAGTCCGGATAACTCGGACACATCTTTGCAGGTAAAAAAAAACAAATTTGCTGAACAGTTCAAGAAATACTGTGAAAGAAAGGCATCCCGTTAATGAAAAAAATACTAGAAAATGAAGACGTTAACTTTGAAGGCACCGTATGTTGGAGTGTCCATGATGTGCAGTCCGAAGCTGTCAAAGATACCTTCGGCAACCTTAACAGCTTTAACAGATAAAGTCTTCTGGGCTGATCTTGAAAAGCCCGGCTTGAATTTCTGAGCAACTGAGGGTATGTTGTGGAGACGATTGGATATTAGGGCAGTTGGGACAATGATTTGTAACTTTGTCCGTCAGTTAAGATTTTCATTCCTTTTACGTGCTTTGTTCCAAGCCTAGTTATTATAGATGCTATTGTACCGTTACAATTAAAAGCTGGGATAGAATATCTAAAATTAATTGTTCATTAGCCTTCGGTTGGCAACAACTGCATTGGCGTCAATGCGGGCAGTGAGGTTAGCTGATTGGAGAAAAGCTCTGGATTCTTTGGCAAGTTCATCGGCTTTCTCCTTACCGAGGATATGTACGTGGGCTGGTATCCATTGAAGCGGGCAGGATATCTTTGTTATGATTTTGTCGATGGATTAGATGATTTTGTGGCTGATTTGGCACTTGCCCTTTTAGATGGCTTGTAGCGTGAATTTTGGGTCTGAATATAGTGCCGCTAGATTCTTGGAAGACTTTTGAAAGAATCTCTTGATAGCAATGAGTTTGCATGTGTAATTATTGGATGCAGTTTTTCCTACTTGAATTTTATGGTACTCATGCTTTGTGTTTGGAGAAATAAAGACGTCCGCACTTGCTCTATCGATTTGAGTCGGATGAGCCGTCAGTATAGGCGATTGCCAGATTTTGAGTTAGGGTGGCAAGCTCTTCGATCATATGATCGCCTTTTTCATTGATTATCGAGGAAGGTTCTTTTTTTAATACAGGGTCGGATGAAGTTTAGATTTACCTTTGTCTGCGGGTGAAGATGCAGATTGTATGAAGGTGCACACCGTATAAACTCATAAAATACCATTTAATGAGAGACTAAAAGCTATCGCGAAACCACCATCAGTATTTTGAACAAGATGTGTCGATTATATGGACTTATTGTCCATTCGTCGTCTTCGTGATGAAGCAGCAAAACGCTGCAAATACGAAAGACAACAGGGAAATTATGCATTTCTTTAAGAAAGTAGCCAGTTTTTGCAAAGTCGACTGCTTCAATTTCATTACCTTAATTGTGTGCCTTAAGTATTTTTTGGGCGTGTCTGATCCCGTAAATTACTGTATGCCAGTGGTGGGGAACCCGCGGCCTTCATAAAAGCTAGCACTTCTATTTTAATACTTATTTATATAGATTACAACAGTTTGCAAATAAATGGAATTAAAGAACGAAATGAATATATGTTGCAATGACTACTCGTGGGAATAGCCGATTGTACACTTCGAATGTTAGAACGCCACCTAATTTAACATGGCAACACTGCTACACATGCTCATGTAGGGGAACAATTAAAGTTTCGCGTTATGAAACTTGAACCAAATATGTGTATATATATGCTTACGTAAATAAAAATACCAACAGTATCACATAGAAAGTTACAGCAATATCTATGAATTTTATTAATTTATAGAAAAATAATGAATGTTATAACAAGTTCTTACCTTTATACGAATACAAAAATATTTTATATTGTAACTTTCTATGTAAAATAATGAATAAATAAAGATTAGTCTTTATTTCTATATAATGCATAAAATATTTTAATCTATGCAAAAACTATAATTTGATAGACGCATTTATAATCGCAAGTCGCATTTATAGGTACATCAAACTACACAGTCCAGTCATATTAATGTGACCACTGTAAAAAGCCAGAATAACAATTTTTCACAGAGGGGGAAAATAGTCATTTAGGATCCTCAAGGTATTCACTAGGATGTTGAGCCATGCCGACTCTATTGCTGCACTAGATTACGCGCGTGAGGATCCATGACGCGAATAAACCGATCGAGAGGGTTCCATAGATTATTGATTGGGCTTAAGTCGGGCGAGTTTTCTGGACACGGAAGAACGATAAACTGATCCTGGTGCTCTTTGAACCACGCACGTACGCTGTCAGTTGTATGACACTCCGCAATGTCCTGCTGGTAGATGCCACCATCCTGAGGAAAAACAATGCGCATAAAGGGGTAGACATGGTCTGAAAGGACAGATGCGTACTTCTATTGATCCATCGTGCTTTCCACAATGATGAATAAACACAGAAAATTTAAGGAAAACATTCCCCAGACCATAATGTCTCGCCTCCAGCCTGAACCTTGCCAGCAATTGTTTCAGGGTGTTTGCTTTTAGACGTTTCATGCCGTATTTGCCACCAACCATCCGTCCGATGGAGTATAAAGCGTGATTAATCAGAAAACTCTACCTGTCGCCTCTCATTGGATGCCCAGTTGCGGTACCTGTATGAAAATTCCAGTCTTCGTTGCTGATGAACAACAGTCAGCATAGGTGCATGAACCAGGCGCCTGCTTCGGAGAACCAGACGCAACAACGATCGCTGAACAGTAGTTTGGAAGACACTGTTGGAAGCCCCTTGGTTCATCTGGGTGGTATGTTGCTTAACGGTAGCACGTCTATTCTCCCGAACTCGCCTCTGCAGCCATCAGTCACCTCTATCACCTATGGCCCGTGGTACACCACATTTGCCACGTCACTGACTTTGGACGGTCCCATTTTGCCATGCACGGTATACTTTAACCACGGTGACACACAAACAGTCCACAAACTTAGCCGTTTCGGAAATGCTTCCAACTTTTTCCCGAAAGCCAAAAATTATGCCGTTTTGGACTTCGGATAACTCTTTACATGTTTGCATTACGCCAACGACTGTAGTGTTTTCCGAAGCCCTCGCACACTCTTTATATACGCTCAATAGCACTGAGATGCCAGCATCCTTTTGTGATTGGTTATTTAACGTCAAAGTCGAAAGTACGTGGTGGTCACATTAATGTGACTGGACTGTGTATATGACCTCTTATGGTACTTATGGTAATTAGGTTTACTTCTGCTGTATATTAAGTATTCATTAATTTTCCTTTTTACGGGGTAAAAGTAAATCGTAAAGTACCAACATTTCCTTTTTTAAGGGTATTGGAGCAGATTATTCTGTTGTATTCTCAAACAAAACAATACTTAAAAGTACAGTACAATATTTTCTGAGGAATTTCTCTTGGACTTATTTTAATTCCGTTCTAGATAACCTGGCATTTCAGCAACCTCGGTCACACTCCTGTTTACATCAGGACTAGTTTGGGGGACTATTCTGCAATAGCTCGATTATTAGCAAAAAAGCCTTAACATCCATCGTTTCTTTAGATATTTATTTTTCGTAGCAGTTAGTACGTTGAAACATTAGTACAGATTACTTGTCTCTTATAGATAAGAATAATTAATACAGTTGATGATTCCACAGCCAACGTAATAATTAACAACAATATTACATTCCCATTACCAACTAGATAACTTAAGTACTGATGTTTTCAAATTACATTGTATATTTTAAAAATATATTTGTAAATTATTGCGCATTTTTAAATTGTACCATTTTTTTAAAAGAATAAAATTTAAAAAATAACCATAGTTGTAAGTTAACTATCCTGGGATTGATGTCGTAATTTTTCTTATTGTAGCACCTATTATCAAATGTGTAAAAGGCCTACAACATTGAATTTTCTGATAACGTTTCTTAAAATTGCCTCGGATTACGAAGTCAGTTGATTGAATGGGAAGCATACGTTAAAACTCGGCATACGATTCAATCTGTTTTTAATGAGGAAGGAGAAAATGAATCCTATTTTTTCAATAATTTTAGATTGGCAATCCAAAAACATCAAAGTGCACCGAGAAAAGAAGGAAAATTTAATCTCAAATCTATGCAAACTATTTTCTTTAATCATATTATATATCGCCAAAGTACAATTTGATTGCTGGTTTAAAATTTGAAATGAGTCTTTTTTTATATATTGTTGAACATTCCAAGAAAAAATCAAATGATATACATAGTTATGAACTTAAGTATAACTAATCGGAACAGTAAGGAATATTAACCACAGTAGTACAATAGCAAACTCTTGGCTTTAGGAACAAAGTTTGCAGGTTTAAACATGTTTTTTGGCCGGCCAGCCAGGGAAAGGAAGAAATATTATGTATTACCAAATAAAATACACTAATGCTCATAAAAATGATCTAACGATAGAATTTAACAGATTGCTAACTAGTATAGAGTTAAGTCTTTGTAATAAAACTAAAGATTTATAAAACTTGCCACGTAGACACAATATATTTAATGTTTCCCGCCAAAACAAAGTTATAGAAAAATGCCACATAAAAGTAAAATTAGTAAATTAAGATAAAAGTAGATCTCTAAATATATTGTTAAAAACCTGAAATATATAAAATTTATTGGAATTAAAAGGACCTAACACTCAGTGATACCAACAAAAAAAAGTATTCAATATTACTAAACATGTAGAGCGCCATTTTGTGAGTATGTGTATAATTTATATATACCATCAGGGCCAATGCCTACTGTGTCAGTTTACGTAACCTTAGCCACTGGAGTACATGTGCAGAAGTTTCGGTCAAGTAGTCGGTTGGGAGCGAAACCTCCAGTGTTCGGTTCCCAAGCACAATTTTGGTACTCGTTTATCAACCCACTAAAGGGACAAAAGGTTGAGTCGACCTTGCCTAGCACGGGATTTGAACCCCGGAGCCCACTCAGCCATTGGGTGCTATATATTGTGGAATATAAATCTCTTGCCATTGCAAGAAAAGGTGTACTCCGAGATCAAAATTTTATGAATACTACTTTAAAAACAAAGTTTCGTCTAATTTGACGGAAATAAAGTATGAAAGCTTTTCCTACACTTCAAATTAAGAATTTTGAAAAAAACGCATATTTTCTTTACACCTTACAATTATTGAGTGTGTGGTTTCAAAATAAAAACTTCATTTATTTTATTTTTCAGGTTATGGCACGCATATTCAGATCCCTAGATATTGGAGACAGATTAAGAGCTTCTTTAGTATGTAAAAACTGGTTGAACATTATTGAATTCTTTGATGTGCTGCGTGACGTCACAATTAAATTTTCAGGAAACCTTGAAGGTGTTGCACGATTTTCTGGAATGTCATGTAGATTTCGAAGGTTTTCATTTTGTGATATTATCATTGGTGATTCTGTGATTGAATTCTTGGATAAATACAGGAACCACTTTGTTACTCTATCATTCACTGACTGCAAAGTAGGTGAAATCAAACTTGAATTTAAAGGTAAAGCACTGCGCTGTGATAATTTGTTGGAACTGGAAATGATAAATTCTCAATTCGCTTTGTTTGCTTCTCTTCCCAGTGTTACGCAATTAACAATACGCTCATCTTTTGGTATTCCGGATTATTTTCTATCCGATCTCGGTAAATGTTTATTTAAACTAGAAAGATTATTATTACATAACACTGAATCATTGGAAAAAGAAGAATTAAAATTGAAAGATAATCCCTCACACATGCTCACTTCTGCAACTGTAAAATCATTAGTAGAACAACAGCGTGCTACATTAAGACAGATAGATTTCACATCATTAAGGTTATCATCACAGGTTCTATTAAGTATTGCTAACATAGAGGGTTTGAAATTAATGAGTATGAAATTTCCTCGTCACTTGTTTGCAAGCCACGTAAAGAACTTCTGTGAAATGCAGACTTCTATGACGCATCTTGATTTATCGTTCTTGCAGTGTTCTGATACAGATGCGTCAATCATTAGTATCTGTATGCGTCTGCCTAATCTTCGAGTGTTGTTGTTAACGGATAACAAAGAGGTCAAACGATGCATCATTGAAATATTTAAGTTGCAGAATCTTGTAAAATTGAATGTTTCTGGCTGTGTCTACATTCCCGATTTCGCTTTTCAAGCGGCTGTGGCAGGCCTCAAAACATTTAAACTGACATATTTGAATTTGCACTTGACAAATATTGACGACGAAAGTCTTTTTAAATTACTTAAATGCAATCCAAATCTTCGCTATTTAAACGCTTCTAGCATTGATGTTTCGAACAAAACTCTAAACATGATTTGTCAAAATTTACTATTTTTGGAATCTTTGATACTCTTTCATAGCCCAATAATATCGGATTCTGGACTGACTGGTGAATTTGAAAATTATTCAGACTCCATGGCACCAACACCGTTGTCTAATCTAAAGCACCTCGAACTACTATTCATTGGCGGAAATTCCTTAATAACCAATCAAGGGTGCATTAAAGCCATTCGTTTTCCAAAATTGGCGGAGTTGCGTTTCGTTCACTGTAGTAGTATGAATTTTACTTACGATTTCGAAAACGAATTGAAGAAGCAAAACCCACGCCTTCGAGAATATCATTACAGTAATTGAAGAGAAATTCAAGTAGATGATTCAATACTTTTCCCTCTAAAGTTTGCTTAGATTTGAAGTTTCATATAATTTCCGCGATTGCTCGGGTCACGAGTTTACAAAATAACCCCCTATCGTCAAATCAGTCTCAAAATTTTAACACTAGAAAAAATGTTCTTAAACATTCTTCGAATCTTTTTACATCGTTAGATAAATCCTTAAATCATTTTTTGAATAGATATTTTTTAAAGTAACAATTTTACGACAAATATTCTAAATTTTTTATTTGTTTAGTGAATTTTAGCACATCAAACATTTAAGTACGTCAAGAAAAGTTCCTAGATCCAAAGTTTTATGCAAATATCGGAAAATATAGAGGACAAATTCCTGTAATCATAAATCTAATTAACTCAATGTTCAGAAACGCAAACTATTATTCGCTTATTCTAAAGAACTACAGCTATATTAAAGCTTTATTAAATATGTCAATACCGTAACATTAAAAGATGACGACCAAGTGAAAATGCAATTAAAAACTCATCATGAGATTATAAACTATAGAACTGCGTTGAACCAACGATTGATTAGAATCTTTATAGTTTTTTTTTTTTTTTTTTTTTTGCTAGCCGACGCTAGAAATGTTTTTTCCTTAAATATTGTTTTTATATTCATCGACTGGACAAGTTTATTGATGAAATTGCAAATCTTGACCGAGGAAAAAACTTGTATTCTGCTACCATGGAGCTATTGAGTACATTTATTGATCACATGGAAATTATCAAATTAAGGTAGAAAAGACTAAATTCAAAGCCTTTCCTAGAAATAGATTTATAGGAAATGGTGATTAGTTTGGATTTTTGAGTGCACATGCTGAAGAGAAATGCCGATTTTTAAACTTGTCTTGTTTCGTATTGTTTTAAAATTCAATGTATCGGATACATAACTGAGTATATAGAATACACATTTTATGCTTTACATATGTTGTATTTTAGATTAGTTATTTGAAATTAAAAAAGTTACAATAATCAGAGTCATTGTATTTTTATATAACACAACAAAATTTTTATTGTATAACTATATTTTTAATTTTGCACACAATTATTTTATTCCTTAGAAAGTTTAGATATCTTTCATTGAAAGTTATTTTTTTTTAATACGACTTGTGAATCGTTTGTTATATTGCAAAATCTTTTATATATTGACTACCTTAAATTGTTGGAAAATATTCACCCTCGTTTCGATTTTACATATCTTTCCTTGGCTTGAAACTTTAATCTCCTACTAATCTGATGTCAAATTACATTGTTCCCACAATCTTAGTCAACACAAACTGTTGATCTTGCTTCTCTTGGTTAATATCGTATACATATATCGGCCTTTTATTCCTGTCTGTTATACAGCTTTTCCAACTACACATCGTGCTCCTTCTTGGTGGTCAAGATCGGAAACTCATGGCAGGTGTCTCGAGTTCGAGCCTAATCTCCCCTGTAGATTCGCTGTGTAGAGCAGGAGTGGCGAACAATTCTAGATCAACGTGACATTTTTTTCTGAAAAAAGTGTTTAAAAAGATATAGACGTGCCGTCAAATCATTTTGACTTGCGATTAATGGAAAATAATAAAGCTAAATACTTGCAACTCAACTTTTTATTTACTGCTAATACCTTTTGCTCTGTATAGTTGTAAATGTTTTAGTTATTATTTTAATTTGAATTACACGTATATTAGTGTGATTTCTGTCGCAGATTGGATGACAAATAAATTATATTAGGATTATAAGAGGCATCTTTTAGTATATAGAATGCATGCTGAATTGGAGTCCTCTGCGAAATGGTTTCCAAACAGATTATATTTGCTGTGGTTAACTTTTTTGACGAGAGGATTTGATATGGATCAAAAACCCGTTTTACAAACGATGTTCTGCATACCACTATTCTAGAACGCAAGACACACGCCACTTTTTCTCGCCTTTATTAATAATGGCATATTTCTAGATTCATAAAGCTTGAAGTTCTTTTACACTTGATATTTTGCCCTTTTTGTTTTGCTGAACTAACAATGTTTAATAACAGTTTCAAATCGTAAATATAACACAGATAAATCCTAAAATATAGTTGCGTCAACGAAATTGGCTATATTAAGCATTGGCAAACTTTGCATCATAAACTGTAGTCCCCGACGTTACTAAGGCAAGTAACAAACGAGTGTGCTCCCAGCCGTTCAGTGACCGATCCCTCGTGTTTGTTCGTAATACTTTATAGTAAACTTTGTTGTTTTGAAATAAAATGCAAAAATCTGTTCACTGGCATGCCCAAAATATTGTGTTGCGTGCCATCAATGGCACGCATGCCACTGTTTCACCATCCCTGGTGTAAAGGGACCGATGTACATTAAATGTGTCAAGGCTCAATGACCTCCATTTGGTGTGGTTTGGATAGAGTGCCAGCTCACATGGATCGTCCTCTTCACTTGACTATGCTTGAAAATTTAGAGATCCATTGCCAAAAACCATTCATGTAGCTGAATAGGGCAACGTTAATATTCGTTCACTCGTACATCCAATAGTCTATTTTCAACACTCTCATTTTCTAAACCTGAATAGTTTATTATGAATTTGGTTTCTATTGCCTAGAAAATGGCATAAAATAAAGTATAAAGAGTTTCTTTCTTTATGGTTACTCTTTTTCACCACATGCAAAACTGTTTAATATAGTTGGGGTTATTTAAGGGGTCGCTCTAGACTAGTGCTCATGCTAATGTCTGGTGTGTGTTGAATAATTTATAAGAATACATTGAAATGTCGATTATCAAGTACGGGTATAGTACAAAATAATAGGAATGAAATTTTTAGTGTTTAGGCCCTCTTTGGTCTGAATGACAACTTGCATTCAACGTGGGATTGACAAAGGTCTTAAATAAAGTTAATTGGAATTCTCTCTCACCCATTCCTCGAGCAGGAACGTCTCTTACTTTTATTGGGAGTAAAGGAGGAAACTGAGCACAGAGAGAGACTTAGTTTTCTCAAAAGTTCACAAACGCTCAATGATATTCAGATCGGGTGACTGGGGACGTCACGTTAGATGTTCCATTTCATCATGCTCATGTAACCATGTGTGAACAGGGACATTGTCATCTTAAAACATGGTACTTTTTACCGGATAGAAAATCTGAAGCATAGGGTAACGAGTTAGAATGCTTCCATAATGATCGTCGATGATCATCTCCCTCAAGACAAGAGGCCCGATCAATGGAAAGATATTGAGCCCCACACCCTTACAGAACCTCCATGTTTCCCGTTTGGAGCATGGCAGTCAATATGAAATGCATCTGCCGATATTCTCCAGACGAACACGCGTCCGGTGGTCTCTAATAATGTAAAATAGGATTCACCAAACCAGATGACTTGTCCCCACTGCAGTTATACCCATCTTGGGTGGTCTTGGCACTGTAGTCTCTTCATAGCATTCCACGCCGAAACAAACTGTTTGTAATAGTTGCTCTGCTATGAATATTCGCAGCAGGTAGCTTCCGTTGAATAGTTCATGAATACGTAGTTCTGAAGGAGGAATTTCGGATGTTATCCGTGACAGAGTAGTCTTGCGTTTCGGGCGATTATTCTCTTTAATACCCGCATATCACAATCATTCGACCGATTTTCGCTTACTGGGGTGCTTCGCAAGACTCCTTACCTAGGTTTATGTAGCATGTCATAACCCTTGACACAGTGGCCCTTGAAACACACACAAGGTTATCTGTTCTATACACGAACGCTCCACAAGGACAGTTGAAGTTATCATGCATATTTTCACTTCAGAGGTCGGACACAATCGCACTTTGCTAGGAACAGAATTTTCTCGTGCAACTCTCGCCCAGCCAAATGCTTGACTGATGCTCTCTGCCCCTGATGAAGGGGACAACCCCTCCTCCGAATATCTTCCTTTTACAGAAACTCGTCAACAAGATGAGTTCTTTATGGCCACGCGCTTTCATCCAATAAATAATATCGGTGCCAATTGCACCCGTGAAGAGGCAAACAGATAAAACTCCAGTACCTCATTCCTGTACCTCAAAGTGTCTTGCTCAAAAGCATGAAGGTGTGGGCTATCTAACATCAAGCTTCCACTGACGTACTAGTCAATTTCTTGGACTTTGGAAAAGGTAGAGGGTCCCTGGTTCTCCGCATATAAAAAGTGAGGATCACTGGTTACACTGAACTGAGACTAGTCAGTAAAGTGAATTACCAATCATTTGATCAAGCTCTCTTTCTGTGCCATTTCAAATGGACTCTTCTGTTTGCAGAATTAAGAGGGACGTAAATAACCGGTTTTCTTACTAACAATCCTTTCTCGTAAAGTCTTCTGGAAACAGGCACGCATGAAACTAGAGTTCCTGTGGCCACACACAAAGCACCAGTGAGCTGAGCTGTTATAGCATCCTTGTTATGTCTCGCTATAATGGACAAATGGCAATCTTATCTGCTCATCACTGTTCCTGGACAACTATCTAGGCTTTCTCTCATCGAATCCGGTATCCTGAAACTTTTTCCATAAATTGAATTCGCTACAAATCTAGATTCGAGACTGGCCTGCTTCTAATCTACTTACAATTCGCCACCTCACTCTATCCTCTGAACATTGGTGGTACTCATTTTTACTGTTTGAATTCTAATTTAATGAATTGCTTCAAAAATCACTTAGAAATTTGGCAAGGTGTGTTTGCGAACTAAATGTAGATTTTTGGCACGTGCGTTTATAAATCCTGTTACCTCGACTAGTGCTACCCCACGCACGCTTATATATTAGACACACAAGATATGCATCGTTTTGAAGCAGTATTTTTACATTTCATTCAAACTTTCCATCAAATTCGTCAAAATATGCAAATTCACTTAATTTTGAACACCAGTGTACATCAACGCTTTTCATGATACAGCTGGCCTATCCTAATACTCTTCATTTTCCTACTATCTGTTCTTTTCATAGTAGCCATTATACTGTTATAGAACGAAAGAACAGATTACATTGGCTGGGGAATACTTATCTATGGTTTTACGCACATGACCAGGGCCACTTTTCCGCTTAGGCTAGATAGGCACGTGCCTAGGGTTCAAAAGATTGGGGGCGCAAAAAATTGCAGGGAAAGCGAAAGTTTAAAATTACAACGAAAGTACCACCGGCTGACGAGCCATGAGCGAAGCATTTCTGCCTTTAAAAGAGTCATTAAGACTTAAATGAGATCTACCATGGAAAAAGAAAAGCTTAACAGTTTGATGTTCCTATGCACTCAAAATAATATTACTTTAGATATTCATTACAATGGCATCAATGATTCTGCAATGAGCAAAGCTAGAAGAATATGTTCAGTTTATGCAATAGTGTTTACTCTGTAATGTAATTGAAAACTATTTCATTAACTTACCGTATAAATTTGCAAAAGGGTGAGTGAAAGATCCACCATGGCGTAAGGTAAGAAATGAACAAGATGGGGCAAACTTCGCCACTTTCCTTTCCTAACGACTGCCGGTTGCCAGTCCAGGACACGGCGGGCTCATAGGTAGAGGATAACGGAAAGAGTCTCCAAAGAGCAAAAAAGGACAAAGAGCAAGAGAATTAAAGAAAAATCCCTCCCGTACCAAAACGAAGTGCCTAGGGTGCCGGTAGGTTAATAACAATCCTGGTCATGCAATTTAATGGAACCAGCATAGATCTTATCAAACGTAGGAACCTTTACTTTACCAACGACATTAACAGTAATAAAATTATCAGATTCTCGCCTCGGTACAAAAAATTTACAAAAAAAGGTGTTAAAGTTCGATTTCCCCACTTTTTTAATTCATCAAGAGCCTTGCCAAGTGCATCAAATATTTTTTTAACCAGAATATTTTGGTTTCCGCACTTTTTTTTAAAGCGCTCCGCCATCCTTGTATAATTCTTGAATCCTTGATAAGCAAATTAGATTTTATTAGAATTTCAGGAAGTGTTCTACAATGTTCAAAAAAATGATTTTAAAGTTTTTTTTCCACAAACTGGTTGATTTCAGCATATGAACAAACTCTTAATTGAAGAATCCTGCTAATATACGTTTGTATGATAATCATCAATCCTAAATCATGTTATAGAAAATTAGGCGCTTAAAAAAGTAGGTTTTTCTTAGATTGTGTTATTTCAAAACTGTGTGCAAAGGAGTTGGATACATAATCTCTTAGAACTTAGTTTCAAAAGTAAAAGCAAAACAAAAAAGGGAAGTATGTACTGCAAAATGCTGTACTTTCTCTATATATACAGAGAGAACCTTTTAAACGAGATGGTGACGAAAGATTTCAGGGGAAGAGTGTGGTAGTGGGAGTATGGTATAGAGAACCGATGCATGAAAAATTCTATGTAGCAAATATGGTGAAAATTCATGTAGGAACCGATACGATTTACTAACGGGAAAACATTGCCTAGAGTCGAGAATAGTGGTTCATTACTGATGCGACTCTATAAAATTTATTAATTTTAACATTGACCCAAGTTCTATAAGTTAACATCGCATCATGACTACAAATTAAGTTAACTAATTCTAAATTAAAACACTCATCTCGCACTAAATCAAACACTGATCGTATAGTTTTAAAACATTATTAAATTTATTTTAAGCACACGCATATGGAAATTTTCTTTACTACAAGATCAAAAATTAACTTAGCTTGAAAGAGGGAGGGTGCTGGGATTGGACATGGTTGATGTCAGGAATCTCTGGGGGTTTTTTTTATTATCTGCAGCTCTGGGATCGGCTCTGTCTTAAAATCGCGGTGCGTCCCGTTTATATTCGGTGACTTTTTACCCAAAAATCCTAGGGCAGGACTTTTTTCTTGTCCAGTATAATTTCTCTGATTGGTCCCGAGGCCTGCGCAGTGTTACACCACCTCACAATTTATGGGTTTAGTGAACTTTTTAACGCGGGAACTTTTTCTTGACGCACCACACCAAAAGGAATTTCACCACATCCGGTCCGGGGATACTCGCATACAAATTCCAAGACGTCTCAGGGGTGAATTCTAAAATAGGACAATTCTGGCCTCCCATCATTACTTAAGAGGATACTTTACCCTGTACACAATTTCTTTTACTTAGATAGTTATAAGAATAAAATTACATGTGTACTATATTCGAACATATATGTAATAAACATTTCATAAGCAAAATACTACTTTTAAACAAACAATTTAAATTTTTTTAATTATTAGAAATTATTAAAATTCCTACTACTTTAACAAATTTAAATATTTTTGATCCAGAAAAAAATATCTGAAAAAAAATGGAAGTATTTCCCACAATTCTGTGCATGGGTTTGGTATTACGAGTGATACTTTTATTTTTAAATTTTTTTTTTCTTACACTATAAAACATAAAAATAGCTATATCTATCCTTATAGATTTCTAAAAAAAATAACTGTTCATCTAAATACTCATTCCATGCACAGAATTAACAAACATATTATATTAAACAACCAGAAAAAGTTTTAAAATTTTATAGTGAATATAAAAAAAGCCTTAGCATTTTAAACGCATGATCATCATGAAAAATAAGAAGCTGAGAAAAAGCAATTTAAAGTTTTTGAAATCAAAAAAATAATTGAAAGAGCTAAAATATAGTATCCATTCCATTATATTTTACAATTCAAGTTGTACTAAGCAATTATAATGCAAAATTCATGCTGAAACTGAATTGGCACATATTAAAAAGTAAATAAATTAAGATTAAATGGAATAAAGTGTTACACAACAGTAAAAAAAACAGCTATATCTAACTTTATGGATCTTTTAAAAACATCTCTTTGTATAAATTCTTAAGCTATGCACAGAATTATCAAGCATTTTATACAAAACAATCGGGAAAAGTTTCAAAGATTTATAATGAATATACAAAAAGCCTTAGCGTTTTAAATATGATCACAATGAAAAACATAAATTCGTGAAAATGTTTAAACTTTTGAAAGTCAATAAAATACATGAAAGAACTAAACCTTGGCCTTAATTCTTACATATATTGCAATTTAGGTCATAGTAAATATTTTAAAACAGTAATTTATATTCTAAGTTATTAAATGTTATTAAATAAATATATCAAAATTGAGTGTATTAAAATATTGCAATATGTATCAAATGCACTAACAACTTGCTTTGAAATTATAAAACATTCATTTTAAGTAAATATTATAATTTACTGTAAATAAATATTAAACCCCCGTTCACACACACATATGCGTTTTCTTTTTTAATGAATGAGGCGTTTCACTGCTTTTTTGCTAACGCATTTTTTTTTTCGAGCAATTGCGTACACTGCCAATCTTTTCCTTTTCCTCTGATAAACTACGACAATCTCGCCAAACAGGTAACATTTTTGACTGTTTATTTGAAACAATCCCATTTTTCTTTTGCAAATTATCTAATGATTTTTTTGTACCAAAATTGAATTCACTAACAATAGTTACTCGACATAGGGTCGCTGAGGTTTCTTTCGAACATTTACCCCATATGATGCTACGAAGGCTCTCGTTTGGATTTTGTGTCACACATCTTATGCATCTCTGAAGAATTTCATTTGAAGCTAATCTTTAGTATATTGGCATAATTTTGGCTAAATGAGCTTCCTTCAAGGGTGTCTTCACATGCTTAATGTGAGGATACGGTACTTCACCACGAGCAAGAGCAGCCTGGAAAAAGCACCAAGAATCTTTTCCAGTAGGACATTTAAAATGTTGAGGTTTTTGGTCCGTTGATATGCTATGAAACAATGTTGTATAAATTGCAGCTCTCATTGCTTCTACGTCACCTTTGTTCGAGCTAATCACATTTTGATAGTAACGTGAAAATTTTTAATTCTTTTCCTTTAAACTGCCACGGGATTTCCCTCCCAAGGAAACACCTCTTGGCCCACCATTCTTTAACAGCTTTTCGTAAAGATGTACCTAGCCTCTTGCTAACATGGTTTATACACTATTCTTTCATTATTTTTATATCGGACCATAAACTTCCTTAGTATTTAAATATTGGTATGTTTTTGCATCACTATTTGACAATAGTGTCGTGTATCGAAAACATCAATCTTCAGATCTTTGCTATAGATTAAGAGCAGCCTCTTGTTCCTTGGCACAAGATTCTATGTGATTGATAGCACATAAAGAAATATGGCCTTCATACCACACATGAAATTCTGCTGAATTTTCTCCCAAACCAGATTTTGCATGTTCACATTCAATGCAGCGTTTCGACATAATTTCAAAATCCATGACAAATTCAGTAAAAAGGCCAATCACGCAATCTATACCTATTTGAGATGAATGTCCCCGAGTCAAAACCAAGTACCATCAAAAGTAACATCTATATCAGTAATGGTACTACTTTGATATATAAGCACTTTTCGCCTGACCTCAAACATCATTCAAGCTTTTTTCTGTAGATCTAACCAGAGATTTACATTACTTTTTTATATGTATTGAATGTTGTGCTTGAGGGTAAATCCATATTCATTAAAATACAACATTTTTCCATAGCTAAATAGCCTTTCCCAACACTTAAAAATGATCGCACCATACGCATATTTATGTCAAATTGGCTTTTATTACCTTCACTGTCAGAAATTCTTCTGAATGTAAAGTTACTTGATTTAATTATATCGCAAGAAGTGCAAAATACAGAGATTTTTTTCTAGAAAATCCCCCCCAAGCTTTTCACCAATGTCAATGTTTAGTGAATACGATTTTCAAACATCACACAATAAGTTTTTAAAAGTCCTTTTAAAAACTGTACATTAATTATTACATAATGAGGGGCTTCATAACAATTTAAATTGTTCATGCAGCTGTTTTCGAAAGTTTGGAATCTTATACTTTTTTTCTGATAATGCTGAGGAAATAGAAAATTTATCTTTTGTGAAAACATCAGTTTCATGACTGTAGTGTTCACTGCGCCATCTCTTGTTAGCTTTTTGTTTACTAACAAGACTCAGTCGCTTTTGTCTAGGCATGATGAATTAAAGTTTACTTATTAATAAAAAGATATTCAAATGAATATTTAAAAATATAACGAAATAAATTGATTATATAATTGGCTTTGAGAGAGAAAAATGTCTTTTGTTTTGATACTAATGGTTTTAGAATAAGAAAAAAGAATGCAAAGAGAGTGCTAAATGGAGAATAACGTTTCTCTCTTGCATACAAACAAACGAATTAATTCACTTCTCTTCTAATTAAAGTAATCTTAAGAATCGCGTGTAAAAGTAAATCAAAATTGCTTAGGCTAGGATGATAGCGTCTGCATAAGAAGCAGACGTCACGTCTTTTAGTTTCGGTTTCGTTTCAACATACTGTCAAAAAAAAAGTTAAATAACTCACAAAATAATGCAGCTAGAGCTACCAAATTTTTTGAACATATTTAAAAGAATCGCACAACTAAAATAAGACGATCGACTTAATGCCCACCCCGGCTTTAAGTGTATTAGGTATGTCATTTCTTTTAAATAAACAGTATTCTGATCTATAAAGCAGTCTAATATTTTTATGCTCATCTCTTTTTTTTTTACCTTATTTTTGAAACTTCCATTTTTACACCTGGCGTATAACGTGCTCCCGTAAATTTCGATTACGATTTTTGTGCCAAAAGTGCGCGTTATCCACCCCGGATTTCACTTAATTTTTATTCTAGAGACTAGGAGTGGGGGAGTACACCCTAACTGCTTAACGACTGGCCAATCCTCATTGTACAAATTATGCACCTGTTCATACTCATTGCTCAAACTGTTATGTTGTCACTCTCTCTCCACCCCGGATCTCTCTCTCCAGAGACTAGAGGGGGAGTCTCTCTCTCTCCCTCTTGCATGATTTTGTAGAACTATTTTTTCCCATCAATATATTGTAAGCAGAAGTAAAAAAAGCAAGTCTTCCTCCGCATTTTAATTTGTACTTCAATTTAGTGTCTTCAAAAACAATGTTCCGAAACGCCTTTTCCTCTAACTTGCACTGCATTTTTATTCCGTTTTTGGTTCAGCACCTGGACAGAACCTTATGTATACGCAAATTTTCAAGTGCATCACAGGAAACTTTTTATACAGAGAGATAATAAAACAGTTGTGAGAAAAAATTTAGAATGTAAATCAAAAATTGTCTTTCTGTCTAAAGTACAATAATGCAGATATATCTAGTTTAAAAATGGGCAATTTAAATCATTATGAAACGAATTTACCTTTAGGTAATAGAATAGGTCATCAATAGTTTAGCCCCTCCCCCCTCTCTCGGACAGGGTTTGGAAATTGAACTCTATATTTTCTCACGGCTGATCAATTTTAGTTGCATGTACCAATATATATTTAAAGATCACCACTAGTTACATTCTTGGGTGGGGGGAGACCGATTACGGTGCACTCCCAAAATATACCCTCTGCCTCAACTGCAGACTGCTTATGACGTCATCTGAAAACATTCTAAATAGCACTCAATACAACATGGGACATATATCAATTGTTGTAATGGTTGCAAATTTTCTCAAATTAAGGTTCGAATGAAATAACTGAACGTTTTTACAAATATATTTAACCGTTTTAAGTCAATCACGATTCTATAATTACTCTTTTTTTTACCTTTAATTTACCAGAAAAAATAACACAATATTTGTCCCGTTATGAAATATTCTTTGATTTTAAAATATAAATTCACGAAACATAATTATTAACACATAAATAAATTTTATATCATATTAATCGCAACGTCAAAATTTCTGTATAAATTACATCAAAATTATTAATTCGCATAAAAATGACTTCCTCAACTTCAAAAACATGAAATTTCATAAGGAATTGTTGGCATTTATGACTTTTTTCTCTGGAATGTTACGAATACCATAATTTAGTTTATTTGCGATCTATAAACGAATATATAAACTTTCAAAACTTTACTTTAAAAAATTGCAAACATATAATAAATAAATCAAACTCGATACTTTTTTATTACAAATTCATTCTCGAAATATTAACCAAAAACTTAGTTCTTATTCGGATTATTAGTTTTTGCTGCATATAAAAGCATTCTTTTCTTTTGAAACAATGCTTGAACAAAACGAAAGAAGCCATCATACTAACTTTTTAATTATGGCAAACATTTTCAAGGGATAATAAGATAAAAAGGAAAATCTTAATAAATAGCATTTAAGTGTAGAAAATAATGATAACACTTTTCTGAATAAATCAGATTTCCAACTTTTATGGACAATTCCCAGAAACAGACTGAGAATAATACGAAATAATATCGTAAAAACAATAATGTGACAAAGTATAAAAACGAGTTCTTCAAAAAGGAATAAATATAGCTCAGAAATTAGAATCCTGTGAATACTTCACACAATAACAAGTACTTGGAAACCAATCAGGAAAAAAAATATTAATCGGTAGAAATGTCGCTGCAAATCGATAGATAATCTTTTCATCGATATTTTACAAAGGAGAAATATCCTTTTTTGTTAGCCCAATAGTAGCAATATATATATATATATATATATATATTGTTTAGAGAGATTTATTTAAAATATTCAAGTTCCCCTCGTGAACTTGCACCAATATACTCTTCTATTTGATTAAAAAAAAAAAAGCCGCACTATTTTTTAAAATTATTTTTGAAAAAATATTTAGCCTCCACTTTGTAAATAAATAAAAAAATAAATTCAGATTACAAAAATGTAATCTTACACGTCATTCTTGGCTTTCTATTTAAGACTGAAACATAATGCTGCAGAATTTTTTTTTGATAGATTTAAATACTGATATATATACAAGGTAAAACCGAAAAGTAAGGTGGCTAATGTCATAATAATCACATTATTATATATTTGCAGATAAATGTTTCACTGTCGTTTAAAGTAGTTCCCGCCGTCTACAATTCACTTCTGACAACGTTCATACAAGTGCTGGAAATTTTTGAAAAAGTCCTCCTTTGAGACTGTTTAGTACCTTTGTAACAGCAGCTTGAATGTCTGAGGTGTTTGAAAATCGGTGTGCTTTTAGTGCCAATTTCAGTCGGGTAAAAAGTTTGCTGGGGCAAGATCAGGGAAATAAGGAGGGTGAAATAACTACGTAACCTATTGCTGCGCGAGAAACCGTCAAACACACATTGCAGTATGATATTCTTTTTCTTCTCCATTACGCAATGCACTAACACCTTTTACGTTTAAGTGACCGCACGAACAAACACGAACCAAGAAACTTTGCAAATAACCCAGACCTTTTACATTGCATTCCGAAGATCTTAATGCGCACGTGTCAGGTCGTCGGGCTGTTCTCATCTTTGAAAGGAGGGGTGAGTCACCTTACTTTTCGATCTTACCTTGTATATTAAATTACTAATTTAATTATTTTTTAGTAGTACGCAAGACAACGAAATTCACTGTACAGCGTAAGTTTTATTAATACTTAGGGACAAAACTCATTACGGAATGGCCGTTAGTTTAACCGAAACTGTAGAGGTAGTATCGGAGGTCAACACTTGCGCATACGTAGACACGTCTGACAATATTATAGTCAGATTGTGTTGTTTTTACATGTATTAGTGAGAGTTAAGATGATTGCTGATCCCAAAGACTGTGAAGTATGTTCTGTAATCATTATTTTGAACGCAAAGAATGTTAAGCCAATTGAAATTCATCGTCAACCTGCAGAGGTTTATTGTGAAAATGTATTCAGCAATGGAATTGTGAGAAAGGGGATTCGATCACATTCAATGATTGGCGCAACAATTTTCATAACGATACACACATGGAGTGGGCAGCCATCTGTTGTCAACGAAGGTTTGATTGAAAGTGTGAATGAGAGAATACATGAAAACAAACCGTTCGCAATGATTGCTTTGTGAACTGGCATATCTAGTTGTAAATAGGCCCTGTATTAAAATTCCTTCGGAACCCTTTTTCAGATATGAGCTCCCGTGTTGGGGCCGCTGTAGCTTGGGTAGCCCCCGTATTATTGATACGGCGTAGCTACTCCCCTGGCTTTGTGATGAGTTCCCATAAACCGCCGTTTAGCAGTGGCACTCTTCACTGGCGCCATCTTTCTTTGATGAAGGCACAGACAAGTCGGTTTTAGGTATAAAAATTGGTGTGGTTTGGTAGTTAGGAGAGGGAGGGGCCAGCTGAGGTGTCTTCCACGTCACTTGACCATGGTTCAGAATTACATGGTTCGTTGCCAAAAGCCCTCGTGTAACTAAACAGTGAGACGATAATATTCATTCACTCACTCACGTTCGGTATGACAAATGTCTGTGAACAATATTGATAACTATATAGAAAAGTAGTTTCCGACATGCTCTTTCATGTAAAAATAAATTTGGTTTTTGTGAAAAAAGGATTCTTAGGCGAGTTTTTCCAAAACAGTACGTAGTTTCCGGACACGTCTCGTTGGTTGGTGCGTATGGAATGACGGATTTTTAAACGGGTCCCCCCCCTGTAATGGTTTCAAAAATAATTTTTTTCATAAATTGCTTTCTTAAAGGTATCCGACTACGTTCGGAACCGGGATTTTAAAAAAGTGCATAAATGGATAATTTTCATGATATTTAGTGTCACTCAGATTAGATTGGCACAAATGTAGCTCATAATCATCGACCGAGAAGTAGAGTTCTAACTTAATTGATTCAATAAATTAATAACTTTATTCGTGACAACAAATTAAGAGCATTCAACAATATTAGTGATAAAATGGACATAAGCCACACAAGTGTGCAATTCATTATTCGGAAAAAATGCTGATTTTGCAAAATTATGTCAAAGGGAATGCCTCGAATTTTAGTCACAGTCAAAAAGTCGTTACTGGCGCTGTCGAGTAGTGGACAGTGCAGAAGAGCTGTTGCTCGTTAAATCTGTCGAGGCTCAAAATTCCTCACGTGAACGTGGTGTATAAATCTGGAGAGTGGCTACTAGAGCTCATTTTACTGAGGTTCTAATGCATGGTTCGTTGCCAACAGCCCTTTATGGAACTTCAAAGTATGATGTTAATAATAAATAAAATGAATACTCGCGTACATTGAAAGTCAATCATAGTGGTCAAGGTAACGAACTCGTGGCCGGTGTGTCATGAGTTCAGCCTAGTACTGCTGAAGACCCAACGAGTAGGGGTGCGATGCACATTAAATTTGTCGAGAGCTCAAACGTCCTCCCGTTAGTATGGTGTGGAAGTTAGAAGATGGAGGTACCAGCTCAGGTATCGTCTTCGTTACTTGACCATGGTTCAAAATTACGAGGTTCGTTACCAAAAGCCCTCGAGTAGCTGTGGATAGGGTGACGCTAATAGCCAATCATTCACTCACTGAAAGACAATCAAATGTGGGTAAGATCAAAAACTTGCCATTTGAGAACTTTTGGAGAATTGAAAGCAGTCTATTGAAACAAAAAATATTCCATTACAATCTGCAATGACCGCCATTTCCAGGGCATTTCAAGACACCGCTCAGTTAGAATGTCAAAAGAAAAAGAAACTTCACAAGACAATACTGGAGTACCCTCCTCAGGGATCTAGCAATTTTGCCATCCCGGACAAAAATGGAAAATGCCGCCCCTCTCCTTTTCTCTCATATATATGTCAGGCCTCAGGCCTGCTGGTAAAATGAGGAGGGCATCATCTCAATAAGAACGTCTTTATTTCGCTTCAATCACATAAAATCCTTTTGCGCGCAACCGGGTGGTACAAAAGACAATATCTCGGCGAGGAGTCACCAGCTAAGTCTTTTCGAGTATGCGTTCTCCTTCGTCAGCGCTCGCTCCATCTTTAAATAGGCTTATTTACCCACAAATCCTTACGCGATGGTAAAGAGTTCGCTCTATTTTCATTTATTACTTACTTAATTTTGAAGCTAAACTTTTCAAACCTGACATATATATTATTTTAAGTCTTAAAAATTCAAAACAATTCGAAATTAAGGACATGATTATTTGTTGTTTTTCAAATGAGTGAAATGTAAGAGATGGGATCATCCATTTAAGAAAGCCAATTTATTTGAAAAACATTCTACTAATAGTAGGGATACCAAATAAGAAGATATGTAAAGTGATGACGTCGTATCTTTTATTTCCTTATTGACCTTGCCACCATAAAACAGTTTCATACAGTGGCAAGTGAACAAAAGCAACAGAAGTTTAGACCAGCTAACATTCCGTATAGCATTAGCTCGTCAGCTAATAGACGGATATTCCTCAAGAAAAAAGAAAGGACGTCCTACTAGCTTCCAAGCAAAGCAGTGTGTAGTTCCGGATGATGTGCGCTTAGCCACTGTGGGAAATTATGTGCCAAAGATGCTTTCCAGCAATAGATGAAGAAAACGTCGCAGAAAGGAACAAGAAAAGAGGACCCCATACATGTGAGCTGAATGTGATGTCCCCTTGTGCATTGCAACATACTTATATTTCCATGGCAAATAATCACCATTAAATCTACTTTTCTTCATGATGGTGCATAGTTCCTTGGAAAAGTATTTTTCCCACTCCTAAAATTTAAATGTTAACATAAAATTCGGCAAAATAAAATATACAACATGTCCGGGCTTAAAGTATCCAAAAGTAATGTCTTATTATTACGTAACTATCCATCAGAATGTTATAAACTATTCATTCGCGGATTGGAAATCCCTCCGTGAATTTTTGGATCTAATCCGATCGACCGCATGTGCGCTCATTATTCGGCAATTGCAGACGATAAACTTGTTTCACTGACTTCATTAGTAAAGATGTGGACGCCACAGCCAAAGGTGCAGGGCGTGCTTAGGTTAAATCAGTCACGCGTGTACATGTTCGAACAGAATGGAATGTTGGTACTCCTTGCCTAATAGACTTGTGACGGGGCTTTACGGAGTTTTTCTATTAATTCTCTTGAGGAATCTTTGGGGTTACGAATTGAGTTATTTCACAGCCATCCCCCTCAAGAATAAACTTTGATATGCAAATTAGTTAGTAGATATATAGCGGAAGTGTTTAGTAATCGAAAAAGAAGGAGGAGGAAAGGAAGCTGAGTTTCTCTGAACGCAGTGCGGTTACCACCGCGGTCGGAATCCAGGAGGGTGACCTCATTGGATTCAATTGTGCGGTGTTCACGCTTCAGCTTTCCTTTTCGGCCACCAGATGGAGGCACGATTCTGTACTATCTAGTGCTCTCTTAAAATTCGTTTCACGTCCAGCAATCATTAATTAAATCGTTCCTTCGAACGACCGCTTATATTTTTGAGAACTGGACATTCCATATCTACATCTATCAATTATTACTCATGATTGTATCACATATATGACTTCATTGCGTCATTATTTTTCCTATAAAACCGATGTTCTTTTTTCTATCTTTTTTAGTCCTACCCCCTTTATCCCGGCAAGAGTGCAAGTTGGTTCATTTAAATTTTTATTCAAAATTTGTTTTCTCCCCTATTTTTTGCATGAGATCCTTTGAATTTCAATTCAAGATCTCCTTTGCTCGGTCGTTTATTTTCGGATCGACCCAATTCCATTTCCACGCCCACTTCTCTGCGAGCGAACGGCCTCGGCCAATCAGATCGCAGGAAAGTGGTGCGACTTCTTTCTTCGGCCGACAGATTCACTCTGTCGCCGTTCCAGCAGAATTGTTCTGCCCATTTTTATTATATCTTTTAAAATTTAATTTTAAGTAAAATCACTAATTCGGCCCTTAATTCTAAAATTCTGATGAGGAGGTACGCCCCGTTCCGGGGCAGGCACTCCGTAAGTTACATGCCACTTGCCACCGTAATGATCTGAACTTAGACGCGTAATTATAGAACGGGCTTTAGCTATTCAAATAAATTTAGGATTCATAGGATAACTTTGGGTAAAGTTAAACGGTTAGGATTTCAGGCGCTTATTCATATAAGATTTCGAACTACGATATATCACTCTTTATTTTCCCTCAATAGTAAGATTGTCTTTCATTATTATAATTGATAATAATAAATTTGAATTATTATTATCAATTATAATAGCTTGGGTCATCAATCTTTAACCCCTACGGATTTAGTTCGAGTAGATGAAGAGATGATTTCTCCCAAGTGGGAGGCTATCACAGACTTATCAGGACTCCTACAAAATGAATCCCTCACAAGATAAACAGAGACTTCTATCATGAAAACTTAAGGATTCTTGCCAGTTTCAGATATCAAGGTTTCCGTCTTTCTCATTGGTGGATATATTTTCATGTCGGAGAATCAACATTCCATTCTATCGAGCACGTCGCTGTACACACTTGACTGGCTTAAGCTCCGTTAATCAAAGTACACACTTCACTTTTGGCTGTGGCCTCTCCACAACTTTGTTAATGAAGTCAGTGTAACAAGTTTATCGTCAGCAATTGCCGAATAATACGCGCACGTGCGGTCGATCGTTCTAGACTGAAAAATTCTTGGAGGGATTTCCAATCCACGAATGAATAGTTTAATACATTCTGATGGATAGTTCCTTAATAATAAGCCATTACTTTTGTATACTTTAAGCACGGACACCCTGTATTTCCTTAAATGCTGTTGTTAATTGATAATAAAACATAAAATCTGCGAGAAATTCAAAGGAGATATAAATGACCCATGAAAAAGGTAATATAACTGGAATCCCAGTTAAGATTCCACTGAACTGGATTCCAGTACGTAGGTATTCGCCAAACCATCAGTGAGATCCCGTGTAACATTTTCCGCATCCTGTTCGTCTAATAAATTTGTGAGTTTAGTTATAACGAAAGTCTTAAAATGTCTCAGTTTTGATGAGTTCAACTTCGACATGTCGGGTAGAAGGCTTCTTAAAAAAAGTTCGTTGGCATCTTCACAAACAGTTTTGGACTCGGATGCCTGGATTATAATATTTTCGGACGTTGATGAATAACGATCACTTTTTATTCGTTTGCTAGGCACCAACTGGGTCGTTCCATCATTGTAAATGACTAAGTGGTGTTTGATAGGAGATGAGTTCATTTCGGTTGAAATCACATCGCATTCTGCTTCGGTATTATCGCTGTCCTGTCCCTGAAGTGATTCTTGCTTCAGAGAACTGCTTTCGAACCCTGATTGGTCAGCGTTCCTGGAACAGGAAAAAAGTTCAGTTTAAAAAATTATCCCCAAGATGCAATGAATTTTGAAATAAATTACAATAAACGTTAGTAATTCTTTGAATCATTTCATTATGGCTGGAATGTAGCCTTACAGTGGGTCCCAAGCAGTGGCGTAACGGTGAACACTTGGGCCCCCCTGCAAAGTCAGGTTTTGGGCTCCCAAGTTGGATTTTACAAAGGGTGGCGATAGTCAGGCTGTGGGCCCTCTAGAGCTGCCCCCCGCGATGCGGGGTTGCGGGGGTGTACGTTACGCCACTGGTCCCAAGTCATGTTGGGATTCCCGGCAATGAGAAAGTCTACCAAAAAGCCAAGCAGGTAGCTGAGAGGTCTCAACCGGAAGACCACTGGACTCACAGAAGAGCGAAGAGCATTTGTTCCAAATTCATTGACAAAAAAACCGGGTGGTTATAATTAAAGTTACACTATTCAGAGACCTGTAGAACCTATTCTGCTTATTGGACTTAGATGAAACTTGGAATATATGCATTATGGACCATGGGGGATGGGTGAAATATTTCTGCAATAATAAAAAAAATAGAACAAATTTTGACCGACCACCAGGTGGCTTTTATCGAATTTTACTTATGCAAACTCCTAAAACCTCTGTATAAACTTACAGTCATAGCCAGAAAATCATTCATTACGCGTTTGTCACCGTTAATCATTCCTGCTTTACAGGAATAACAGCGTTTGCAAACCACTATCTTTATACAAGATGGAGCAACCCTTCACATTGAGCGCCAAGTCAAAGCACTGCTTAGCACAACTATCCAGATATTTTCTGGATGCATGGCCTTCTCGCTCACCCGACTTAAATCCCTGTGATTTCTGGTTGTGGGGATTTCTAAAAGACCGTGTTTGTTGAGGAGTAATTAGGATTTTAACTGGTTTGTGTCAAAGCAAGCATAATATGTCATGTGGCTGAAATCCCTCGTGAGTTGTTCCGCTCTACCGTTGAAAACGCTGTAATGCACTTTCAACACGTTATTGATGTCATGAAGCACATATTGAGCATATTCTGTAATTAAGTAAATTCTAACGATTCTAACATAATTTTTTTCCTTTGGGCACCACATTTCCTCCTAGTGGTCAAAATTTGAACTACTTTTTATTGCAGAAACCTTTTTCCATGGTCCATATCACATATGTTCCAAATTTCATCAAAATTCCGATGAGCAGAACGGGTTCTACAGGCTTATGAATAGTGTAACTTTAATTATAACCACCCAGTACTACCGAGATTTAAAAACCCAAGAGCCTTGGAAAGCCATGGGAAACTCTGGTTACTGTGGGTCGAATCCTGAGGCCCCTGGAGAGAGCCGAGACTGTTGCCCACTTCCGCCGAACCACCATACATGACGTTTTGTTAGTATACCTCCATTGGCTTGGCCTGGCTGCTGTCAAGGTCTGCCCGCTCTGTAGCCATGCCAGAATGGAGGGCGACCATCTGCTCAATGCACTGAACTCGATGAATATCCGGCTGACGACATCGTCAGTCGGCACTTTGAGGCTCAGCGTCAAATGGCCAAGAAACCAAGCAGAGGCGTTGGATAAATAAATTTAAAAAATTACTATAAAATTAGCCCTCACCCGTCCGCTTCGCTGCATATATTTCATGATGTATTACTCTTATGCACATTTTTTCGGTTATAGATATCTCAGTCCTAGCATTTAGCCTTAAAAAACATTCATATAGCCCTAACCTCCTGATTTGATAAGGTTAGGATTTGAATTTTTAAAACGGAATTATAAATGTCTTATATTATGTCCCCGTAACTCCCCTGCGTTGATTCCCACAAAACCCGTTCTTAGTGGATCTCTGAGGCCGCTGTAGCCGAGTGGTCAAGGTGGGCTAACCTTGTCGCGAGTTCGAGCCCAGTACCACTAAAGACCCGCCAAGTAGAGGAGAGATGCACGTTAAATCTGACGAGAGCTCAAATGTCCTTCCGTTGGTGTGGTGGGGTAATTAGGAGAGGGGGTATCAGCTCAGGTGTCATCCACGTCGCTTGACCTTGGTTCATAACTACGTGGCCCGTCGGCAAAAGCCCTCGTGTAGCTGAACAGTGTGATTTTAATATTCACTCACTCACCCACTTAGTGCATCTCTACCCAACAAAAGATACATTCTTATATCGAATGTCATGTCTGTTGGTCTAATAATTTAACAACGGGAATTTTTTATCAAAAACTTCTTGGAAGTCAGTTTCCATAAAACTATTTCTTAGTGGATCTCTACTCAGCAAAAAAAAGAGACATACTGCCGAATTTCAAGTATGTAAGTGTACTTGTTCCAAAGATTTTGTGATGAGTCGCTTTTTATTCATGTGTGGGGGGCAATAAAAAATTGCTGTTGCAGTTTTTGTTCAAGTGATAGTTGACAGTCCTTAAGAATATTGTTTCTGAGTAATTGTGCACCTTTGCTTGTGCACAAAAATTCTTGTAGAGTTCTTATATATTTATTTTGGTTGAGTTTCTACAAAATTGTTTCAGTTTACCCGCAGGCTCACAAAATCAAACTAAGCCTTTAATCATCTCTTGCTCATTAAACGTGCTAGGTGTGTTAAAAAAAATACGTCCTTTATTCATAAAGTAATATTTGAAATAACAATTCTGCGCTAATTTCCTTCAAAAGAGTTCTCCTGGGTTATACTCTCCCAGCAATTTTTCCCTTGTCGGTAACAGCATTGTAATGCCCTGAAGGTGGTGATCAGCTAGTTTGTAACATTATGCATGCTGTCTTCTCTGCACTGAAAATTAGTCTTGTTTTGGTGATTTTAATCCCTGAAAAAAAAAAAATCTCCGAACTCAAAAGAAAAGTTAATGCATGCAGTAGTGTTGTTTAATTGCTTCTGTCATTTTGTTCAAAAGGAAAACCTGACAACTCTCACTTCCATTTTCTCATACATCGGCAGTCTGTAGATGACAAACAGTTTCAGTGGCAGGAAAAAATGCACGCATTCGGATTAATGTGTATCAAACTACACTGTCCTAGATTCATTTGTTTACTCACATAAGATTATGAACCGAAACCTTTTGAATACACATCATACTTACACAACTCTGATAAAAAAATAAGTTATTTCTTACCGGTGGTGCACACAGGAATTCAAGGGGGGAGGAGATCAAGAATCAAATGTCCACCATTCTCGTATTATACCGCAATACACCACCAAACATGTTCTTTTGATTTTGCCGATTGTTGACAAGAAAAACAGTAAAAAATAAATTATTGAATGAATAATTAGATTTAATTATAAATTTTACGTATTATGTACATAATATTATTACCAATCAAAAAATCAAGGGTATTGGGGGTCTGGACCCGTGTGCGCCACTGGTTCTTATTAATGCAAAAAACATTAAATCTTCCTTTGTTACTAAAATGTATGCAATGAGTATTATAAAAATATAAGTTAATTTTAATGTTATATACAACAGATGTATGCAAACACGTATTAATTATATAATTTTAATAACACAAATGATTATAGACTTAAACTATAAATATTAAATTAGTTCTTTATCAATAAATACAATTAAATTAGAACATTTTTTGATAAATTATTTTAATTATCATAAATTTTAAAAAAATCTCAAAACAATCTTCTGACTATTTGAATCTTGTCACAGAAGAACACTTACTTTCTTTTCCTTAAATAGGTCTTAATGAAGAGCATGGCGCTATACAGATGCCATTGCCTGCCGGACCTCCTGCTGCCGGACTGCATTTCTTTCATCACTCGATTGAAACAACATCGCAGGACATGCCATTTGTTGCGCAGATCATACACTGAAGGACACAAAAGATAGTTAATTCCGCTTCGAACACGAGCAAAAATCACAAATTTTTTGTATAAGAAAGTTGGACATTTGAAGAAAGAATAATATACTTTTATTAAAAAAATGTGATGAGTAAATAAAAGTAATCGGCACGTATAGAACCCATTTGACTGCCATACATTTTTGTCATAAATTAATCTCTGAAAACTGAGATTTTTTTTTTGTAGAAATGCGGTAAAATAAAATATAAACATAAAAAAATATAAGAGTTGCCCAAATGAAAAGTGGATAATTGAATAAAAATAGTGCCTTCATAGAAAATCAAAATAAATCGTCATTGGTGTTGTGACACAAGTGCTTCTATACCATATTGACTTTGAGATACTTTTGTTACGTGGTAGTTTTGGAATCAGAAGTAACAAGACGATTAATGTATTTTTCATTAATATAAGTTCTTAAGAAGTTTAAAGGGGTAGTCATGGTCTCAGCAGTGGTAAAGGAATTTCTTGATATTATTGAGTTTGTGTATTTTGAGCAAGTTATATATATATATATATATATATATATATATATATATATATATATATATAAAGCAAGTTATATATATATATATATATATATATATATTTCTAAAAATTGATAAATGCGGATTGCTGTTCCATACAAGAATTTTAATTACATTGAATTTAAAAGAATCTATTTTGTCAAAAATGTTACTGACTACGTTATTGTTAATAAGAGCAAGTCTAAATCCGAGAATTCAACCATATTAGAGTTAAGGTTAGTTTTTAAGTTTAGATAGTCAGAGTAAAATGTGTGATAACTATCCGAGTCAAAACTTCGTTGAATAAATCAATGAGTATATCATTTTTTTCTCTTTTTTTTTCGGTATAAATATAAAAGAAATTAAATATCATAATCCGAATATATTCATTTACGAGCAACAGAATATGATCAGTGATTTCGAATTGTAAGATATAAAAATTTTAACTTCAAACTTTTAATTAAAATTTGTAGTGAAGTTCATATGAAATGTAATAGCACGTTAGATCAGTTACATTTTTCCACTGTGCATATCTTTTTTTCGATTGATTGATTGGTTGAATATTAACGTCGCACTGTTCAGCTACACGAGGGCTTTTGGCGACGGACCACGTAATTTTGAACCATGGTCAAGTGACGTGGACGACACCTGAGCTGGCACCCCCTCTCCTAACTACCACACCACACCAACGGGATGACGTTTCAGCTCTCGACAGATTTAACATGCATCGCTGCCCTACACGGCGGGTCTTTTAGTGGTATTGGGCTCGAACTCGTGACAAGGCAAGCCACGATACGATACCTATACCACTCGGCTACCGCGGCCACCTTTTTTTTTCTCGAACAGAACCTGGACAAAACACTTGCTCCCTAAGAAATTGAAAAAATACAGAAGTGTTGAAAGAGGAAGTTTCTATGCATGGATATAAAGACACAAATGCCCTTTTTACTTTCGAAAATATTTTCATTTAGTCAAATTACAATAAACAGCAATCGCAGTAACAAAAAAAGTCATTGTTTTTATTTATTTTAATTAATATTAACTGTCATTAGTTGAAGTTGTTTTCAAAGCACGTTTTCCTTTGGAGCTTAGAAAATATATTTAATGGAACACACCGTTTAAATAAGTTGAATCAAAGTGTGATCTTAGAGAAATTCTGATATGGGTTTTTTTCTTAGGAATACAGAAACAATTCAGAGAGAGAAGTGCAAGAAAAGTAAATAAAAGCAAAAATATGACTTAGAAATATTTTTGATCTCGTTTTTGAGAGGTAAGAAGAACCCTTATTTTGTTTGAGACTTGAATTCTTTTTATTTTGTAATTATCTTTTAATACCTGTTTGAGTTTTGCTTCTGTCGAATGATACGATCGGATTCGGAAAAACGAATGCGAGATACAAGGTGTGACACACAAAAAAGAAGGAAACTGGTCCAATAAATCTTTCTACTTACAGAATCAGTTCCCCGTGACGGTATCACCTTCAAATTAGTTCCCTTCAGCATTTGGTGCTGCCATCGCTGGTAACATTTCTGGAACGAGGTTTTTGGAAGTCCCTTCAAAAGATTTTCCGTTTTTGCCTGAACCCCTTCAACTAAGGTAAAATAAGTTCCCTTTCAGCAAGATTTAACTATGGGAAATAAAAAAAAGTTCTATGGGGACAAATCAGGTGAATAAGGAGGATGCCTCATCACAATAATGTTTTTGCTGGGCAGAAACTACTTGTCAGATAGGGCCGTGTGAATGGATGCATTGTCTAGGTGCAACAGCCATCCATCACTCCCCACAATTCTGGCCTTTTTTTTTTTTTTTTTCCTAATTTTTTTACGAAGTCTTTTTAGTACTTCAATGTAGTAGTGTTGACTAACAGTCTGACTATTGATGTGAGTGAGACATCCCTCATAACACGAATTTTGGTTATGTTTTGGCATGTAATCACTGAGCTTGGGAGCCCAGCAGGTTCATCATTTTCCACACTGACCCTCCCCCTGATAAACCTCTTATACCAGGGGTGGCGAACCTTTATGAATCAACGTGCCATTTTTATCTAAAGAATTGTTTAATGAGATATAGACGTGCCGTTAAATAATTTTAACGTGTGATTATGGGAAGATAATAAAACTAAATACTAACAACTCAAAACTCTTTATTTACTACGAAAAAATACCTTTTGCACTGTATAGTTGCAAATGTTTTGGTTATACATGTAATTTAAATTAAAGTAGTAACATTAGTCTGCTGTTGCAGATTGGATGTCAAATAACATATACTAGGATTGTAAGATGTTACTTAAGTAGAATGCATGCTCTACTGGAATCATCTGCCAAATGGTTTTTAAGAAATTAATTTTCTTTGCTGTGGTTCACTTTTCTTGGACAAAAGTGTTACCCTTACTGGTAAACTAACCCAAATTTTGGCAAAGCAAGCAGTGAAATTTTTGTGTCGAGGAGGCATGAAGATGAAAGCAGTTTCTTAAAAATGGCTTTTAATAATAATCAAGGATAAATTCAATGTGCTCGTTACTGGAGCGATAAAAAAACAATAAGTTGACTAATAAAATCGTAGTTCAAAAATCAACATTACCAGACATCCGATTCGAACCGTCTTCTTACAGTCTAATATTGAAAACGAATTTATAATCTGAAAATGGTGATGCAACATACAGTTGCATTGCCGACTAGCCGCTTTCTCCCTCTAAGAGCTAAAACACTCACACACACTTCTTATATTTCTTTTTCTCCTCCCCGCCTGAAAAACTAACACGAGCCGAGTTTAAATAGTCGCTCGATTTGCATTGCAGTTGCTGCCAACCACAAATCACGAAACTTGCAAAAAGATCGGGTTCGAATCGGTTTGTTTACTTTCATTGAGATCATGGAACGGGATTGGAAAAACAACACAAGGAGATCATAAAAATTTGGATCCGAAAAATATTTCGAATGGTTTTACTTTTTAAATGTCTAACAAAAAGGATTTGTGATTTGTCTCAAAATGCCGTTTTACAGACGATGTGTTCTGTATACAACTGTTCCAAAATATAAAACACACACTGCTTTGTCCCCTTTACTAATCATGTCATAGTTCTACACTCACCAAAATTTAAATTTTCAGTTACACTTACTGTTTTGCACTTTCTGCTCTTCTGCTGAGCTAGCCATGTTGCGGAGCAGTTGAACATCATAAATCTAAAGCAAATAAACTTTAAAATACAAGTGGTGTCAACGAAATTACCTATGTTATGCGTAGACAAATTTTGCATCATAAGCAACAAGACAATGACTAAGAGACATTAACAAACGAGGGTGCTTCCCACCGCCCCGCGACCGATCACTTACGTTTGTTTGTAAAGGGTGTTTTTTTAGAGGTATAGAACTTTAAATTGCAATAAAACAACGATGTATTATTCGATTGACATGATTTTTTTTAATCGAAAGATAATATTGTGGCATTACATTTTAAATATGATTTCTGGCATAGGACTGCCACGGCTGGCTCGGATGTAGTCCAATCTGGACGTCCAATTTTCGATGACTTTTTCCAACATTTGTGGCCGTATATCGGCGATAACACGGCGAATGTAGTCTTCTAAATGGTCAAGCGTTTGTGGCTTATCCGCATAGACCAATGACTTTAAATAGCCCCACAGAAAATAGTTTAGCGGTGTTAAATCACAAGATCATGGAGGCCAATTCACAGGTCCAAAACGTGAAATTAGGCGGTCACCAAACGTTTCTTTCAATAAATCGATTGTGGCACGAGTTGTGTGACATGTTGCGCCGTCTTGTTGGAACCACAGCTCCTGGACATCATGATTGTTCAATTCAGGAATGAAAAAGTTAGTAATCATGGCTCTATACCGATCACCATTGACTGTAACGTTGTGGCCTTCATCGCTTTTGAAGGATTCCACCAGCCCATAAAGCGCACCAAACAATCAGTTTTTCTGGATGTAACGGTGTTTCGACATACACTTGTGGATTAGCTTCACTCCAAATGCGGCAGTTTTGTTTGTTGACGTAGCCATTCAACCAGAAGTGCGCTTCATCGCTAAACAAAATTCGCTTATGAAAATCGGGAACAATGGCAATCTCGTTTTGGGCCCGTTCGACGAATCTACGCCTTGCTTGATCATATTTAAAATGTAATGCCACAAGATTATCTTTCGAATAAAAAAAATTCATGTCAATCGAATAATACATCTTTGTTTTACTGCAATTTAAAGTTCTATACCTCTAAAAAACACCCTTTAATATTTTATAGTCAATTTTGTTATTTTGAAGTAAAATGCAAACCATTTTGAACGCTGGCGTGCCCAAAATATTGTGTCGCGTGCCATTTCGCCATCCCTGTCTTATACGATTCAGACATATGCGTACTAGACAAAATTTCCTCACCATAAGCTTCGGTTGATATTTGAAATGTTATCGTGGCTGATTTCCTAAATTTCACTAGAAACTTGATGTTGATTCGACATTTTTCCCGGCAGAATGCAGTTGCACTTATTCACTCAATGACGCAGTACTCCGTGATCGATTAAGGGGGAACTGACCACATGGATAGAAGAGGTGTGTGAGATGACATTACCAAAACAGTTATTATCAGCTCCATTTTTTTTCAAGCTGTACACGTAGTCTCGCTTTTGTGTGTGAGTGTGCGTGTGAGTGTGCGTGCGTGTGAGTGTCACACCTTGTTGATATTAAAAAATTAAATAGCTTTATAAAATTAAAAAATCGCGCAATGAGTTCAAGAAAAATGAATACTTGGAATTTTAAAAAATTGATAGAAGTCTCAAAAGTGGTTATTTGACCACTGTGGTAGATTTAGTGTTAATTTTTACGGAGCGTTTAATTGAAATCCGTCTTATATAAGAACATTTTACCTGATACCCCCATCTCCTTGGATATTTCATTCCACAACTGATCAATATATGTCCTGTATCTGTGTTTCGGATGGTTGGGATCGTAGATAGCCCGTCTCGCTTTAATCAATTGTATGAGCTTCAATTCATCAAGTTTAGGTTTTGAAGACTATAGCAAAAGAAAACAAAGCGGTTCTTAATAAGTTTTATATAATATAAATAAAAATGAAACCTATTTCCTAAGTAAAAAAGTGAAATTTGTATTGTTATTATTATTTAAGAAAATTTCTGAAATTTTTATGTCCACCAAAAATTTAAAAACAATTCTATCAATAAAAGATTAAATTAACGTTTTACAACAATAACCGTCAATTTTTAATAAAATAACTTCAAATTCGATTTAAAGCTACTGACTACGTTCTGAAAAGTGATTTATCAAAAGCGTGAGAAAGAATTATTTTTTGATATTTTGTGTGTCAGTTGAAATATATATATATATATAAAGAAATATATTTTAAATTATTTTGAAAACATTATTAAAATAAAATTTACTTAGATGCAATTTTTTTTGCAATAAATGAAGAAAACATTACATAATTTTAAAACATTTTCCTTTTATGAAAAATGCTTTAATAACAATAATATTTTTATATATAGTTAGAACCTCTCTGTAAAAAGCCTGAGCTAGAAATTTTTAAAAATTCAAGTTATTTTTAGAGTTACGAAATAAAAATCAGTGTTTTTTTTTTGTAATAAAAATTTCTCTATTCTGATAAATAATGAATAAATCCACTTCTAAAAAATATATACTTCAAAAGTGCTATTTAAGGCTTTGTATGGAATTCTTAGCTATATACAGGCAAAATATTATTGTTATAAAAGCATTTTCTATAGTAGGAGAATGTTTTGAAATGTCATTTTTTTTCTTCATTTTTTTGCCGAAAAATTGGATAAATTATTTTTGGAATATTGTTTTCTTCTAATACTATTCGAAGAAAAATTCTATGTATATTTTAATTCGAGTGACGTAAATATCAAAAAATTTATTCATTTATACCAGGGGTACTCAACCTTTTTTTCTGATGGGCCGCATACATAAGTCAGCCATATAACGCGGGTCGCATTATTTCACGTAGGCCGCAACATGTTTTAAAAGTGGGGGGGGAGAAAAATGCTTTAAGATCAAGATAAGATTGGAAATTTAAAATGTGTAAAATATATTGATCAAAATATTATAACTCCTGTTTTGCTTCTTTTAATTATTATTTTTTATATATTTTTTATTTTTTTCAGCAACACTAAATTAAAAGAATTTCAGAAACGCTCCTTCACAATTTTTGCATCAGTAAACGGTTTCATATGGTTATCAAAAATATAACAAACTTCATAGGATGTCTCTGTTCCTGCGGTGACATTACCACTGACAAAACACTTTGTTGCTGTTTGTAAAGAATATTCAATAAAGCCTATTTACATCTCTTGAAAGAGATCTTGGACGGAAGGTGTCACTGAATGATTCCTGTTTACTGGCATTTTTAAATGCCGCACCATCGTGACAAATCAAACAAGTACTGATCTGTGTTTGTTTTTCACTACAAAACAGTCAACCTACAAAACGTGCGATATATTTTTCGCTTGCAAAGTATGAAGAATTCTTAAAAATTAGTTCCATCCATAAAAATGTCGCTACTCTATTGTTGTCTGCTATCACTAACCGCAACCGTTACAAATAGAAAAAAGAATATCAATTCGCTGGCGTACGACTTCGACAGCAAAAAGGGGCTGCGGTAGCTCAGTACCACTAAAAACCCGCCGTGTAGGGCAGCGATGCACGCTAAATCCGTCGAGAGCTCAAACGTCCTCCCGCTTGTGTGGTGTTTTAGTTAAGAGAGGGGGGCTGGGTGCCAGCTCAGGTGTCGTCCTCGTCACTTGACCGTGGTTCAAAATTACAAAGTCCGTCGCCAAAAACCCTCGTGTAGCTGAACAGTGCGACATTAATATTCACTCACTCGACAGCCAAAACACAAAATTGATAGATTTGATTTCTTGTAAAAGAATTTTCCACCAAATTTTTAATACATTCTTCTTAAATAACTGAATTTTTCAGAGCAATGGGTCATTACCGGGGTTACTTAAAATGGCTCGGGGGCCGCAGGTCGAGAATCGCTGATGTATACGCTTTTGCTAAACCACGGTTTCGAACGCAGTTAGATATTTTAAAGTAGAGTTGGTTGATATATTCATGGAAAAGTCATAAAATGGTGTGTTTTATGGAGTTTAAAGGGAATTATACATGATACATTGTTAATGGTTGATTCGTTTTTTGTTTGAACACACACCCAACTCTTTTTTTACATGGTTTTGAAATATCACTGTACGTGAATTTAAAGAATTTTTTTACACGAATTTTTTGTTCTCGCACGAAAAAATTTGGGTATTCGTTTCCTTTGGATGGAGATAATTTAATCGAATTTATGATAGTTTTTGATTATAAAGAAGTTGATAATAACGAAGTCGATATTAAAGTTCAGCTATTAACAGATTTAATTAGCGGGAGCTTGAAGCTTGCTACTACGTGTAGGAAACATTTTTTTACTCGTAATCCTGACATAAAGTGAGCATTAAAATTTCGGCAAATTCTTCTGTTTCTTGTATAGAATATCGAATTATATAAGCACTTTAAAAAACCAAAAAAAAAATTTAAAGAACAGCCGCTAATAACAGATTTGTAACAAAAAAAAACCAACAGAGGCCTGAAACCCTTTATCAGCCGAAGGTACTTATAAGTACCATTCACTTTAAAATTACATAGAATAACCATTTTTACGAATACTCTGACGATACTTAGCAGGAATATTCTTTTAAATCCATTCTTCCAAGAAATAGGGCACCACAGGTTGTATGATGAGTATTTTAGCGAAAAGCGAATAGTTTTATAACAGAAGACGCGTTTTCAGCTGACATTTTGATCGGATTGCTAAGCTTGTCAATTTTGTTCCGAAAAAGTAGTTAATGTCAAAAGGTAAGTGTGAACAGTGTATATAATTAGTTTTACAGTTGAATATTTTTTAAATTAATTAACCAGCTCTAACGGATTAAATTTCGCAAAGTTGAGTATTTTGTTTATTTATGTCTCTTAATTTTCAATGTAGGAATTAAAAAAAACTATTGCATGAAAAAAACTGCATTAAATCATAATGCGGTAGATAATGGTTAACAACGAACGAATTTTTTCATTTGAATGTAAGCCTGACACATCTGCTGATGATAGCATTTCTTATCCAGTTCCCAATAAACGTGTTTGTTAGTTTGTAACTTTATTCCTAATTTTAGTTTGAATTTTTACATGATGTATGTACTTATAGACTAAAATTTCACTGCACACTTAATTTTTTTTAATTTTTTTTTTTGTAATAAAAATGAATTATTTTGTTTCATAAATAATGAACATGGATTTCATTATCGCTTTTTTTGCACGTTTTTTTGGGAAAATATGTGGAGATTTACACCTTACACGATTTTTTAAAATATTGAAACATATCCTCAAGCTAACCATATGTCGTACTTATTTTTTACACGATTTTTTGTACGATTTTCTAAAGAAAGTATGTGCCATGTAAGAAAAGAGTTGAGTTCATATACAAAATGAAAACTTTAACTACAACATAAAAAACTATGCAACTATAACATGATTTTTTTTTAAAAAAAAAAAGAATTATAGCGTAAAACTTCTCTTTTAAATGAGCAAAAGACGCATTTCGCAATTCTCTATTTTCAGGAAACTTCAAATGATTCAATATTGCCTTTATTCGGCTATTTATCTTTAACATTATGGGGCAAAAAATTGAATACTATCTGTTATATAATTCTAAATGAAAATAATCACGCTTACACATATTATTTTCAACATTATTAATGTATAAGCACAAATAAAAAAGGAGTGTTGCATGAAGGCTTTCGAACATTGTTTTCTTATTTAATTTCAATTCTTAAAATACTTATTTAATTAAACGAGCACACCAATTTATTATTTATCAAATGAAAAAAAATTAAACAAGAACTGAAAAAAAGTCGTACAGGATTGTGAAAAATCGAATAAGAGAAGAAAGTATAAAATGCTAATTAATATATCCAGAGAAAATAACAAGCAATGCGCAATAAATATAAAGATAATACTAATTAGTTTTAATGTAAGAGTACATTTAAAAAAGCTGATTCATGGAAATTACTTGGCTCCCCTATCCGGTAATTTGAAAAACAGTTTTAACACACAAATAAGAAAAAATTTTGATTAATAGAATTAGATTTATAACTCTAATTAAATGATGCATATAAAATTAAAATGAGAATCATCTATAAATATGAGTACATCATCACATATCCATACTTTATCCATCAAAATTTCTGTATTTTTTTTTAAAGAACACTTTCAGTTTTCTGTGTAATGTCTGTGGTTTCACATTTCATTTTTAAAAAATTACTTTTTCCACCACCAAGTCCTACAATGTTTTGTGTGTCAAACATATCTGAATCAATAAATCTACACAATTTTAAGGTTAAAACAATAATACCTTTTCCTCTTTTCTGAAATGAATCAATGATAAAAATGTTCCAAAAACTGATCAATACTGGAAATTTTATTCAAAACGTTTTCTATTAGTTTAAAATTTACCATCAAAAAATGATTTAAAATAACCGAATTGATATAGATAATAAAGGAAAATTAGTAGAGGTAATAAGTTTTAAAAATTGACATTTAAACGTTTTGAAAATCCGTTTCAATGCAATCAAAATGGCGAAGCAAAACATTCGTTTGATTCGAATACTATCGAGTCGAAACAAATTCTGTTCGAAAATCAATTTCTACTCGTCAAATCTTTATTATCACTGTAAAATAAAACAAAATTAAATATTAAGGAAAGAAAATTTTGAAAATAATCTCACCAGTAGTGTTGTTAATTCAGTCGATTCATCCTCATCAGAAGCCATTTCCTGATTCGTTTCTGAATCGAGCTTTTGCTTCAGCGAGGTTTGGACTAGTGTACGGGTATACAGCCATTTCGACTCGAGCGTGCGTAGAAAGGAGGTTGAAGCGATTCGAAGCAGCTCGCTCTCCAATCATTTTGTTTCTCGGCTCCAGTTAATGGAGCCTTATATTGTTTTGATTTTTTTTCAAAATCGCTTTCTATATGAATTACTTTTCTGAAAAACACGACAGATTCTACAATGAGATAGCTTTGGCAAGGAAAAACTTTATTTTGGAATTAAAATTTTGAATACAGATGAAAACACTTCATATATATGTGTGTTTAATATATTTTTTTTATTATTAGCACAAACATATGATTAATTAGTAATATATAACAAGTGAATAAATTTAATGAACGGGTTGAATTTTGACTCATATAATTTTTTGTAGTGTAAAATCCGGCGTATAACTCGCACCCATACTTTCAAGCTGCATTTTTTGATTTTTTGGTATATTCGCCATTTAACGTGGTGGTGGTGCACCCCCTTTTTTACAAAGGATCCTGAAATATATGTGTGCAATGCTCTTATGTTTTGAAGTCATTTATTTAAGGTGTTATCACAAAAGCTTTAAAAAAAGTAGTGTACTTTTAGAACAACCCTTTAAGTTTTCATGAAAGATGTCATTTCTTTTAAGTAAACGTTTTTCGATATTTGTAGAAGTCAAAACTTTTTTATACTCATCTCTTTTTTTTCATTTTTATAGCTCTCATTTTCATACCCAGTATACAACGCGCAACCGCGAATTTCGATCTTCTTTTTTGTATTAAAAGTGCACGATATACACAGGATTTTACGGTAATAAAAATAAACCTTCCCTTTTCTCACACCACACACACACAATTTATACAAATTACTGCTGTATTCTAAATTTTGTAAGCTATCAAAAGCTATGCTATTGAAACATATATATATATATTTGGGTAGATCGGAGCTGCATGGAGAAAAAAAAGTTATTATGACTTGGAACCTTTTTATCCCGAAAAGATGTTTAATGATGTAAAGATTATATATAATTTTTTTGTGTATATTTGAAGTCCATTTATTTTTTACGGTTTTTCCTTATTTCAAAGAAATACGTTTCGAATATTTTCAAAGTATGAATCATGTATTACCAAACCATATTTTAAATATAAATAAAAGTGTGGACCATGATTACATGAGTAGAATAAGAAAAACGTTATTCATCAGAACTTACCTAATATTGCTTTTTTAATGCTTGAATAAACATATATATATATATATATATATATATATATATATATATATATATATATATATATGTAATAAAAAAACAGTTTGAGGGAAAGCCTAGATATATATTTACATGTATTGAAAAAAACAATCAAAAAGAAATAAAAAACTATCTGATGAAAACATTTTGATATTTTATTTTAATTTTATAGTTTTTCATTCCACTGTGTTTAGTAAATTATTTAAAAACGTATCGGACGAAAAAAAAGTATTTTATGCAAAATTAACATATTCATTATTTTAACAATAATTTCCTTCTTAGGTTTTAAAGTAATAAAATTGATTAAAAATTTTCATTTAGCAAATAATTGGGACATACTGTTTGCATAAGAAGTAGCAGTAAAAGAGAAAATCTCGTGTATAGATAAATAATATTTTATTTATATTATATAGCTGGCATACCGTTCTTCACATGGGAGAATTGAAAAATGAAACAATACAGATTGAAGGATAAAGAAGTTTTTAATGAGTTAATTTTACGTGAATTGCAAATTAAATAAAAAAAAGCTTTTTGCATATCTCAGTTGAACAAAAAATAAACATATTTGTTAAATTTTAAGTCTGTTGATCTAATAGCTGATAAAAGGGGTTTTATTTATTTATAACTCCTTGTAACTCTCCTGTCAAACGATTTTTGAAAACATCTTCCTAAACTGATCTCGGCTCAGCAAAAGTAACACATTGTTACAAATTTTGTGTAATGAACGCTTAATAATTTAATATATAATATGTAAATAATTTATATTTGGAAGGGCAATACGTTAATATTACTTTTTGTTGTATTTATTTTGTCAAAATCTTGCCACCACCTCTCTCTTCGAAATCTAGTTTTATTATAAAATAAAAAAATAGTAATTTTATGGATAAACGGAATAAATTAAAAAAGAGCGCGCACTGAGGCATAGCGAAGACAAAACAAAAGGGAAAGCTTTGCTTCACACAAAAAAGATAGATTTATGCTGTCGCGGGCTTTTTTGCAGATGGCAGAATTTATTCCTATTTTTTGACAATTATGGTTATATTTTGGAAACTTCACATAATATCTTTATAAATTATAGCCTATAAGTTATTATGATGCATAAGCTATATTATTGTAAAGTTTCATTAAAATCCATTAAATTGTTTTTCCGTGAAAAACTGCCAAACATCCAAACATACTTTCACATTTATAATATATATCTTGATTGTAATTTCGGCAGCAGGTATTTTCAAAAAAAAATACCAAAATACCAATTTAATGTATTTGATGTTTTTCTCTTGCAACTATTTAGTATGTGTCCCCTCGGCGCAATAAATGGTAAAAAGTACTAAAATGCATGTTTTTCTTTTAAAAAATTACTTTGACTTTACAATATAAAAAAAGCCCAAATATCTTAACTCCATTCCCCTTGTACCAGTACTTAACCCAAAAATTAAAAAAATTTTCTTTTCTTTTTTTTTATTCATACATATACCAGAAAACATCTTTTCCACGTAGGAATGTTTTGAAATTTTGAAGAAAAACATTTCCGATCCACCCTAATATGTATACATACATATATATGCATTTTATTGATTAAACAGATTCATTGATTTTCTAGTAATAATACATGCATACCATTTCAAAATTATATCAAAGATGCATGTACACTAGATAGAAAAAGTCTGCGTTCACGTACTATTGCTTACAAAAACCACGAAAAAAAAAATTTAAAAACTGGAATCTGAATTTTTTTTAAATAAATTTTACTTAGTTTATTTCAAGTACTGAGAATAATAAAAGTAAATTTGGTTTGCTTTAATAGCTTTTAAAATAAAGACAGATTTGTAGCGATACCTACAAAAATCAGGTAGAAAAAGTCTGCGTTCACTGTTTTAGTCGAAGCTATAAAAAATATTTAAAAAGGATAATGAGCTATTTAATACCTGGTTGGATAACCCCGTCTTTCGAGAACCTTTTGAAGTCTTTTCGGCATTGAACTAACAAGTTTAGTTGTTTCTTCAGCGCTTATCTCCTCCCATTCGTCCTTAAGAACACTCTTCAGCATATCCTTGCTAGAAATATTGTGTTGACGAATCTTAGGCTCCCGCAAATCCCATAGGTGTTCTATAGGATTCAGATCAGGTGACTGTGGGGGCGTGTGCAGTTGATTTGGGACATTATACAATAGCCAAAGCTTCACAGCGGTATGCTTGGGATCACACACACATTGTCGTGTTGGAAGCGAAATGACGATCCAAGGCCGAGTTTGGTGGCGCTTTCCTTTAAAGTTTTTTAGGACATCAAGGTAATCATATTTGTTCATAATTGATTCGATATACTCCAACATGCCAACACCATTGCGCGTCATGCACCCCCACACCACATCTCCACCGCCGCTGTGCCTCACCGTTGGTACTAAGTGCTCTTTTTGAAGAGCTGTACAAGATTATCTGCATACCAATTTATGACCTTTTATGCCAAAGATGTAAAATTTGCTTCATTGGAGAATATCACAGTCCTCCAGAACTCCGAAAGCATATGTACACTCAAGAACATTGAAAATAGCGACCCAAGAAGAAAACATCGGATTGAAATGAAATTTAACATACATAATGACACAGATGATAGATTCACTTGAACTCAAAAACAAGACAATTAAACTAATACAGGGTGTGCAACGACACAAATACTGGGCAACTTCAATAGCGCGTTGGACCACCTCCAGCTGCAATACATGCCGCCACACGGTCCGGCATTGAGTTGATTAGAGACCTTACGTTGTCCTGAGGCAGATGGGCCCACAAATCTTGAACATCCAATTCAAAATCATGTACAGAGTGACACGATGACATCTGCCTTTTAGCTAATCCCACACGTGCTCTACAGGGGACAAATCGGGGGAGAGGGCCGGCCATGGAAGACTCTGAAAATGACGTAGGAAGTCTTGAGCAACTCTTGCTGTATGCGGACGAGCATTATCTTGCTGGAAAATTGCCCCTGGGAGACCATTTAGGAACGGTCCTACATGGGGTCGAAAAATATCATCAACGTAACGTTGGCCCGTTAAGCTTCCACGCATCACAATTAAAGTGGACCAGCTATCTTAGGCTATAGCCCCCCAGACCATTACACCAGCTGTGTGAGCAGTGTGACGTAGAACAGTGTCGGGGAATTGTACCGCTCACCAGGACGCCTCCACACCCGTACACGATTATCATCTGTCCCCAACACAAACCGGGATTCATCACTAAACACAACCTTTTGCCAATCTGTGACATTCTACATTGATCTGGCTTGGCACCACTGTAGACGCAGTTGCCGATGTTCCGTTGTTAAAGGGAGTGCACGGAAAGGGCGCTTAGATTTAAGATTTGCTTCTGCAAGGTGTCTGGAAATTGTTTGTGGAACAATTGCTACGCCTACGTCTGCTCGTATAGTTGAATGAGTCACTGTGGGGTCCACGATCCTTCGATCATCTCTCCTCGTGGTCTTCCTCGTCGCTCCAGACCCGGTTTTCCGCACGTGGGTACCTTCTCGTGTCCACTGCTCCCAAAAATTTCTAACGGCACACTCCGAACGATCCACCTGGCCAGCGACACGGCGCGTCAACCAGCCTGCAGTTTTCATCTCGATGATCAGGCCTCTCTCAAACTCGCTTAACTGAGAGAAATGTCTTCTAGCACGTTTACCTGGCATGTTTCGCTTACCAAAGTCTTCCTACTATCGGCGGGTAATCGTCACGTTTATGAATCTTCGAATTTGCGCTGGCTTATATAGCACCCTCTTCCTGATTGTAGCGCCACCTCGGCGTGTATGAGCATGCGTATTGGCACAAAACTTGGATCATTTGCATATCACATTACGCTGTACTTATTTGCATAGTTTCGCGATTTTACTTAGCTTCTTTCTTGGGTCGCTATTTTCAATGTTCCTGAGTGTATATGCTCTTTTGCAAGAGCTATCCGTTGGTCTTTGAAATACGAGTGTTATTCGGAAACTAAGGTCCGAATCGTCGTATCTAATCGAATGTCACGCAAACATTGAAATGCACATGCGTACCAACTCCCGGCATACCTTGCTCGTCAAACGATGCCATTTGCATTGGTATTGTTGCAGTGTGGTAAGTACAGTGCTACTTCAAAATGTTTAAAACAATCGATTAGCCCGTTGACTGTGAAATACGGTCAGTGATTCGGTTTTTGACAGCAAAGAACATTTCAGCAGCGGAAATTCATAGACAGATAAGCGACGTGTATGGCCCAAATGCGATGAGTAGCAGCAAAGTGCGTAAGTGGGTGAGAGCTTTCAAGGACGGACGGGAAAATGTTCATGATGAACCGTTTTCCGGTCGACCATCAGTGATCACAGATGATTTGGTCAATGCCGTGGATGAAAAGATTCGTGAAGACCAGCGATTCACAATTTCATCTTTAGCATTGGAATTTTCGAATGTGGGTAGAACAACTTTGCCCAAAGTCGTTTCCAAAAAGTTGAAATTTCGCAAATTGTGTGCACCTTGGGTTCCCAGGCTGCTTACTGAGGAACACAAACTGAAAAGAATGGCTTGTGCTCTTGATTTTTTGGATCGATATCAAAAAGAAGGTGATCAATTTTTAGAGAGGATTGTCACAGGGGACGAGATGTGGGTTTCTCACGTAACCCCAGAGTCTAAACGTCAGTCAATGGAATGGCGTCACGCAAATTCCCCAGTCAGAGTCAAGGCCAAGCGGACAATCTCAACACGCAAGGTTATGGCAACCGTGTTTTGGGATAGACATGGGGTCTTGTTAGTCGAGTTTATGCAGCAAGGGACAACAATAAATGCAGCCGCTTACTGCGCTACCCTAACTAAACTTAGACGTGCGATACAGAATATGCGACGTGATCTTCTGACGTCTGGAGTTCTGTTGCTGCATGACAATGCCAGACCCCATTAACACACATGCCATTAACACACAAAATCTGATCAGATCTTTTGGATGGAAACAAATTGACCACCCTCCGTACAGTCCAGACTTGGCTCCAAGTGATTTTCACTTATTTCGCTACCTAAAAGAGTCTCTAGGCGGCAAGCGCTTCGACACAGCTGACGAGGTGAAAGAAGAAGTTCAAGAATGGTTATCCTCACAGGCAGCAGACGTCTACGACTTAGGCATACAAAAGCTCGTAGAACGTTATGACAAATGTTTAAACAAATATGGAAAGTATGTAGAAAAATAGAGACACATGTAAGAAATTTAAAATATAAATTGTTTTGAAAAAATCTGTAATGTTTTATAAGTAAACGGACCTTAGTTTCCGAATATCCCTCGTATAAGGCTTTCTACGAGCCACTCGACTACAGTATCCGGCCTTTTTTAAGATTTTTCTTGCAGTATCCGCACAAATGTGTTTGTTAAACTTCTCATGAATGTCTGTTGCTATTTGAGTTCGCAGTCAAACGTGGATTTTTTTTCACCACGCATAGCGTACTTCCTTTTTCTCCGATTGTGAGTTTAGATGGAAGACCTGAAAAAGGTTTCGATGTGTAAATTCCTGCAGTTTTAAAGTTATTAATAACACGTTAGATCAGTGGTTCTCAAACTTTCACTACTGGCGACCCAATTTTCAATCATAATTTTTATCGCCCCCTAAAAATAATAATGTATTGAATGCAATAATAATGCCCTTTGGCGCTAAAGCTACAATACGATCATAATTATTAAACCGTACAAATTAATAAGATAAGTATTAAATTTTTTATATGTTACTTTTAAATAATATTTTTTTTTCTTTTTAGTTCGATTTACTATAAAAGAGCGTGTTTTTTAGTTTGTTTTAAAACTATAATTTATTTTATAGTTATTTTTACTATACACGATAAAAATCACAATTCCAGTGAATAATTTAATTAAGAGAAAATATACTTACCTACTTTCAAGGACTTTTAAATTTAATAAAACTAAAGAAAATGTTCCAAATGTGTGTGTCCTTAATAAAGGACATAAATCACAGACACTTTTCTCTAACAACACAGGGGAACGTTATTTTCCAGCTAAACTGTCATATTTTGTTCACGTTTTTGCAGTTTTGCTATTGTTTGATGATCTACAAATAGCATTTTGAACCTTTTTTTCCTTGTGTCTTTTTGACAAGGCGAAGTGCTACGTTATGGCTTCATAGTTTTCTTCATAGAGATCTTTAGGCAGCATTTGAAAATTTCAAATCAACTCAAACGTTTCATGTCTAACGCTTTTCTGGTATTTACTTTCGCTATATCTTGATTAATATGCATTATTTCAGTAGGTTCTTCAATTGCTTGATCAGTTTCAATTTCCTTCAATAGGGATCACAGATGCCCATTTTTTTAATATTCTGCTTATTTACATTTATAAACCATAATAAGTCGTACAACACAGCAATCAAAACCACAAAATTGTTCATGGGGAAAGTAAAGCATGTTCTAAAAAATAATTGTGTAAAACGTTTTTTCATTATGCATTATGTGTTTCAGAATACTCATACTTATCCATATATCATAAAACTCTTTCACTTGGAAAAAGATGAAACAGAAATATATTATATATATTTACAAATTCTCTCAAAAAAAAGACGGAGATAACCATACCAGTAAGTTTGAAGGTCAGCTAAAGTAATATTTTATGTTAAAAGAAACGTAGTAAAAAAAATCTCTCATCCTTTGATATCGTTAAAAGAAACGTAAAAAAAAAATCTCTCTTCGTTCTCATATTGACCGCAAAGCAAACAAAATATTTATTTTAATTTGGTTATAGGATCAAAGATGGCTAATGAGCGTTTGAAGTGGAATCTTTTATTTTTGATGATCACCAGATAATAAAAATAAATTATATCAGTGTAAATGTGTATTTTTTATTATGTCAGAAAGCATTTTGTTTTACTCCATTCCAAAAAAATACTTTTTTAAACCTTTTATTTTCAATATGCTCGCGCCCCCCTCGCAGGGTTACCACGCCCCCCAGGGGGTGCGCCCAACAGTTTGAGAAACACTGCGATAGATGAATACTGCCATTCAACGGATGTGGTTATATCCCGACGACTTTTTCCATCTTTCCACATTTTTGAGAATGATTTTAAGCTCACTGATACTACTTTCTTTCCCTTTATTTTCCATGTCATTGAATTGCTTCGTACCTCACAAAAATATATAAGTTATTGCGTAACAACTTCCTTAAGCTATTTTACTTAATAACTGAATGCAAAAACTCTGTTAACCTGTAACGCCTGTTGATAAAAATTCCAGGAATCATGAATATTCAAATGGTAAACGCAGACTTTTTCTGCCTACTATTTGCGGGTTGTGCTACAAAAAACTCGCTATCTTACGTAGTTTTAATTCAAAACTAATTAATTCTTGCATGCTCAACATTTAAATAATAGTAAACAAATTCATAAGATTTTGTTAGAAAAAAATTGTATTTCTATGAAATTTTACCTTTGCTCTATGAGTTGTTATGGGTGAACGCAGACTTTTTCTAGCTAGTGTATATTTATTTTGAAATGAAAAACAAAATTATGATCACTTTTCAAATTCAATCTATACTTGCAAATAAATTTTTTATCGACTCTTTTCTACTTCTTTTCTTTGTCCCTACTTTTATTGGCTTTGTTTTTTACCATTTTGCAAAGTTATTTTTAATAGAGAGCTTTGGTGCACGCATATAAATTTTAAGAAACGCATTGCTATTGTTATAAGAAAATGTTTTCGAAAGTATATAACAAAAGAATATCCGAATATTAACCACACGAAAATAGTTTATTTTTAATAAAATGCGAATAAAAAATAAAGAGTAGACAGAAAGCTAAATTGAATTTCCAAAGTTTTAATTGGACTTAAGATAAAATATAGATATTTATATGCATTATATGAGATAAATAAAAATGCTCTACTTTAGTCTATGATACTCACAGCGAAAATATTCAAGTTAAATGCATGAAATAACAAATGGTGTTTGTTCGTTTACTGAGCGCTTTCTTAATCTTTCAATTTATTCTGCCAAGACAAAACAACAATTTTAGACTGGAGATAATACAAACATTAATTTCGTCAGACAAAAACAACTGTCGTTTTAGATAAACAGACGATTTATGTTTATCTATATAAATTGTATTCCCTATTAAAAATGCTGTCAAAAGCGTATATTTTAGGAATTTTAATTGAAAATTCTGGTTACCGTTTTAGAGTTGCTAACGTAAAAGAATTAAATTATCTGTAGAAGTTGACATACTACCCTTCTCCAGGTTATCATTCTCATCGATAAAAAAAATGCTATTCACATAACAAAATGTAAGTAAGGTGAATAATACCTTTAGTGTGTTTCAAATAATGTGCTCTTATAAACATTAAATGAAAATTAATGTCATAAACGTCACCATCAATCTTCCGAAAAGTCATTCAATGTAAATAGAATACAGCTGACTAGTTCATCAGAGATTTGCATGGATTGATGGGAACTTCCTCAATAAAACTCTTTCACTTTGATGAATCAGTTATTAAAGCGAAAGGATATTTATCTGTCAAATGAAATCAATAATCCGTTTCTTGTCATTTTTCGAGAAAAGCTAATTAATTATTCCTTTAATTTTATCTCTTTGACCTATATTTAGTGAATCGAAATAGTCGAATGACAAAAAAGGAAAAAGAGAGGGAAAATTGATCATTCAATGCTATTTTTTGTAGTGTCAAACAATATACTCAGAATTTAAATGCACAGTGGTATCTCCAAATCTAACCACCTTTTCGAGTAACTTATTTCTCAAATCAACACTGAATATCCTTTCAACTCCTTGGTCGAGATACATAATAAGTGAGAAAAGTGCTACGCAAAAAAACCTAAAAGGTCCCTGAAGGATGGAATTTTCAAGTTACCTGAAAGATAGAGGAAGATAGTGGAACAGAAATGACACCTACTATATATAACTTAATAAATGCGTGTACCCCAATTTAAATGTGCTGCATTTCATGAAAGGGAGTGTCGTCTTTGACACTTGATTGTGGTTCAAAACTATAAAAACGTTTTCAATACCCTTTGTATTGCTTTCAAAAGCAACGCTATTTAACGACCAGTTATTTGCATTTGGTTTTTCCCCAGCTAATGTATGTGATATTTTCTCTGCCTGTTGATATAACTAACAATTGTCTGATTCGTTTTGGTTTAGTTCAGATGTAAAGTGCCGTTTTACTACTAGTACTCTCTTGGTACACCCCGATTTGTTTTTCTTCCCATACACAAAGCTGTGAAATAACGTACAAAGTAACGACTCTGCAGTATTTAATTCATTTTAATACATTGCTTGGCATTTGTTAAGGAACAAGTGATTTTTGCAAAATTATGTCTCAGACAGCAGACCAATAAAAGTAAATTCAAGTTCAGAGGGCGGGATAGACCAGGACTCGTTATCTGTTTAAAAGACAGTGCTTACAAGCTCATGATTCATACGAAAGTTCATGCTGTTTAATGTTTGACGAAAACAGTGCTGAACGTTATAAAAGTTATTTCTCTGAAATTCTGTTTAGTTCTGGCAATAATTAAGAGCAAAATGTCAGAAGACATCATTTGAGTGACTACGATCGTGGACGAGCAGTTTAACGACTGGAAGCAGGTCTAAGTTTCATCACTGTAGCTTCTGCAATGGATGTATCAAAGAGTGTCATCTCGCGATTAAAGAAGGCCGCTGAAGGTGGAAATACTTTGTGAAAACATGCCAAGGATCGTGGTAGGAACACTTCTTTTTAGAGGATCACTATGTAGCCCTCGTGTCAAAAAAGAATAGAAATTTCACTCCAGGTCAGATATCTGCAAACCTTGCAACCTCTACCGGTACGCATGTCTCAATAAGAACCATATGACGGAGAAAAAATCAAGTTGGTTTGTATGTACGGAAGTCTGTTCGTTGTATCACACTTCAACCACGACATCGTCGAGAGAGATTACGCTGGTGAAAGGAACATGTTGGTTGGAATCACTAAAATTGGTCTAGAACAGTGATACTCATCCTGCGGCCCGTGGGCCACATTTTAACCATCGGTATTTTCTGAGTGGCCCGACCAGGGCCCATTGCACTAAGAAATTCAATTACTGGAGAACAATTACCGAAAAATTTAGCGGGAAATTCTTTCAATTAAGCAATCAAATACATCAAATTTGCTATCAATTTGTTTTTTCAATAGTAGACTGTAAGTAAGAGGCTTGGCTATAGGTGAAAGGAAATAGAAATTGTTTCATAACTCAGTGAAAAACGCATAAAAATTATTATTTTTATGTGTGTTCTTGATCGAAAAGTGTTAATATGGTATTAAAATAAAAGCCAAAAATGAGTTTTAATGTTTTGATCAATTTTGCTTTGTCTAATGTTGCGATGGTCTTATAGTGTTTTTTCCATTATCCGCACGTTGCGGCCCGCGTGAAATACTTGTTATGTGTATGTGGCCCGGCGGAAAAAAAGATTGTGTATCCCTAGTCTAGAGTGATGTTCTCCGATGAATCTCGTGTGGCAGCGGTAGTCGAGTGGTATCGGATCGTGGCTTGCCTTGTTACGAGTTTGAGCCCAGTACCACTAAAGACCCGCCGTGTAAGGCAGCAATGCACGTTAAATCTGTCGAGAGCTGAAACGTCATCCCGTTGGTCGTTGGTGTAGTGTGGTAGTTAGGAAAGGGGGTGCCAGATCAGGTGTCGTCCACGTCGCTTGACCATGGTTCCAAATTACGTGGTCCGTCGCCAAAAGCCCTCGTGTAGCTAAACAGTGCGACGTTAATATTCAATCAATCAATCAACCGACGAATCTCGTTTCAGTGTGACAAATTATTCTGGCCATCAATTACTGTGGAGAGAGCGTGGAACACGTTATGCACAAAATTTGTTTGTGAAGGTCATGGATACGGCTCAGACGTGATGGTGGGGGCTGGCATCATGCACAATGGTAGAACACCGCTTTACATCTTTGAGTGAGGAAGCGATACATCACAACGGTATTACAGAGAGATTCTTCTGGATCAATGTTCGTATTCTTAGGGGTTGCTGTAGATTCAGACTTTCTGTTTATGGACGATATTGCACGGCCACACAGATGAGTTAAGGTATCGAACACACTCTGTAAAGGGAAAATAGTCTCTGCGTGCAATAGCCTGCTTACTCTTCCGACCTAAATCCTATTGAACATGCTTTCGGTGCTCTTTGTAGACGTATTGCGCAAAGAACCATCCCTCCCCGTACAGTGCAAGAGCTCAAAACAGCCTTGAGAGAGGAGTGGGACAATATCCACCAAGAATTCTTCAATAGTTGAATGAAGATCTTGAATAACGGGGATGCAAAATGTGCCTTTCTATCATTGGTTAATACATATTATACTAAGGTACTCATGTCTGCATCATTCTAACGGGAAGATTTGTGGTTGTTTGGAAATAATCCAAGGAGCATCTTTTTTTATTTTTAAGTTTTTAATTCCTCGATGCAGCGATATCTGTACAAATTTGCACTATTATAAATGTGCATTATCCCTACTAAATATGTACTTAGTTTTATTTCTTCAATCATTGTCTATTCTTAATTACACCGAAAAACGCAACTGTTTTTTAGCAATTGTCAAGCTGTGTATATTGAAGTTAAATGAGAAAATTACAAATGTATTGCAACAAAAGGCTTGCAAAATTACAAATTAAAGAAAGTGCTTTGAAAATGAACAAGTAAGCAAGAATAGATAATTTTAAAAAGTGCTGAAATTTAACTCTTTCGTTTATTTTTCAACAAGCCTAACGTTAAGAATGAATGAAACTATTTAATTTTGTATTATTGCAAATTTAATGAAAAATTGTTTAGATAAAAGGTCACGTAGAACAATTCGAAATTTTGCATGCATCCCTCTAGCGAAAAACAAATTTAAAAGAACAATTATAAAGTCTTGAACCCACAAATTAAGTTATTATTTAAAAATAAAATTAATTATAATTCAGTTATTTTTTTATAAAAGTGCCATTTACATTATTTGCGTGCTTATAACAAAATTATACGATTTCTTTTTTACTAGACTCTATTCATAAGGTTTCATGAAAACTGATGTATAGTATTCAGTTGGAATAAGAAACTATACAGTTGCATTAAATATAAACGTAAATTAGTGTCTAATTTTTTTTTTTTTTTTTTTTTTTTTTTTTTTTTTGCAATTAGAAGGCTTTTTGTGCATAAAAGATTTATTTATAACTAATTTTCCAATATTAAATAACATTTGATCTGCACTTTTTTACTATAAAAAGATGTACTGAAAAGATGATAAAAATTAATATCGATAAAATGAATATAAGTTCCCTCTTAATTTATCTTCGCTGAGTTGCTTTATAAGGTATCAGATATATTGTGACGTCTTACGCGTCTTTTCTTTAACAAATCCTTTGGGTTCTTTGGGCCAGAATTAATGGCAACACTTTTCCAACCAAATCCAAGAAATAAGATGTGAAGTAAAGATGCAAATAAACGGACTTTAAATATCGGATCTTAGAGTAAGCGCAAGAGCAATGTAAAGGAATGCTAGACAATTGATGTACGTTGCGGCAGTTGATGATTATTACAGTTCGTGTTTCAAGTTTGAATAAGTTCTGCGGGACGTGGATACATATATTGGTACTTGATTCGAAGGAAGCCGTACTGCATACAGCTACATCCCATTGCAGATAAAGACAAGAGCTACTAAAGAGTGTTTTTTTTTTCAGGTATAGAAATTTAAGTTGGCATTACTTTCCAAGATGGCGACCGATTTAACAGCTGTCAAGTGATTTATTCTCAATTTGGTTTGGCAATTCATCAAAACGATCATCAAGCAAGGCGTAGATTCGTCGAATGGGCCCAAAATGAGATTGCCGTTGTTCCCGATTTTCATAAGCTAATTTTGTTTAGCGATGAAGCGCACTTCTCGTTGAATGGCTACGTCAACAAACAAAACTGCAGCATTTGGAGTGAAGCTAATCCACAAGTGTATGTCGAAACACCGTTACATCCAGAAACACTGACTGTTTGGGGCGCTTTATGGGCTGGTGGAATCCTTCTTCAAAAACGATGAAGGCCACAACGTTACAGTCAATGGTGATCGGTATAGAGCCATGATTACTAACTTTTTCATTCCTAAATTGAACAATCATGATGTCCAAGAGCTGTGGTTCCAACAAGACGGCGCAACATGTCACACAGCTCGTGCCACAATCGATTTATTGAAAGACACGTTTGGTGACCGCCTAATTTCACGTTTTGGACCTGTGAATTGGCCTCCAAGATCTTGTGATTTAACACCGCTAGACTATTTTCTGTGGGCTATGTAAAGTCATTGGTCTATGCGGATAAGCCACAAACGCTTGACCATTTGGAAGACAACATTCGCCGTGTTATTGCCGATATACGGCCACAAATGTTGGAAAAAGTCATCGAAAATTGGACGTCCAGATTGGACTACATCCGAGCCAGCCGTGGCAATCCTATGCCAGAAATCATATTTAAAATGTAATGCCACAAGATTATCTTTCGAATAAAAAATTCATGTCAATCGAATAATACATCGTTGTTAAAGTTCTATACCTCTAAAAAAAACACCCTTTATATATAATTTTATTTATTAATTTTTTAATATTTTTTCTATTCTCGTTTTGATGTTCTCGCTACACACAGCCATCGATCATTTAAAAAGTATTTATCCTATCATATTTATCATTTTTATTCCATGCATCTTTGTCGCGAATGATGAGGCAGAAATTTTTCTGAGCTCCACCACCCGTAAATTCTGAAGGTAAAAAGGTAAAAGAAAAAACAAAAAAACAAAAAATAATAATATAAAAAAATTTCAAGTCAATTCCTACTTAGATTAACAAAGAAAATTTTTATTTTAGCTACTTTTTATTAAATAGTTACAATTAATATAAATATGTATATACATATGACAGAATCACAACATCAAGTGGTAATTAATTGTTATTAAATATCATTAAAGTATCGTTTTGTCATCCAAAACAATCGTGTATATAAAATTACAGTTCAACTGAATGCTTTAACACGTGAGAAAAAAACCTTTTCAAGTTTTGACACAAGTCGCCAAAAATGATGCCAACGTGGCTTTTTATGTAATTCTTAAAATTATTAGTTTTAATCAATTAATTTTTATTAATTATAATTAAATTATTCTTTTGTCATCCAAAATAATCATGTTTATAAAATTTCAGCTCAATTGAGCGCATTAAAATGTATTTTATTAGCGCGCGATTGAAAATTCCACCAAGATAAATAAATAAATATGTAGAGAGTGTGAGTTAATAGCAGGAATTGAATAAAGCTTTAAAGGCGCAACCAGTCTTCTTTTTTCACTAGTAGCAATTCAGTTATCAAGAACCCTAATAGAACAAAAATTGACGCACTTCCAAACTTCAATTATTAAATTACTACTATAAAAATGGGGTGATCCGCGGAATTGACATTATTCCAAAAATATCACCCTATCTCACAAATTGAACACGTGTTCGTTTCTCTCGCACAAAGACATTTCCCACAATTCCGTGCAATATTCCCAGAACGGCTCAATGAGTTTCCAGTATTCACTCTACATAAAGTAAACACATTTAATGTTTATATTTCCTATCCAGTAATGTAAAAATTTCCGGTATCGCCTACACAATTCTGTTTTAAAGTTTTATATCTATATCCGCTTCTTCGCGGAAACCAAGAACACGTGTTTTTTTGTCGAGCGAACCGAAAACTTAACAATTCCAATTTTTTCTCCTCCCTATCAACTTTCCCACATCATTTCATGGCTGGGAGATGAAAGGGCGGAGTAGAGAATGTTCCATTTCCATTTACCAATTGAATTTTTTTTAATCATTTATTTGGAAGGCAACAACCGATATTCTGCGCCTGAGGTACCATTGGATTTTCCATACTGTTATGAGAAAGAGAGAAATATACAAAAAACTGATATCACAAGAAAAAAGCGATAAAAAAACAAGAAACTAATCTTGTTTATTTTCATGATGTATATCTCAAAAACCATCTTCTGGTATGAAGGTTCGATTTATTTCTACGATTTTGTACATGGCAGGGAAAAAAATTCTTCAAAAGATTAAATATCTAAATGTATTTTACGTATTATGCATCAACAAGAAACAATAAAACCCAGAAATTTACCCTGTGACGTTTCAGATACATAAAGGTGGCGTGATATTTATTGATTTGGATATTTAGTTCATTTAATTATTAATTACAGTATATATGTGACGAATCCTTTCGGCACTTTTCCACTAATACTCTTAGGCGTCTTTGGGGATTGTAAATTCGCGTATATTTCCAATCAGCTCTAAAAGAAGAAAATGGGATATGTAAATGAATTAAGGTATTTAAGGAGAGCGTTATAAGTTAACAGATAGAAGGCGATTGAGGCGAAGAGCGATACTGGCGAAGTTAATAGGATTCAAGTGGATTGCGTGCTTAGAGTATTGCTGTTATTATTCAGCGAAGTAGCATTAGAAGGATTGATCTACCTGGAGAGAAATGACATTACAGCCAGGTGACATATTATAACTTAGTTCTCTGACCACAAAAGTTAATATATAATAAAGTTAGCGAAAATTTAATCAAGGTTAATAATTCTAGTTGCGTATATTTCTCGGTCCTCTTATTCCGGTAAACCCGTTCGATATTGAGAGTAGTAGTTGATTAATATCATATTTTGTAATTTAATTTAATAGTAAAGGTAAATCTTTGACGTAGACATCTTGTTTAATATTTGTAATTAGAAGGTTTCTAATTGAATCTATTGAATAAATATGATTTGTTATTATACAAATGGCGTCTGGTCATTCTTTGCTTCAAGTTAATCTTAGTGTCCAGGATGGAACCCAGGGGGGTTCTCACATATACATTGAAGTTATTGAAATAGTGCTTTCATTAGAGTTCAAATTCTGATGTTTGTGAGGGAGGAGGTTGCTTTCGTTCTCAGCAAAGTTTTCAAACCATCTCCTCTCTCTTCTCTCTCTAGGGTCTTCTTAAATGGTAGCGGTTGACACCTTTATCCTCGAGTTACATCCGGTTCGTGGATGGAATAGGGGGTTCCTCGTGGTGTAAAAGATTGCCGGGATGATATCCAGGACAAGACCGAACAATATTTTAAGGGTGTAGGTGTTCATTGAACATAGTGATCAACCCACAAAAAGAAGCCAATTTACAGCTGTGGGACTCGAAACGTTATAACCCACACACATATGTATATATACACTGAAGGAGGGGAAAAAAACCCAGCACCAAGAAGACTAATGAACTCATTTGTTTAGGTAACATATTTGATAGGTTAAAATTTCAAGGTCATAGGTTAATGTAAGCGCAAGAAGAGCCATTTCAAATGTGAAATGATGGCAAATTAATGACCCGGGCAGCCACCAGTGTTTTGAATGCAAGCATGCATGCAATGGTTGCGCCTGTGCCGTCAATATATTGGTATTTAATTCTTGTTCTGGATGACTCTGGAGTTACGATCTAATGAAGTATCATTCATGCTTGATTGGAAAAGATCTGGTGATCTAGAAGGTCAAGGCAACACGTCGACACTCTATAGAGCAAGGATTGGCAACTTTTTAACTGTGGCACGCCAAACCGGTCTATCAATATGATTTAGCGTACCACACAGTAGGATATTTTTTAAACAATTCCATTCCCGCGATAATGCATGCAGAGTTAAAGAATAGAGGTCAATAATACAGATTAACAGTTTTATTATATATTAATTTTGCGTCGTTTAAAGATATTTCCTGATATAAAAAATAAATAGCATAAAATGTAACTGTTTTTTGAACAAAAATAACAAAAATCTAAATTGTACATATATTATGTATTTTTAAATATATTTATTAAAATAAAAAATAGGCAACATAAAATATAAGTATTTCCCTTTATTATATTAGGTAAAAAAAAGAGATAAATAAAAATTATAATGCGAACCTTGTGCTTGCACCTTTTTACTTCCATGTGGCAAAAGCAGGGGTATAATTTGAGACTCAATTTGACAAATGATTCTGAAAAAAGGTTCATTCCTTAAACAATCTCTTGACGGATTCGAATTATTTTTCAGACGAGGAAAGATTTTTTAATTAGGTATGTGCAAAAAAAGCGGAAAGTACATGCAATTTTCTCTCTTCAAACAATTAAATCTCTCCAGAAATGACATTCAATAATTTAAAAATAGCTGTAAATGTGTAACTTTAGAGTTTTCTTTCAGATTTTTTTCGCATTTCCGTAAATGTTCATAATTCTGAAGATATTTGTCAAATAAGAGCTGTATTATATATATACAAATTTTCATTAAAGTGTTTTAAAACATGTAAATAAATGAATTCTACATTATTTTTTAATATCTTAAGTTTAAACAAATTTATGAAAAAATCATTGAATTTTACTTTTTTTACTTTTAAAGAGAAAATAATTGCTTTTACTTTATTTGTAACTCGATGCGTTTTTTTTTCAATCGCTTTATGAATTTTGCTTTCATTTAAGAAAATTTGTTATACTCTATTGTTTCACCGTCGATCAACCCTACCATATTTTTCCAAAGCTGTTATAAGTCAATACGTTAAACGAACGACGTGAAATAATTTTCTTTTTTAATTTTTCAGAATCTTCTTAGAGGTAACACTAGTGATGACAGCACTAATAAGTCAAATAAAAATCTTTTCACTTCCTATATTTCCTATCTTGGGAACTAACTTTGAATTACCGTAAAATCCGGCGTATAACACGCACTTTTAACATAAAAAAATAAGATCGAAACTTAAGGGTGCGTGTTATACACCGGGTATAAAAACGAAAGCTTTAAAAATAAACAAAAAGAGATGAACATGAATTTTTTTTACTTCTACATGCATCGAAATATTGTTTATTTAAAGGAAATGACTTGCTTTATGTACTAAAAGAGTCGTTGTTCTAGAAGAAAATTTTTTTGTTAAAAGTCTGAGATATAAATATATAAAACATAGAATAAATGACTTCAAAACATAAGAGCAATGTATACTAATATTTCAGATTTCATCAAAAAACGAGAGGTGCGCGTTATACGGCGAATACACCTACAAAATTTTAAATTAAAATTGAAAGTATAGGTATATGCGTTATCCGCCGGATTTTACGGTAAGTTATGATGTGCCTTAGTACGTCAAGTCTGGATTAAGTTATTAACTGATGTATCTATTTTAGTCACGAAACCATCTATTTTACTTACGTGGAACTATTTATGTCTACATTACAGTTAAGTTAATTACTTGTTTCCTTCAGCAGAGCATTATTGCTCGTATATATCTTGATTTGACTCTGAATTAAGCTGGTTTATGTCAGGTCTGTATTTCGATAGTCTTTCGTTCGTGTATTTATTTTAGTGTAACGACTTGTTATGTTTATAATTTATATTTCCATTTTAATGGTTTTATTCGTTTCCTTAAGTATAGTCTTATTTTAGCTACAGTGAAAATCGCTTAACACGAAATGTACTGAAATATTTTTTCGTGTTACAGGATATTGCAAGAAAACAACTATATATTCAACAAAGTTAAGTTTATTAGAATACATTTTATTTACATAGATATGTCTATATTCATGTATTTAATAAACATCAATGGAACAAAAACATTCACAAAGAACCTAATGAAATTTAACACAAAATGTTCAAGTTTTTTGAAAAACAAAACGTTTATTGAGTTTTTGGAAAATAATTCGACATTTTTCTTTGCATTGACTTTTTTTAGCATCAAAGTGTCAACATATCATTCGATGTCGCCCATTTTGTTATTCATTGCACCATTGGAATGTGCTTCTAAATAACTGCACATACTTTTCAAGACATGACCTATTGGATAGCGTAGTTGGTTTGTCACTGGCCTTCTGCTCCTAAAATTGTATATTTGACCCCGGCCCAAGTTGGTGGATTTTCATGACGCAGAAAATTGGCAGTGTTCTATGTCGCATGGTTTTGCGACATAGTGGCTGCCTACCTTCGGATCAACTTTTTTCATAAAAACAGGTTTTTGAAACAAATTGAGAGTTTTTAGGAAGAAAAATAAAAAAAAATATGTAAATACATTAAAAATTTTAAATAAATATTTTACTTTTAGAAAAATTGGTGGTTTTCAAGGAAATTTAACCAAATTTTTACCAAAACGGGTAACACTGTATGAAAATTTCTAATACAATTATCACAATTTTCTTTATACACAACATACATATTTTGGTGCTCTTCAAAATGAGCCAAAATCTAAGAGAAATATTAAAATATAAAAAAATTATAGACAATTATACATAACAATATGAAAATTTTGATATTTTTTAAGTTTTTTATTTATAAAAACTATCATAAATGAAAAAATATTTAACTTATAACAAAACTTTTGGTTCACTTTATGATCCCACAAAATTTCAAAAGGTTATCTGGTTTGGTTCTTAAGATATCATGTAAATGGTAAAGAGTTTCTTTCGAAAACAAAATTTTGAGAAAAACTCATTTAAAGTTTTATCTTGCCGTTAAAAGGTACACGTACATCACAAAATTGTCTAAAATTCCCCTGGATGATATGTCACACCTTCCTTTTCTTCCTGGTGCAACCCTTTTTTTTCTTTCTGAGAGCTCGTGTTTTTTTTTTTTTTTTTGTATTTGTATTTGTAAAGGGTAATGAATGTCTTTCTGCGTCGTGTTAATTCGTCGATAGTCATCAAATTTCAATACACGTATCATATAGCTACCAGCATTAAACCCCAGCTTTTTTATCACTTTTAATAAGCCACTAGCACCTTCATTAAGTTGTAGAACTGCTATATATGCCCCTAATTTCAAAGACTGGAGTTCAACAAAGTTTTGTTTTGGAACTAAGTTCCACAGAACACCATTGAAACTCTCGTTGGCATTCTGAGTCAATCCGTGTAAGCACTTTTCTAAAAGTCTTTGATCGCATAGTTTAAAGTAGTGTGGTTTAACAATATTTAAAATATTTTGTAGAAGTCCAGGGGCTTTAGCGGTGAATATTTAACCAAGTGCCTTTGCTTTTTGAAATTTGCACCAACTATCTGTTCCTGTTGGGCATTGACCATGCATAGGCTTTTTAGTACTGGAACAGCAGTGATAAAACGCAGCAATAACTGTGCTTTGCATGCTTGCTAAATTTTTTGTATTACTGTGGATTGCTATTCCATAATAATTTTGTAATTTGTCAATAAAATTGTCCGTCAATTTTCCCTTTCCTCCCAATCATTTCTCTGATTTTTTTAACTTTCTCAGATGACTCCCAACCCTTTTCTGCACGTGACCAATACATTCTAGTTTATTAACTGTATTAGGAGCGTACATGTTTTTTATGGATTCATACGCTTTGAAATCCCCATCACCATAGTAATCAGTGTACTGCAATTTACGATGATTCTCTAATCGCTCAAATATGCGATATGCTCTGACAGTTTCCATAGTTGAATCCGAACCCATATGATTGCAACAAACATGTGCATTAGAAGCAGCATCTGGAACTTTAGCCTTCTTTGAACATATTCTACAAAAATGTGACATTATTTCGATGTCCAAAATTTTTCCTGTGTCAATGGATATGCAACTGATGCAACCATTGTGAGACGAGTAGCCACGCTTCTGCCAAGTCCCATCCATTGACACGGCACAGTAGCTTATTGATTCTAAGGGTGAATTTTTTAATTTTTTCACCTCAGTTGCTGCATTTTTCATGCTTTCTATAGAAACTATAGATGCAGCCTGCTGAATCTTTAATTCTTGATTTCGAAAGGCTGTTTTGGAAAGAAAAAGCAAATCCAACATATTGAACAGTTTATTTCCAGCTGTGTACCCTTTTCCAATTACTCTTAAGGCAAAAGCAATCAGAGTATTCAGCTTAAATCTATTGTTGATTTTTTCAGATGAAGTAAATCCTTTTAAAAAATCACTTTTCTACATCTCAAGGAAAAGTTTGAACATATTCCATACCTAGAGTCTTCAGTCAAACTGAGTTCATCATGTAAACAAACTGGACAACAAAGTACTGCAAGCACTGAAAGCAATGTGGTGACATTAAATATTCGTTGTCCGAAAATTTCATCACAATTTCCAGAATTTTCTAAAAAATTGTTCTTCAAATCTTCAAGTTTTGATACACTTGCAGTTTTCAGTTCAATATTACTTGCAACGGTCGTATCATTTTAAGCGAGAATATCATTTTTAAAACTTTCGCCTTCTTGAGAACCTTCTTATGACCCATGAGCGTTTGTTCCTATAGTGTATAGGTATCGGACCCTGGCTTGATTACCTGTAAAATTTGAAACGTCACTCCCGTTGGTGTGGTGAGTTAGGAGAGGGGGTGCGATATAGGTTCTTGTTCCGACCCTCGTTTGAGTGCGATTATATTTTATTTTGAAAATTTTTAAGCAAAATTTTATCGTAAGATATAAATTTTTGTAATAAAAAGCGACCAAACATAGAGCTAAGCAAAACACAAGCCAGAATGTAAACAGACTGTCCGTGTTGCCAATTTTTAGCAAGAAAGAACTATACTAATAATATAGTAGTGGCTGAAACACTAGAAAAATTACCGAAATATTTTTTATAAAATAAAAAAATGAAAGAAACACTGTTGAATTTAAGTTAAAAATTGCAATTTTCTGCAACTTCCGGTTTTGAAATGATACGTCTGGTTCCCTTTTGCAGAGAGTGATGTTTTTTAAATCACTATAACTTTATTTCTATTTTGCGTAAAGGAAAAAGAAAAACTGTTTTGGAAAGAAAAATGTTCAAACTATAAGATTTTGAAATAAAAAAAATACCTTATGTAGACTAAAAACGACATTTTCAAGGTAGGCAGTCACCTTGAGTACCTAAATGGCTTGGGTGCTCTTGGCAAAATTAAATTCCTAGAACAAAGTTCACATCGTCAGCGCTTATGTGCCTCTCTCTGGCAAGGAAAGTGAGCGTCAAAATACTTCATGATTTTCTCATTTCTGGATTTTTCATGATTTTCTCATTTCGGATAACGTGTGAACAGTAGCTGATTATTCATTTCATTTTCGTCGTCTGAATCTGCATCAGTGATGTTTTTTGAGCTTTGAAAAAAACCCTCCAAAATGTCTTTTTCTGCGGTAATTGGTGATGTACACACATCATTATCATCTACTGCAACGAATTCTTCCAATGATATATTAGGACAGTCCAATAATTCAGAAACTTTCTCATAGATTTCATTTAGTGTCGGGTCAGCTTTAATATCCAAAAGGGAAATATTTTCCTGTTTCGCGATTTTCGTTTCGTGTTAAGAGGAAAAAACCATGAAAATACATAATTTGTCGAGACCATTGTATTTTTTCGTGTTCACCGATGTTTCGTCTTAAGCGTGTTCTTATTAATTGTATTTCACTGTATATCTTTGAAATTGCGAGTTTGTAATTTAATTTGGTTAACACTAAATCTGCCGACATTTTATACATATGAGGAGGATACAACTCGTGACCTTTGTTTCCGTAAGCCCGTAGCCATTGGACCAAAAATACCACTTCAGTCCGAAAGCTGTTATTGGCTTATATAGATGCCACTGCAACACACTCCCCTACCAGTGAGTTGGTGGATAGGAAAACGAATGATATAGTTGTTATGGCGAGCGTGCGAGTTGTTGCTGTTGCGACAAATGTGTCAGACGGCTTTTTTAGTCGCTGGGTCAAGAGTGCCTGATGGCTTTGATGCTGGGTCTCACATATCCCGTTGACTCTGATATTTCACTGAAATTATTACTAGGATCTTACAGGCTTAAAACCTTCTAGAATTTGTTGCCAAACAGTTCCATCAATCAAAGTTCCAATCTGCTTATCGTTCTTTTTCTCTTCACGTTATTCTTCAGTACCGGAAAATAGTATCATTCTTTTTCCTCCCCAGGCTTATTCACAACGTTCTCTTGCTCATTATCCATGTCGAAGTGCTTAGTCAGTGCCCAATAAACTATGTATACCATCCTCTGAGAATTTGCTCCATCTATTTCAGAGCATAGTTTGCTTAAATTATATATTTCTTCGAACTATTTCCTTTGAACTGATATTTTAAAATTAAATTTTTGGATTTGTGTGTGTTTGAATAATACACTAATAATAAAATACAAAAGTTATAACTAAGCTAACGACATTAAAAATCGCTTAGTAATCGCTTGCTAGGAAAATCGCTTTCTATTTTGCCACTTAATATTGTGATTCTGTCATATGTACGTATATACATATTTATATTAATTGTAATGATTTGGTAAAACGTAAATAAAATAAAAAATTTCTTTGTTGGAATATGTATTTCTTTGTTTCCTACGTAGGAATTGACTTTTAAAAAAACATTTTAAGTACGATTTTAATTTGAATCGCACAGTGAAGCAACACGGGGTTTATTGGCGACGGGGACCTAGTGATGAGGACGACACCAGAGCTAGCAGCCCCCTCTCCCCCACAATACCAACGGGAAAACTGTCAGCTGCGACTGATTTAACGTACATCAGCTCCTCTTCACGGTGAGTCTTCAGTGATACTAGGCTTAGTATCACTGAAGTCGTCGTGACACTGGTCGTCACGACATTAGTCGTGACGCTGGCCACGAGTTTGCAACCATGACCACTCATCTACTGTGGCCGTTAATAAGTAAAAAGTTGTAATGGGGAGAGAACCACTCCTATATAACAATTTGGTTTCACTTCCATATATCCGTATTTTTCTTAGAATATCTATTTATCTGGTTGAATAAATTCATCCTTGAAAAAATATCTTCTAGATGTTTCTCTAATATTAATTGCAGTAAACGCAATTTTCACTTTATTTGTTAAAAAAAGGAGCAATTTCGTATTTATATGTTATTCTAAGGGGGTTTTAAAGATTGTATAAACAATACATTTTGGCAGTTTTATGACCACGTGAATTTTTGTTGGTCCTGAAGCGTTTGCTTCGTTTTAACTTTTAAAAAAATTCTAAGTTTGGGTTTGACTTTTGAACATAAACCAATTTTAATATCATGAGTGTTAAATAATACTAAACAAGTAATATAAAAATATTAAGTCAATTCCTACTAAGATCAACAAAGAAAAATTTTATTTTGGGTATTTTTTATTAAATAATTACAATTAATATAAATACGTATATACAAATGACAGAATCACACTATTAAGTGGCAAAATAGAAAGCGATTTTCCTTTCTGTCTAAGATGTTGGGCTATTTTTTTTTTGTTTGTTACTATTTTTCATTCATAAATCACATTCTCAGAAATTAGGCTATCCTAAGTAAAATTCGAACCCACAACTTTTGGATTAGAAAGTCCAACGCGCTATCCACTGCGCTACAGGAACACAACGAGCTCCTTTCCTTTCTATAATATGCTATTGGATTATTATTTTTGTTACTATTTATTCGTTTTTTTATTTAATTAATGAATTAATATTTGAAGAAACTGTATTAACATCAAGAGTCGTCCACTACAAGTTTTAAAAAATGTATTTGAACTTGAATGGATGAATAGAAAGTATTTTATTAACGACTGAAAATTTGAACAAGATATATACATTGTCTAATTCTGTATTTGATTTAATATTAACGTCGCACTGTTCAGCAACACGAGGGCTTTTGGCGACGGACCACGTAATTTTGAACCATGGTCAAGTGACGTGGACGACACCTGAGCTGGCACCCCCTCTCCTAACTACCACACCACACCAACGGGAGGAGATTTCAGCTCTCGACAGATTTTACGTGCATCGCTGCCCTACACGGCGGGTCTTTAGTGGCATTGGGCTCGAACTCGTGACAAGACAAGCCGCGGTCCGATACCTATACCACTCGGCTACCGCGGCCAGTCTAGTCTAATTCTGTAAACAAACAAGAGATAAACATCCATCAATCACATTCGAAAAACACATAGACAGTAGGAAAATCACACAATGAAGGACACATGAGCAACCGAGATTAAAAATTATAAAATGGATGCTGCAGTAGTATAAATATTGCTGACTTAGGGCAGCTAATATATAAAATAATTTAAATAAAAGTGGGGTTGAACATGTTTTTTTTTTTTAGCTAGCCAATATATAAACACACACACACACACACACACATATATATATATATATATATATGCTCAGTATATTGCTCAGTATTATTTACATAAAGGGAAGGTTGGCTGGCCAAAAAACATGTTCAACCCCCCTTTTATATAAAAAATTTATATATATATCAGCTGCCCTAAGTCAGCAATGTTTATAATACTGCAGCATCCATTTTATAATTTTTTATCTAGTGTCCTTCATTGTATATTCTTCTTACTGTCTCTGTATTTTTCGAACGTGATCGATGTGAAAGTTTATCTCTTGTTTGTAGAGAATTACACTATATATATATATAAGATAGATACATAGATAGATAGGGAAAGTGTGAGCTATAATAGTAGGAATTGAAAAAAATACTAAGCATTTTAAATATTTAAAGCATTTCAACCTGAATAACTATGCTTATTGAAATAATTTTTTAAAAAAACTTATTCTCTAAATTTCTACAACAACGAATAGTTTTTGTGGCGTTCTAACGGCATTTGATCACGTCCGCACTTCCATTATTTTTATTTACGACCACGCACTGTGCACGATATCATTTCAAGAATATTTTCTCAGGAAAACAATACAAGAGTCACGACTCCTCCAAGAATCGATGCCACTCTTTTATTGTTCCAAGAAAATGTGTGTTTTTTGTGAACGATAGGCAGAACTCTTCGGAATCAGACGATTTTGATAAGCCACGTTGTTTGTTCTTAATGATTCCTTTTCGTTTCCCTTATGTCAAAATGCAGTTGTTATCGTCTGTCCAATTCGAAAGATTGAGTGTTATTATTTTTCGTTATCATATGAAACATTCGACATACTGATTATTATGATTTTTCAAGTAGATAAGATTGGTCAATGCTAATGGTCTTGTTCCTACAAGAAATATATTAATCTCTCGGTAGTAAAAATTTAACGACTTTTTGGAATATAAAATTTACAGTGATTACAGCAAAGTAAAATTTTTTTAAAAAACATTGAGCTATATTTTTTTTTCTTTAATAACAAATATTTTCCATGACAAAAAGTAATATATATATATATAATATATATATATATATATATATATATATATATATATATATATATATATATAATGTCGTTGGAACATAAATTTGATTTTCCTTTATTGAAAAATTCTTGTTGTGGGGGAAAAACAGTATCTCTCTCGTCCATGAAAGAATTAGGTTACAATAAAATGTAATAGAAAAAATTAAAAAAGCTAACTCTTATATTTTTGACAAGATTGGGAAACATTCAGAAAACATTATTTAGTTTGAGAAAATATTCAGGTGCGCCTAGAAGTAATCTAGTTAATAGTTTTATTTTAATAGTTTTACTATAAAACACACCATATTATATAAATGATTTATTGTCACTGTTTATCCTGAAGGAAAACCAAAAGGACAAAAACTATCGATAAATGATTTAAATGTTGTTAAATATGTAATTTTACCGTATTTTACTTATGTATGATTTTATAATTTTTATTTCACCTTGCTATAAAAAAAATATGGAATTTAGTATCATAGTTTTTATTTACGCAAGTTAATTAATTAATATAAATCTATTGTATGGTCCTGCAAAAGCTCTGCACAATATATATTTTCAATAAATAAAAGTATTTTAAGTGACAATATATATTTTAATAGATCATAAATTTGCATTATGATACAATTCAGGCCTGATTAATTGTTATAATGCCATCCATAAACTATTGTATTGAGATTTATCGTTGCCACATTCCATTTATAGATCTAGGATACGATAACAATTCTACTTTTATTTTCAAATATAGTTACAACTTTTGAAAATTAATATCTTGCATAGCGTCTGGATGCTTTAACATTGATTAAACACCATCAATAAGGAGGAATTTTTAATCAAAAAAGTCGAATAAATCTCCAACTCATGAATCCCAAATTTAATGGAACATTTCTGGATATTTTGAATAATTTCTTAATCGTTAGGGTACATATTGTCCTTACAAGTAACCAGAATTCCTGTAGGACTATTTTCAATGTGTGGCGAAACTGTGTTCTCCGAAATTGTGAAAGCTGAATTATTTAGATATCAAAGAGGTTTAAAACAGCTCTAAATTCAAACTACCAACAAGGTAAATACATGAATGGAATAATTTATATGATGGAACCCTAACCAAGTTGCGTTTATATTGAGTGCACTGATCTCTCGAGAAAGCCTTTGTGAGCTGCTTTCCTAATGGTATTTACTATTTGAGGGATCCAATCATTCCTTTGTACTAATTCAACCACTCAATGCGATTATTAGGTCCTTGTCATACTAGCACTTTTCATAGTATAGTTTCTGTGTTTCTCCTTTCCCGCATTTCAGGTGTATTTAGATAAATGATTATTTGTATATATATCATTGCTCTTTCACAGTGAAGTTTTCAATCAAGAGAGGGATGTAAATATTTCATTTTAAATATACAGCAGTGGTCTTCAAACTTTATTGAAGCATGGAATCCATAGAATTATACGGTGGTTGGAGTGGGGGATCCCACTCCCCACACACATACTTAGAAAAACATGCGTAAAAATAATATTTAAAGTAGATCAACATGTTATAAGTGCTTTATGCAAAGACAATTGAAAAAAGTATTGCATTTCTTATTAAAAAAAATTTTAATATGGATTTATATACATAATAAAGAGTTTTTTTCAGGTATAGAAGTTTAAGTTGGCATTACTTTCCAAGATGGCGACCGATTTAACAGCTGTCAAGTGATTTATTCTCAGTTTGGTTTGGCAATTCATCATGAATAGACTCACGCCTGAACAACGCTTTCAAATACGCCCAAAACGAGATTGCCGTTGTTCCGATTTTCATAAGCGAATTTTGTTTAGCGATGAAGCGCACTTCTGGTTGAATGGCTACGTCAACAAACAAAACTGCCGCATTTGAGTGAACCTAATCCACAAGTATGTCGAAACAACGTTACATCCAGAAAAACTGACTGTTTGGTGCGCTTTATGGGCTGGTGGAATCCTTCTTTAAAAACGATGAAGGCCAAAACGTTACAGTCAATGGTGATCGGTATAGAGCCATGATTACTAACTTTTTCATTCCTGAATTGAACAATCCAGGAGCTGTGGTTCCAACAAGACGGCGCAACATGTCACACAGCTCGTGCCACAATCGATTTATTGAAAGACACGTTTGGTGACCGCCTAATTTCACGTTTTGGACCTGTGAATTGGCCTCCAAGATCTTGTGATTTAACACCGCTAGACTATTTTCTGTGGGGCTATGTAAAGTCATTGGTCTATGCGGATAAGCCACAAACGCTTGACCATTTGGAAGACAGCATTCGCCGTGTTATTGCCGATATACGGCCACAAATGTTGGAAAAAGTCATCGAAAATTGGACGTCCAGATTGGACTACATCCGAGCCAGCCGTGGCAGTCATATGCCAGAAATCATATTTAAAATGTAATGCCACAAGATTATCTTTCGAATAAAAAAATTCATGTCAATCGAATAATACATCGTTGTTTTATTGCAATTTAAATTTCTATACCTCTAAAAAAACATCCTATATAATATAATCTTTTAAATGTTAAATTTAATATTTTAAAATATAATTTAGTCATTAATAAAACATTTACTTGTGATTCAAGCGCCACCTGTCCATACATTATATTTAATAACTGGGATATGTGCTTGTACTTTTTATACAAACTGTTGAAGTCTGAGGACCAGTGGCCGTGTGGTAGCGTATCGCGCTTCTGCACCACAGATCTACGGTTCTATCCTTCGGCTGGGCAAGGTCGACTCAACATTTCCTCCCTTTAGTGGGTCGGTAAATGAGTATCAAGCTTGTTTGGGGACTAAACACAGAGGGTTTCGCTTCAGACTGACCACCTGATCGTTACATCTGCTCATGCACCTCAGCGCCCAATGGTCACGTATACTGAGATGGGTACAGTAGATCTCGGTCCTCATGCGCTTGTTGCCCCACTGAGTTTGAGTTGGCTTAGGTCTGTTGAAATTATGTACAGTCATATTTCAAATGCTGAATTTATAATTTGTTTTTATTTATTTATTTTGTATCCACTCACTTTCAGAAGTATTTTTCACACTTAAATAGATATCTCTGAACGACATTAAAATGTTTATATCTGTGTGAGAATTCATGTGTACTTTGCGTGAATTTGCAACCTTAATATTTAGGAGCTGTTCTTGCTTAAATTTAGATTTCAATGTCGAATCTGTTGATAACACCCCGATAAGTTGTTTCCTCTCCTTCATTATAGTTATTTTTCCGCAAATGTGAAAAAGGAGGGCAATTTTCTAATGGAAAACTATTTAATTTTGCAAAACATTGCATTAACGAGTATGAAATTATTTCATGGAACCCAGGATAGTAAACAATAAAATATTCACCACCTAGTAGATAGTAAATATAAAAAAAAATGTTTTAATATTGTTTTATTATATTATAATAAAAAGAAAAATATTACAAAATAAAGTTATTATGTATAAATAAAATTTTTAGTTTTAATCATACACACACTGACATAAGCTTTAGATGTTTGTGGTAAGACAAACTTCACAGAGACCAGAAATCCATTTAGCAACACGTTTATAATTTTTTTTCGATTTTGTATTGTGTCTCTTGATGCCCCTACGCATGCCTCGTGGAACTCCAGGATTCAGTGGAGAACAGTTTGAAGACCACTGGTTTACAGTATTAAATTTTCATGCTTATACACTGAAGAGTCAAAAAAACTGGTACACCTGCCTAATATCGCGTAGAGCCCCCACAAGATCGCAAAAGTACTGTAACACAACGTGGCATGGATTCTTCGATTAATATCAGAAGTAGTGCTGGAGGTAATTGACACCATGAATCCTGCGGGGCTATCCATAAATCAGAAGGAGTAAGAGGAGGTGGAGATCTCTTCTCTGAACAGCACGTTGCAAGGCATTCCAGATATATTCAATAATGTTCGGGTCTGGGTATTTTGATCGCAAGCGGAAGTGTCTAAATTCAGAAGAGTGCCCCTGGAGCCACTCTGTAGCAATTCTGGACGTGTGGGGTGTCTCATTGTCCTGATGAAATTCCCCAAGTTTGTCGTAATGCACAATGGACATGTGTATGGACGCAGGTGATCAGACAGAATGCTTACGTACCTGTCACCTGTCAAAGTCGTATCTAGACGTATCAGGGGTCCCATATTACATGAACTGCACACGCCCCATACCCTCACAGAGTCTTCAACAACCTGAACAGTCCCTAGTTGACATGTAGCGTCCATGGATTCACGAGGTTGTCTCTATACCGGTACACATCCATCAGCTCGATTCAACTGGAAATGAGACTTGTCAAACCAGGCAACGTCTTTCCAGTCATCAGCAGTTCAATGTCGGTGTAGACGGGACCAGACGAGGCGTAAAGCTTTGTGTCGTGCATTCAACAAGGGTACACGAGTAGGCCCACTGATCCGAAAGCCCATATCGATGATGTTTCGTTGAATGGTTCACACGGTGACACTTTTTGCTGGCCCAGCATTAAAATTTGCAGCAATTTGTGGAAGGGTAGCACGTCTGTCATGCTTAAGGATTCTCGTCAGTCGTCGTTGGTTCCGCTCTTGTAGGATCTTTTTCCGGCAGCTCTTGTATATGATTTTTTTTTATATTCATTGGCTGGAAAATTTCAAAATAGATTGTTGCCAAACGCAGTATATAAAAAAGACCAAACTTCAGTCTGACATAAAATTATATATGTATACACAGATTTCTTTTTTTATCAAGTAATATTTTTTTTTATAATTGGAATAAATCCTTTCTGGCACTATTCAATGATTTAAGTTCATGACGGTCACATGATAGAGACAACCACGTGTTCTCCACTGAATTTAAAATAGACATTAAACTTGATATTTTATTTGTAAAATTAGGATAAAGTTTCAAATTTTATGACTGGGTAAATATGTTCAAGCAATAAAAAAATCCTCAAAAAATTATTAAATTTTTAAAAAAAATCTTATATTATACGAGTACTTTTGAATCAACTGTATTTTGCTTACTTATGCGAGTTACTATTGTTGACAAATATTAAGGTGACCAATCGTCCTTCTTTAGGGAGGACAGTCCTTTCTGTCCTTCCTCGAAAAGTGCCCTCCTGCTTGTCTTTCCTTTCAATATTTTAAAACTAATTTGTTAATCTCTATATTCAGAGATGCCAGGCTGAACTGTTAAGCGTCTTGTGCCAATACAGTATGAATTATCGGAGATATTAATGCATTATGTACAAAATTAGGTATCTTTTTTCCACAAAACGATTCAAAAAATGGCTGGTGAACATGTTTCGCCAACAAAAGTTTGACTTATTTTAAATGATTTTTTTCTTCAATAAAAATCACGATTTGTGAAGAAAAATTTATTCCTTTGATACTAAAAAGAAAATTGTCAAAGAAGAATCAAATCTGGGCATAACAGAAAAGTTTGCCAAAGAAGGGCAAAATTTTTACCAAACATGTTTCTAATATGTCGAAAATGGTCTGAAACAAATATCACAGGAAATAACAGTGTTCAATGGCGTTTTTTGACTTCATCGCAAATAAATTGGACATATGTAGAAAATTATGTTGAGCTTTTATTGAAAGGAATGTGTGATATTAAAATCGATAACAATTGTCTGTGTGTGTTTCAAGATATTAGATAAGATTAGATTAGATAAAGGTGGGGTGTGGAAATATTTAATTATTTCAAAAATGTCATCGTTTTTTGTGTGTGTGTATGCGTACGTTGTACAGCCCTGGAACTAATGCATTACCAGTTGAAAGATTTTTTTTCACATTTGGTAATAATTTTTTGGACTAGTGAGAAATCAAGATTGAATGTTGATGCCCTTTAGTTCAATATGAACGATATTTCTTACTCCGAAATTTCTAATATATTAAAAAACGAAGCGCATAGTGTCATTGGCTAAAAACACATGATTGCATTTGTCATTTTATTATGACGTCACAATAATTTATGAAGTGATTGGCTGGAAAGAAGTGATTGTACTTAAGATGTGATGTGACATCACATTAATTTAGATCATCACGAATGCCAGCAGCCCTATTCAAAATATGAAGAATTCATTCATCCAGATTCAGCACATATATAAAATTATATTGACTAAACAATAATTGAAATACCGTAAAATCCGGCGTATAACGCACACTCATACTTTCAAGCAATAAATTTTAATTTTTATGTATATTCACCGTATAACGAGCACCCCCTTTTTATGAAGAAATCTGAAATATACGTGAGCTCTACTCTTACGTTTTGAAGTCATTTATTCGAGGCATTATCCCAGACTTTTGAAAAAATAATATACTTCTATAACAACAATCCCTAAGTTCATTGAGGTATATTATTTCTTTCAAATAAACAGTATTTCGATATATGTAGAAGCCTAATTTTTTTCTATGCTTATCTATTCTTTTATTTTCAAAGTTCTCATTTTTATACCCTGCGTATAACGCGTACCCGTAAATTTTGATCTTATTCTTTGTGTTAAAGTGCGCGTTATACGCCGGATTTTACAGTAATTAAAATAAAACACTTAATTTTTTTTTCTTCTTTTATCGTTAGAAAGACAATGCTTGCTAAAAGAACTATAATTTTTTTTTGTTTAATTTTACATACTTTAAAAAAATATTTAGTATTTATTAACAATGTTAGTCATTTGATATAAAAAAAATTCTGTTGTAAAAAGCGTAGTTACAAAAATTAATAAATATGCTCTAATTTATATAAAAATCTTCAAAAGAATTCAAAAAAAAAATTTCAAAAATTTCAAATTTAATAAAAAGAAATATTTTGAAAACCAAACATATTTTTGCTGTATTAGGTAATTTTTTTTCTTATATATTTATAATACACCATAAAATGGAATTGAAGATATTCGAGTTTATTGCTATTTTTTAGTACAAATTCTCTTTACCTTTATTAATCAGTAAATAAATTTAAAGTAACAATTTAATGTATGATTCCACAAAACACAAACAAGACACTGTACGTTACCAAATTTTAAAAATGTTAATTAAACATAGAGCCGTAATAATTTTTTTTAAATCTTAAATAAAATAAAAATTTGTATATTCTATTTTATGTTTGACATTAAAATATCTCATGCACAACTGAAACTACCGAGGAAAAAAAAACAGATTTTAATAACTAATGAAAAAAGGCTTTAGTGATTACCAGTTCCAAAACTCTGATTGATGTGATTACTAGTTTTAAAACTATTTGATCGATGAATACCAGTCCTAAAGCTCCTTAGTTGATAGATACCAATGCGACAAAACTCTGTGTGGTTGATGAATTCTACTTCAAAATTCTATGTGGTTGATTAATGTTATTTCTAGAACTTTGGTTGATGAACTCTGTTTCTGAAATTAGGTTGAGGAAAAGTAATTCAAAACCGGATATGCAGTGGACGAATTCGCAAAACAAATTACATCGAAAGAAAATAAATCTTAATAGAATGTTTTTAACAAAATATTTGAATTTTCTTTAAATACATAAGCAACATTTGTGTGCAATTTTGAAGATTTTAAATCTCTAATCTTGTATTTTTTCACATTATCTCCATGAAAGGAATCTACACGAAGAACATGTCTTAAAATGTATGCAAAAAAATGAAAGAAATCTTAAGTATATATTGGCTGAATAGATTATTTTGAGAACTTTGGAGAAGGCATTACTTATTTTAAAATATAAATGGTTTTTTTCAATGTTGATTATGGAAAACATCCCAATTTCACTCATAGAAATGTTTTTATAATTAAATACTAAATATTGTAGCAAACAATTTAATTTACTTGCTTAAATATTAAGAATCGTGACTTTTCTTGAGTAAATTCTCAAGTAGTATGTAAAAATAAACAATATAAAATTAATTTTTTTAAGGTGACGAAGTTTTCGGAACCATGTGATTTTGATAAGCATATAAATGAGCATTTTTTTATATATTTAGTGTAAGTTGAACTAAAAAAAATGTATGTATAAAACTGTTTAAAGAATATTACTGCAATAAAAATTATTCAAATGCAATTTTTTGTCAAGAAAATGAAGCAAGAATAATCTATTTTCAAAACATTCTCCCTTCATAAATAAAAATACCTTCTATAAGAAAAGATATGTTACCTATATACACCTAGGGCTTCAATACCAGTGCTAAACTAGGAGTCTTTTTAAAAATTTCTATCATTTTCAGAGTTACAACCAATTTAAATAATATAATGAATGTTGTTTTTTTTTAATTTCTTTACTCTAATATAAGAAAAACATGAATATATATATATAAAAATCCACTTTTTAATTATATATTTCAGAAGCCTTAGTTCAATACCGATATAAAAGTCCTATCTATATACAGAATAAATATTCATATTATAGAAGCATTCTTCATTAAGGTATCCGAACACGTAGAAAAGAACCAAATTCGGTCAAGACGGATATTTTTGTTTTTTATTTTATTAAATAGAGCTACCTTTTGGCTATACAAAACATACTTTGTTTTGTTTTTACGCTACATAGAGGCCAAGTTACAATCAATTTTATAAACTTAGAAAACCGGGAGTGGGTCTTTGATCTACCAGAAATGGACACTTAAATTGCTCAAAATCTATCATGCTGAGTCTGATAACTCAAAATGTTACGAATGTATTTCTATAAAACTTTTTGAACCTGATATTTATGTTGTTTTCTAGAGAATGTACTAAAACATTTCTTATTGTATGAATACTTTTGAGTTATGGCTTGTTATTTAAATAATGGTCTCATAAAAAATGCAACATTTCTTATAACGTTTACTCAATCAGCTCTAAATTTTTCAAATTTTAATAAAACTTTAATTACTTTAAAACTTTAATTTTCCTGATAAACGCATCTAATTAGTTTTAGTAATGCTTTTACTAATATATGTTTATTACTTTTCTCTCTAACTGCTTTGAAGTTTTTCAAAAATATTGCTAAAATGTCACTTATAATTGTGGTTTTTGTAAAATTCAGGTAATTTATTTTAAATATTGTTATTTAAATAGTAGTATTTACTGATAATGAGTCCTAAAAATATAATTTATAATATTTAAATATGTTGTTTTGTTAAAAAGCACTCCGAACATGTTCGGATACCAGAAAAATGTTTTGAAAAAATGTCATTCTCTGTCTTCATTTTCTACCAAAAATCTGCATTTAAATATATTTTTTTTTTTTGTTATACTAATATTCTTAATGTAACTTTAAATCCATATTCTAATTCACCTACCACTAACTATCAAGATGAAAAAAAAATATCCATTTATATATACGGTTTTTTTTCAAAACCATGGTACGAACATAGTCAGTCATCTTAAAAAAAAAATTTGAACTTCAAAAATTTTCAAATTTACCTTAAGAAGCACTATAATTATTGTGCTGTAATATCTACATTATATTAATGTATCCGACTACGTTCGGAACCGTGATTTTGCAAAGCGCATAAACGGATCATTTTCTTGGTATTTAGTGTCACTTAGATTAGAATATATGCATAAAATTGTTTTAAAGAGATTTTGACAAAAAAAAATTATTTAAATGTAATATTTTGGCAAAAAATTAACTTAGAATACTCTTTTTTCCAAATGTTCTCCTTTTGTGAAAAACGTTTATATTAGAATAATATTTTGTCTGTATATAAAGGGTGTTTTTTTTAGAGGTATAGAACTTTAAATTGCAATAAAACAACGATGTATTATTCGATTGACATGAAATTTTTTTATTCGAAAGATAATCTTGTGGCATTACATTTTAAATATGATTTCTGGTATATGACTGCCACGGCTAGCTCGGATGTAGTCCAATCTGGACGTCCAATTTTCGATGACTTTTTCCAACATTTGTGGCCGTATATCGGCAATAACACGGCAAATATTGTCTTCCAAATGGTCAAGCGTTTGTGGTTTATCCGCATAGACCAATGACTTTACATAGCCCCACAGAAAATAGTCTAGCGGTGTTAAATCACAAGATCTTGGAGGCCAATTCACAGGTCTAAAACGTGAAATTAGGCGGTCACCAAACGTGTCTTTCAATAAATCGATTGTGGCACGAGCTGTGTGACATAAAGCGCACCAAACAGTCAGTTTTTCTGGATGTAACGGTGTTTCGACATACACTTGTGGATTAGCTTCACTCCAAATGCGGCAGTTTTGTTTGTTGACGTAGCCATTCAACCAGAAGTGCGCTTCATCGCTAAACAAAATTCACTTATGAAAATCGGGAACAACGGCAATCTCGTTTTGGGCCCATTCGACGAATCTACGCCTTGCTTGATGATCGTTTTGATGAATTGCCACACCAAACTGAGAAAAAATCACTTGACAGCTGTTAAATCGGTCGCCATCTTGGAAAGTAATGCCAACTTAATCTTCTATACCTGGGAAAAAAACACTCTTTAGCTCAGACCTCTCTACAGAGGTTCAACTAGAATTTTTGAAATATATAACTTAGAAGTGGGTTTATTCATATTTTACGACAACAGAGGGGAGCAATTTTAAGAAAAAAATGCCAATAATTATTTCAATGGGTAGTAACTCAAAAAATAATGTGAATTTTTCAAAAATTCTAGTTGAGCCTCTGTAGAGAGGTCTGAGCTATAGACAGGCAAAATATTATTCTAATAGAAGCATTTTTCACAAAAGGAGAACATTTGGAAAAAAGATTATTCTAAGTTAATTTTTTGCCAAAATATTACATTTAAATAATTTTTTTTTGTCAAAATATCCTTAAAATAATTTTATGCATATATTCTTATCTGAGTGACACTAAATATCATGAAAATTATCCATTTATGCGCATTTTTAAAATCACGGTTCCGAACGTAGTCGGATATACCTGAACATACTATTCTCATAAAAATTTATAAAGCAATATGTTGAAAAATATCGGAACGAAAATGATAAGGGCCCTATTACCTTCCCTTTTGAAGGTAATATAAATCATTCAGTGTTTTACTCAAATAAAATATTTTTTTTAAAAAAATTAATCATTTGCTGTGATAAAGGTATTAATATATAGCTACAACATTCGAAATCGAAAATCTGCATCGAATTAGAAGCTAGCTCAGCTTTAAATTCTTAGTTTTAAAAATTAATTTTCGCTTTGATTTCCTTACTTTTCACACAAACAAACGTAAGTTTAGTTTTCTAGAGTTAAATTTTCTAAATAAGGATATATATCGTTAGAATATCAGTTAATGTGTCTTTTGATTAACTACAACCAGAAGCTTAAAATGTTTTATAATTTTTTTTTATAGAGGTTTAAAAATTTATTGTTTTAAATAATAATTTAAGTCAAAAATTCGTAATGGAAAAAATGTACATGTAAGAAAACGTATTTTAAATTATTAGAAAATTTTAACCCATAAGTTAGCACTTTTTGGCACCTTACTTATTGATTTTATCGATAGAATTCAGTTCATGTTAATTTAAAAAGTTGTAAATACCAAAAATAAAATTAGTGATGCGTAGAAAAGTCGTAATTATACGCAGAGATGTATTTCTTGTTTCACTATAAATTATTTTAGGAATATTTTATTTTGTTCACTCATTAAGGAAAGGGATATTATTTTCAAATTCTTCATATATGTAAGTTGTTAACAAAATCCTTTTTCAATGTGTTTTTTCACCCTTTTTTTTTTTCCTGTTTTAATTAGAATTTCATAACCTTGTCAAATCAGAAGACTTCAAAAAAATTTTTTGCTTAAGTTTCTGAAAATAGGTCTTTTTTTGAAAATAAAATAAGGACATTTTGTAACAATTTGGACTGTTTATGCAATATTTTTTGGCTTATTCTTTTTATTCGTGGGAAAAAAAATTTTTCTTTGTGGAACAAAAATAACATCACCATTCAGAGTTCAAAGCCTCAGCTGGTTAATTAATGGCTCATTAATCATCACTGATTGGGAGATAGTGTCCTTATGTTACGGTGGCTAAGGTCAAGAACTCAGGTACTTCCTTCTCACATTCATCATTTTGAAATTCTTATAATAAATACGCACACATTTCAACCGTGCTGCCATCTATGGAATAATTCTGATTCTAAATATTCGAACTACATGATTTCAAAAACATTTAAAAATAGCCATGTATATCAGAAAAAAATAGAAATAATTTACGTTTCATATTAATTTGATTCAGTACCTTGTGATGAAGAATCCCTCAATGAGCTTTAAGAATTTTAATTAACAAGAACAATTAATGCTTAGTATCATGTTTATTATGACCTTTTTCCCCTCTCAGTTATTTTAATCTTTTTATTGTACATAATAACTTTTACTAGTTTATAATAATTTTTATAGATGTATATTATTAACTCATTGCCCTCAGAAATCCTGAAAATCTCGGGAAAGCAAAAAAATTTTATAGCTTTCCCTGTTCACAAATTTGATATAAAATTTGCCTTCATAAAAACTCCGGCGCAGTTCAGACAAAATTAGCTTTTGCACCATTAACCTCAACACTCATTCATTCATAAAATCTTCCACAATATAATGGACCGTTTAATAACTATCCGATGTAGGCTTTAAAATAAAGAAGTAAATATTTCATGAATGACGTTTTAAGATTCCTTGAAGTCATGGGCCCTATTCTAAAGGATGCTCTTTGGATGACTTTTTAAGCAAACAGTGGGGTGGTGAACCTTTTTGGATCAACGTGCCATTTTTTCTAAAAAAGTGTTTAATGGGGTATAGAGACGTGCCTTCAAATAATTTTGACTTGTGATTATATATATATAATAAATTAAATTCTAATCACTCAAAACTCTTTATTTACTATTAAAAATACATTTTGCACTGTATAGCAGTAAATGTTTTCGATATACGTGTAATTCAAACTTTTGTTTTGTCATCCAAAATAATCATGTTTATAAAATTTCAGCTCAATTGAGCGCTTTAAAATGTATTTTATTAACGATTGATAATTCCACCAACATAAATAAATAAATATATAGAGAATGTGAGCTAATAGTAGAAATTGAAAAAGAGCTCACAATGTTCTTTCTTGTAAATACGTAGTTTGGAAATACTGAATATTCTTGATCGAAATACAAGTTCTTCACTGAGGACTATTTAGTGATCTAGTCTAGTATGATACATCTTTCAATTTTTCCACGAGGCCTTTCAGAATCTGTAAAAGAGAGGCCTGCGCGGGCCTCTAGAAAGGCGCTGGGATCTTCCGGGATCCACAAAATACAGCTCATAATTATTTGACTTCATCCAAAAGTTTCATCTCATGTTGCTGTAACAACTGACAAAAACTTTCACACGTCAAGAAAAATGTTTTCATTTTAAATGGTTTATAACGTTTTATTTTAAGTGTATGATTTCTCATATTTCCTAAAACTAAATGAGTTGCCGCGTGCATAAATCTGAACAATTGGCTTTGTTCCACGTGTTCAAACGCTTAGATATTTAAATTACAAAGATTCTATTCTTTAGTTTTGGAGATTTTATTCAGCCTTATATAAAATAAATCAAAGTATATGCTGTGAATAACAAGAAATATTTTTGCAAATAAAGCTATGTCTGCTAACAGTCTTGTCTGCATGCGTTGACAAGACGCTTGAATTGCCAAGATAGGGATAAGACAGAAAAGCTCGGGAGAGGGGAATAATTATGTAACTTCTAGTCAAATAATGCTGCAGCAATTAAGTTTAAAAATGCTTTAAAAAACTATCAAATAGGTAGTACACAAAAACTGTGAAATCAATTCTAGGACACAATACGAGTATATATTTGTTTATCACAAGTGTAAAGGAAATTTATAACTCTTATCTTTCTTAGCAACTGATTTAATTTAAAATGGAAAATATTTTTTGCACATTAAAAAATTTAATTAAAATGAACTATATATAAATTATTATTTGTTTATTAATTAATTGATTGTTATTTTTAAATAAATAATAATTTATGTATGTATTCACCAAATATTATTTTTAGCTGACGATTTATTTTGTAATTTATTTCTTAGCTAATGTAAAATGTTTTTCTGGCAATAGAATAGAATTTCCGTTAGTTATTGTGCTGTAAATAAAATGTTGGTTTGGAAGATATTCTGAAGTAATATTTGTCTCTCATATTTATCTCTAATTTCACCCCACTCACATTCTCTATTAATAAATCGCATTGGTAACCAGGACGGGATCAAGTGGAGAATAATTCCGAAGATTCAAAATTAAAATGGACAAAAAAGCTACTGATTCCATTACAAGAGTTAGTATTAAGGTTACACCATTTTCAAAATCTAAAATCAACAGTGAACCCTGAAAGCAAACATTTACAAGTAACAAAGTCTGGTAGACATGATAAATTGCCTGACCATCTCAAAGATTACATTTAGTATCGCCATAGCTAGTTAGGGAGTGTGTAGAGGAAATTTAACTCTTACTCCTTTCTTCTTAGCAACTGATTTAATTTAAAATGGAAAACATTTTTTGCATAATTAAAACTATAATTAAAATGAACTAAACTATTATTTATTTATTAATTATTTTTAATTAAATAATAATTTATGTATGTATTAATATTTTAATAATATAATTCTTATTTACCACACAAATATTATTTTATAATTTATTTCTTTTATTTCTTGGCTAATGTAAAATGTTTTTCTGGCAATATAATAGAATTTCACATAGTTAATGTGCGGTAAATAAAATGTTGGTTTGGAAGATATACTGAAGTAATATTTGTCTCATATTAACCTCTAATTCCGCTTAACTGACTCACATTCTCAACTAATAAATCTACACATGCAGTACCAGAATTAAAATTTTTATTTTTATTATCATTTGGATGAATGTACAATTATTTATTTATTTTGCGTGATTCAAAAGCATCATATAAAGCTGAACTTTCTAATAGGATATTTTTCAATGTATAAATAATACTACAGACATAATTTTGACCTTTTGTTTTGCTTCCCTCATGTTGCTAAAAAAGAACGGGATCGAAATACTCAAGATTCAATACCTTTTGCAAACTAGATGATAAAAGCAATTATGCCGTAATGATGAACTTGGAAACAAATTCGCAATTTTGTGCTATGAGTCATATAACGAATAAAAATCCACCTCTTCCTTACGCACAGAAAGTAATGTTAGTTAAGTAATGTCGATTATAAAGCGAAAAGAGTTTTGAAGTCATAGTCAGAGCCGTAGTAAATCAAAAAACGCTCTCATTCTTAATTTACACGAACTTTTAATAATTTTAATAGGTGTATAACTTTGCTTCCGCCGTTTTGCATTAGATGGCTGTAGCGGTAAGTGGAAGTCAAAATAAATAGATCGTAGATGTCATATAATAAGCTTAGGTATTTGTAAACATAACGCCATCGAAATATTAGTCGATTTGTGTCTGCATCATAAAGTTATTCTCGATTAAACATGTCAGCTTACGAGCCAAATTCTCGTCATTTGCGGGAGGTTTTAATTGTCTGCTTTAATATGAAGAAATCTGCGGCTGAGGCTCATCGAATGCTCTCAAATATCTATGGTGAGGCCGCTATTAGTGAAAGAACGTGCCGAGAGTGGTTTCAACGCTACAAGAACGGTGATTTTGACGTCGAAGACCAGCATGGCGGTGGAAGAGAGGTTTTCGAAGATACAGAATTGGAGGCATTACTTGATCAAGACTCGTGTCAAACGCAACAAGAATTGGCAGGATCATTGGGAGTGACGCAACAAGCCATTTCAAAACGCCTGAAAGTCATGGGAATGATTCAGAAACAAGGAAATTGGGTGCCGTACGATTTGAAGCCGAGAGATGTTGAACGGCGTTTGTTTGCTTGTGAACAGCTGCTTGCAAGGCAAAGACGGAAGGGATTTCTGCATCGCATTGTGACTGGGGGTGAAAAATGGGTTCGTTGCGATAATCCCAAGCGCAGAAAATCATGGGGATGTCCCGGCCATGCTTCCACGTCGACGGCCAAACCGAATATTCACGGTTCCATGGTCATGCTCAGTATTTGGTGGGGCCAGCTCGGCGCAGTGTATTATGAGTTGTTAAAACCGGCTGAAACAATCACAGGCGATCGTTATAGAACGCAATTAATGCGTTTGAGCCGAGCATTGAAAGACAAACGGCCGCAATACAACGAGAGACATGATGAAGTGATTTTACAGCATGACAATGCTCGACCCCATGTTGCGAAAGTGGTCAAGACATACTTGGAAACGTTGAAATGGGAAGTCCTACCCCACCCGCTGTATTCTCCAGACCTTGCTCCCTTGGATTATCACTTGTTTCTATCAATGGCACACGGCCTGGCTGACCAGCACTTCCGGTCTTATTAAGAAGTAAAAAATTGGATCGATTCGTGGATCGCTTCAAAAGATGACCAGTTTTTCCAACACGGGATTCGTACGCTGCCCGAAAGATGGGAGAAAGTAGTGGCCAGTGATGGACAATACTTTTAATCATAAATGTACAATCAGTTTTTTACAATAAAGCCTCGAATTTCGGAAAAAACGGCGGAAGCAAAGTTGTACACCTATTATGTATCCAAGTGTGATAAGTGAACCGACAACTAACACATAAAGAAACGAAAAATAAATTCGGATTAAAATTTTTTTTTTATTTAATTTTACAAATGCCACACCCTACAATAGCACCTATGTCAGGGGTACTCAACCTTTTTTCTTGCTGGGCCGCATACATATGTCAGCTAATTCAATCGGGCCGCATACATATATTAGTTATTTCACACGGGCCGCAACATGAGAATAATAGGGAGGGGAGTACTTTAAGACCAAGATAACATTGGATATTTAAAATGTGGAAAATTGATAAAAATATTATAAATCCTGTTTTGCTTTTTTTAATAATTATTTTTCACATTTTTTTTATTTTTGCCACTAACTAAATTAGAAGCATTTAAGAAACACTCCTTCACAATTTCTGCATCAGTAAACGGTTTCATATGATTACTAATAATATAACAAACTTCATAGGATGTCTTTGTTACCGCTATGATATTACCACTGACAAAAAAAATGTTGCTGTTGCAAAGATTATTCAAGAAGGCCTATTCATCACCTCTTGAAAGAGATCTTCGAGGAAAAGTGTCATTGAATGATTCCTGTTTACTGCTTTTTTTAAAAATACAGCACTTTCGTGACAAATCAAATCATTACTGATCCATGTTTGTTTTTCCCTACAAAACCTCCCAAATAGTCTTGAAACGATATATTTTCTTCGAATATTTTTCGCTTGCAAGATATGAAGGATAGTTAAAGATTAGCTCCACCCATAAAATTATCGCTAATCCACTGTTGTCTTTTATCACTAGCCATAATCATTCCAAATAGGAAAAGAATATAAATTCGTACCCGTACGACCCCGACAGCAAAAAGCAAAATTGGTATATTTGATTTCTTGACAATGAATTTCTCACCAAGTTTTTAATACAATGTTCTTAAGAAGGTGAATTTCTCAGAACAATGAGCCATGACCGAGCCACTTAAAAAGGCTCGGAGGGCCGAAGGTTGAGTATCGCTGACCTATGTCGTTAGTGCACGTGCTCTCCAATATTTTCCGGGACCGCGGTAGCCCAGTGGTCAAGGTAACGGTCTCGTGGCCAACGTGTCATAAGTTCGGGCCCGGTACCACTGAAGTAGGTAGTGTAGGGGGCGATACACGTTAAATAATTCGAATATCCTACGTTCTCTCATTGGTGTGGTGAGGAAGTTAAGAGAGGGGTTGCAATCTCAGGTGCCGTCCTCGTCACTTGGCCTTGGGTCAAAATTACGAGGTCCGTCGCCAAAAGCCCTCGCGTAGCTGAACAGTGCGACGTTACTCACTCACTCCAATATTTTCCGACAGTAGAATTAAGACTTATTAGTGCAGGTCACGCGTCCAAATGTTCAGCGGTCAAAGGCTGACCAGTGTCACACAGAGTACAGACCAGTGAGTCGACGATACTATTTCTGTAGAGATGAGATCTTAGACAGTTATGCCCTATCAAAAGTCTAAAATGAACTACAACAATTTTTCTAAGAGCCTCAGAAACACAGGAAAGGTTCTAGTTCAAGATTGCCTTGGGAAATATAAAGAGAGGGAAAGAAGAATGAAAAAAAAATAATAACTATGAAGCAAAAATAAATGAATTATAATCAAACAAATAAATGAAAATTCCATCCAAATATGTTTATGGATGAATTGTCTTTCGTTACAGATGATCACCATGTCAGAAAAGCAAAATGAAATTGCTAAAAACATAGTTGTAAACTAAAAAGAAAAATTATTTATTTTATCAGCAAAATATTCATCGAAAACAACTGTTAAAATATTTTAAAACTCATCACTTGATACTGTTTTATTTCAAGTAGTTTCTCCAATGTTTCATATTTTTTAATGTTATTCACATTTTAATTTATTTCATTTTGTTACTCTGTTTCTTAAAAAAAAATCGTTTTTACATACTGTCCTTTTATTCTTGGAAACAAAATTTAATCTAGGAGAAAATCAATCTTGATAAATTTTGATTGAAAATACCTAAGCATCGTATTATTTTTGCATCTATTACATTAGCCATGTTTCTTAGAAGTGATTTCACCTTAATATAAATTTTTAATAAGAATTTTTTTAAATAAAATAAAAAAATGCTTTAACTTTACATAACGCATAAATCATTTTAAGATTAATGATTATATATTGAGGTATTTTGTGCATCGAAAAGGATTTCTCAGTAGACCATATACTGCAGATATATTTAATTTTATTTTTGATCAAAAAAAATTCTTGGAACTCAAGTGATTGATGATGTTCCAGTAAGGTTTAATCCTGGCTAAAATTTTTAAAGATTTTTTTTTCTCTTGAAAACATAAGTTTTTTTATTCAATGTCTTTTTTTTTCTTTTTTTACTCTACAGTAAAAAAAACCATTTCGGGTTCTTTGTATTTTTAACATATAACAATCTGATCGGAATTGTCTGAACTTCGTTACTTGAGGTCATGCTCCAACTGGAATTCCTAAATGTTAAAATACTTGCGAAGCAAAGAATTTAAAAGATTTATTGATTTTTAGAAAATTAAAATTGTTTCAGCTTTGTGGCAGAAATATCTAAAATAATCAAATCGAATGTGATTTTATTTTGTTTTAGTTTGGATATTATTATAGATTTGTAATGAAACTAATCGAGATGAATATATTTTTCCTTGAGTTATTTTGTATATTATGGCAACAATAAAATTTCTATTCTAATATCGTTTGTAAGAATACAGTTTTAAATTTTATAATTATTTAGTTCAGAGCTTTAAATATTGTCGAATAGTTTTTTTTCTTTAATGTATCTCAATAGGAAGAATATTTTACAAGTCCCTTGTTTATTCAGTTTAATCAAACTTAATCCATTGTATTTTATTTTTCGATTACATGTGGTATGTAATCCGTAGTTAAATAATGGCGTAAGTCAAATTCAATATTAATGTTTTTTAAAAGGTCTATAAACTGCTAGAGACAGAGGAACCCGCTGTATATTTATTTTACTTCTCTTTTTTAATTATCACTGTGAAATTATACTTTTTTGGAGATTATCGAATTTGATTATGTTTGAAACTAACTTGGAGGAAGAATTTATTATTCTCTTTTATAAATTTGTTGTTATAATTGTAATTAAATAATATACTTCTGAAATTAATTGTTACTGGAATAAGGTGGTCAAACTAGAAAGTTGCTTTTATGCAGTGTTTCCCAAACTCTTTTATATTTATGACCCAATTTTCACTCATACACTCAGGAACATAGAAAATAGCGACCCAAGAAGAAAACATCGGATTTAAATGAAATTTAATACACATAATGAAACAGATGAGAGATTCACTTGATCTCAAAAACAAGACAATTAAACGAATATAGGGTGTGCAACGACACAAATACTGGACAACTTCAATAGCGCGTTGGACCACCTCCAGCGGCAATACATGCCGCCACACGGTCCGGCATTGAGTTGATTAAACACCTTATGTTGTCCTGAGGCAGATGTGCCCCCAAATCTTGAACAGCCAACTCTAAATAATGTACAGAGTGACACAATGGCATCTGCTGTTTTAGCTGATCCCACACGTGCTCTACAGGGGACGAATCGGGGGAGCGGGCCAGCCACGGAAGAGTATAAAAATGACGTAGGAGGTCTTGATCAACTCTTGCTGTATGCGGACGAGCATTATCTTGCTGGAAAATTGCCCCTGGGAGACCATTTAGGAAAGGTCCTACATAGGGTAGAAGAATATCATCAACGTAACGTTGGCCCGTTAAGGTTCCACGCTTCACAGTTAAAGTGGACCGGCTATCATAGGCTATGGCCCCCAGACCATTACACCAGCTGTGCGGGCAGTGTGATGTAGAACAGAGTGGGGGAATTGTACCGCTCACCAGGGTGCCTCCACATCCGTACACGATTATCATCTGTCCCCAAAACAAACCGGGATTCATCACTAAATACAACCTTTTGCCAATCTGTGACATCCCACATTGATCTGGCTTGGCACCACTGTAGACGCAGTTGCCGATGTTCTGTTGTTAAAGGGAGCGCACGGAAAGGGCGCTTGGATTTAAGATTTGCTTCTGCAAGGTATCTGGAAATTGTTTGTGGAACAATTGTTACGCCTACTTCTGCTCGTATCGTTGAATGAATCACTGTGGGTCCACAAGTGCTTGCCGCACGATCCTTCGATCCTCTCTCCTCGTGGTCTTCCTCGTCGCTCCAGACCCGGTTTTCCGCACGTGGGTACCTTCTCGTGTCCACTGCTCCCAACAACCTCGAACGGCACACTCCGAACGATCCACCTGGCCAGCGACACGGCGCGTCGACCAGCCTGCAGTTTTCATCCTGATGATCAGGCCTCTCTCAAACTCGCTTAACTGTGAGAAATGTCTTCTAGCACGTTTGCCTGGCATGTTTCGCTTACCGAAGTCTTCCTACAATCGGCGGGTAATCGTCACGTTTATGTTTCTTCGAATTTGCGCTGGCTTATATAGCACCCTCTTCCTGATTGTAGCGCCACCTCGGCGTGAATGAGCATGCGTATTGGCACAAAACTGGGATCATTTACATGTCACATTACGCTGTACTTATTTACAAAGTTTCGCGATTGTACTTAGCTTCCTTCTTGGGTCCCTTTTTTCAATGTTCCTGAGTGTATTTTCATCGCCCCCTTCTTACAATAACAAAGTATTGAATGCAATAATAATGTGCTTTGACGCTAAAGTTGTAAAACGACTTTAATTATAAAATCGTTCGAATTATCAAGGTAAAATTTAAATTTTTTGTAAGGTATTTTTAAGTACCGTAAAATCCGGGGTATAACGCACACTTTTAACACAAAAAATAAGATCGAAATTTAAGGGTGCGCGTTATACGCCGGGTACAAAAATGAGAGCTTTAAAAATAAATAAAGAGAGGAGTATAAAATAGTAGGCTTCTACATTATATCGAAGTACTGCTTATTTAAAAGAAATAGCATTCCATATGAACTTAAAGGGCTTTTGTTCTAAAAGGATACTATTTTTTCTATAGCTTCGGGTAAGTGAGTTCGGGTACCTCGAGTAAGTGACTTCAAAACATATGAGTATTGCGCATGTCTATGGCAGGTCTCTTCGTTGAAAAAAGGGTGCGCGTTATACGGCGATTGTACCTAAAAATTTTTAAAAATGAGGCTTTGAAGTATTGGTGCGCGTTATACGCCGGTGCGAGCTACACGCCGGACTTTATGGTGATAGATATTTTAAGTATGTTACTTTTAAGTAATGGGATAAGTATTATGTTACTTTTTTCCGTTTATAATTTTTAAATTGGAACAGATTGCAATAAACTTGCAATGTGTATTTTTATTAAGTCAGAACGTATTTTATTCAGTAAATTAATAATTCTATTAAATAATTTTTTACTATCGACTTTTCGATAGGCTCGCCCTCTTAGTTCCCCACAGATTGAGAATCAATGCTTTAATGGCAAGAAGAATGTATTTCAACAAGACTAAAAAATTTTTGTATCAAACATTTTCAATAGTTCTTTATTCTTCAAAAAGTAAGGAATTATCCCAAAATAAAATGTACATAGTGAAAACCCTTCGTAATAAGTTTGAAGACTCTCTCTACCACAAATTTTTAATCTTAAATCACATATCTTGTACTATGTTTGTTATTTGTATCTTGTGACATGCTTTTACAAGCTGTTGAACCAATGTTTTTATTTATAATTCTGATTAATTAATTTATATGTGATTCCATTCAATCAGGGAATAAACTTAACTAAATTTTAGCTAGGTATTTCATTTAAGGGGACATAGTACGATTCAATTGATAAAAATCTGTCAAAAGTTCAACTACATTTTTTAGCCTAAATTGTTTTTTACATAATCTTCTATGGACTTACAAAATTAAAAGTTATAAGTTGATAAGAACCCAGTGATTTAGTATTATTTTATGTTCTTTTTTTCAGACCACAATGGTAAATAAAAAATTAATGCTGATTTATTTTAGAAAGAAAAAATGACTGGTTTATCTTCACTGAAAATTCTAAAGTTTTTTTCCCCTACTGTGATAAACGCTCTGATCCTTTTTCTACCTATTGTTATTAGTACCTGTAACAAAAGTTGGTATGCTTAGTTGGGTCGAAGCAATATTTATATTTTAAGAGTACGAGGACATGCTCGAAAGAGTAAAACGCCAATAATAAGACATTTTTTTCGGGGGACATATATCTTTAAAAATTTCCAATAGAGTTTAGATTTCTTTTTTATCTTAATAAAGAAATTCTAATCATTATGTAGAAATACAAAATAATTTTTTAGTTAAAAATTTTTTTTTCTGTTCAATTTAAGTTGGATATAATTTTTGAGATCTTATAATACATTTTTATGTTTTTAGGAACCATTTTTTAAAAAAGTATCTCCTAAATATGTAAAATATTTTTTCCACAATTATAAAACAATACACAAAATCTAATGAAGCTATCTTTTCAGTAAATTATTAAAAAATAGTTCCTTTAAAGGAATTATAAAACTTCGCAGTTTTGAAAATTGTTATTTTTTTCGCCTTTTTTACACATAAAACTGTTTTTTTTAAAAAACTATGTACTACTTCAACTAAAGAGAAACAGGTTCAGTATATGTACATGTATCGAAGTATGTATAGAAGTATAAATATTTTGAACCATATAGTGCAATATTTTTTTTTAAAAATTCTAATTAAGGTATCCGACTACGTTCGGAACCCTGACTTTGCAAAAGCGTATAAATGGATAATATTTAGGATTTTTAGTGTCACTTAGATTAGAAAATGCATATAAAATTATTTAAGAATATTATTACAATAAAAAATTATTTAAATACAATTTCTTTGACAAAAAATGAACATAGAATGACCAGTTATCAAAATATTCTCCTTTCGTGAAAAATGATTCTATTATAATAATATTTTGCCTGTATATAGCTCAGACCTCTCTACAGAGTCTCAACTAGAATTTTTTAAACATATATATAACTTAGAAGTGGGTTTATCCATATTTTACGACAACAGAGGGGAGCAATTTTAAGAAAAAAATGCCGATAATTATTTCAATTGTTTGTAACTCTGAAAATAATGTGAATTTTTCAAAAATCCTAGTTCAGACTCTCTGGAGAAGTCTTTACTTTATAAAGGGTGTTTTTTAGAGGTATAAAACTTTAAATTGCAATAAAACAACGATGTATTATTCGATTGACATGAGTTTTTTTATTCGGAAGATAATCTTGTGGCATTACATTTTAAATATGATTTCTGGCATAGGACTGCCACGGCTGGCTCGGATGTAGTCCAATCTGGACGTCCAATTTTCGATGACTTTTTCCAACATTTGTGGCCGTATATCGGCAATAACACGGCGAATGTTGTCTTCCAAATGGTCAAGCGTTTGTGGCTTATCCGCATAGACCAATGACTTTACATAGCCCCACAGAAAATAGTCTAGCGGTGTTAAATCACAAGATCTTGGAGGCCAATTCACAGGTCCAAAACGTGAAATTAGGCGGTCACCAAACGTGTCTTTCAATAAAGCAATTGTGGCACGAGCTGTGTGACATGGTGCGCCGTCTTGTTGGAACCACAGCTCCTGGACATCATGATTGTTCAATTCAGGAATGAAAAAGTTAGTAATTATGGCTCTATACCGATCACCATTGACTGTAACGTTGTGGCCTTCATCGTTTTTGAAGAAGGATTCCACCAGCCCATAAAGCGCACCAAACAGTCCGTTTTTCTGGATGTAACGGTGTTTCGACATACACTTGTGGATTAGCTTCACTCCAAATGCGGCAGTTTTGTTTGTTGACGTAGCCATTCAACGAGAAGTGCGCTTCATCGCTAAACAAAATTCGCTTATGAAAATCGGGAACAACGGCAATCTCGTTTTGGGCCCATTCGACGAATCTACGCCTTGCTTGATGATCATTTTGATGAATTGCCAAACCAAACTGAGAATAAATCACTTGACAGCTGTTAAATCTGTCGCCATTTTGGAAAATAATGCCAACTTAAACTTCTATACCTGGAAAAAAAACACTCTTTATAAACAGTATATATTCATACAACAAAATGAAATACCCAGCAAAGCAGGCGAATAACGGCTAGTATTTGTATAGATTTAGCATGAATGATTTAAACTGAAATAAAATATTCCAGTTGAAATATAAAGTGGTAAAAAAATACCGTTTTTCAAACACACAGTTCAACAAAAACACGATTGCAGTCAAATAAACAAAGTAAGGAGAGACAAAATGTATTAAAGTATTATTCAAATCGTCCTAAAATTGAAATTCTATATAATTATTTGCTAAGGCTGCAATTAACTGAAAATTATTTTTATGGTCATTCTGCACTATTGATTTTCTGGGAATTTCTATGTAAATTCTTTTTTCATTCACGATGGTAAATGAGAAAATTTAAATGCATGTGCTATTTGCTATCTTGTGATTCTCGTATTTCGTAATATAAATAGCATTTTATACGCACATCCTGTTCGGAATATAAACTGACCTTGAATTCTACATTTTCATTTGTTCTCCAAAGCGATTCAAACTAAAATGTATTCGAGAATTTATGCAGAATCGTCTGCCTAAAAGGAAAAAAAAATTCACTTTACTCATAGTTTGTATAAAATCGTTTGCTCTGATACTTTACCTTTTAATGGTTTGCATACATTTTGACCCTGACATTTTCTCGGTATAAAGCATTATTTTTACTCTGTTGCAGAGGAAAATCTAGATACGAAGTATATAAATATTAGTTGTTCTTTTTTCTTTCTTTTTCTGTTCTTCGTTTCGTTTTCAATTTTCTTCTGCTACGAATCAGGGTTACGAGGTCATGCCGGAAACTGGAGCGACCTTTGTGAGTTCTTAGAAAGCGCAGAATGGCAACATGTGGGAGGTTCTTTTTCGAGAACCGCTTGCAATCGTTAGATATGACGGATTTCGGAATATAATGAGGTTTGCCTTTACGGGAAAAAGCAGAGCGTAAATATACAGATCAAAGAACAGCCTAGATGTTACTCAGAATTCGTTGAGGCACATCAGCAGGGAGGGAGAATATTTTTAGAAAGGGCTGGTGGGAAGAATGTTTTCCCACTACACTTTACTTATGATTGATATTAACGAACAATTGAGGAATAATTCTGCAGTTCCTGGAATCGGTTATTAAAGAGAAACGGTAAATAAACAAAGGTCAAATGAAAAACAAGTTCAAACTCATAAATTTATAGTATTTTTTTGGAAAAATTATTCTGTAACACTTGGAAGAAATGCTTATTAATTACAATTCTGTTATTTATCTTTTTTAAACACGTGCATAGTTTGATTCTATTCATCCACATGAAAGTGATGCAATCTCTATGTACTACTTAATAAAAAATAACAAAGATTTTTAAATATAAATATGAAAACTGTTTAAGTTACATACGTTTTCTAACCAGCAAAATAAAATATTTTTTACTTTTGTTTTAATATAATCAGTGGAATACATAGAACTCTTATAGGGGTGGGGTTGTTGAACCCCCAAACCCAGTAGCATAGCGTACAAGGATTCTAGGGAGCCTCAAGCCTGACTGACGTCAAGTACGTACTCTTAGTAAAATCTAATTTTGCAGAGGGCCAGGGGCGTAGCTAACGCCTTATTAATGATACGGGGCCCCCAGCTTCAGGGGCTATCCGACTACATTCGGAACCATGATTATAAAAAAGCGCATAAATGGATAATTTTCGTGATATTTAGTGTCACTTAGATTAGAATACATGTATAAAATTGTTTTAAGGACATTTTGACAAAAAAATTATTTAAATACAATATTTCGACAAAAAATTAACTTAGTAACCTTTTTTTTTTCAAATGTTCTCCTTTTTTTGAAAAAATGCTTCCATTATAATAATATTTTGCCTGTATAGCTCAGACCTCTGTACAGAGGCTCAGCTATGATTTTTGAAAAATTCACATTATTTTCAGAGTTACAACCAATTGAAATAATGATCGGCGTTTTTTCCTTAAAATTTCTCCCCTCTGTTGTCGTAAAACACGGATAAACCCACTTCTAAGTTATACATATGTTTAAAAAATTCTAGTTGAGCCTCTGTACAGAGGTCTGAGCTATATAGAGGCAAAATATTATTATAATAGAAGCCTTTTTCACAAAAGGAGAATATTTTGAAAACAGCTCATCCTATGATCATTTTTTGTCAAAATATTGTACTTAAATAATTTTTTATTGTAATACTATTCTTAAAACATTTTCTAATCTAAGTGACATTAAATATCATAAATATTATCCATTTGCAAAATCACGGTTCCGAACGTAGTCGGATACCTTAAAATGTTAAGGAGCCCCAATAAAGAACTCCCTAGGAAGTTTGATACAGAGATACCTTTTAGGACTAGCTACGCCAGTGCACAAGGGGACCTAATATTCTCCGTTACGCCACTGCCTAAATTCCATCCTTGTATATGTCACTGATTTTAATTTCATGCAAAAGAATTGGGGAGGAACTTGGGACACATAATTAGCATGAGAGAACCTTGAGTCGTTATATATTTACACGGCCGCTGTAGCCTAGTACTTATGGTCACGTACTCGTGGCTGGAGTATCGCGGGTTCGGGCTCTGGTACCACTGAAGACCCACAGTGTAGAGAGAGGAGGGGAAGCAAGTTCAATGTTGCCGAGGCTCAATATTCTCCCGTCGGTGTAGTGTGGTATTTAAGAAAGGGGGTGCCAGCTCAGGTGTCGCCCTAGTCTCATAATTAAAAACTGCCACTCTCTCATATAAAAGATAATGATGTAGATTATCGTCATCTGTGATCGTATTTTTTAGATATTGTACTGTATGTGAAGGTGACCAGAAGTCCCGCTTTTGGTGGGACAGTCCCGAATTTTAACAATCCTCCCCAGTGGCACATACAAGAGGGGTGTCCAAAGGTCCGGACCCCCCCCCCATAGCCCTTGAATTGTTTTCGATTGACTATAATCCTATGTATATATTAGGTAAAATTTAAAAATGTATTTGTATTAATAAATAATTTTATTAATTAATGCTAATTATTTATTCAACAATTAATTTTGTATTGTTTTTGTTCCCGAATAATAAAATGATCAAATAATGTTTAAAATATTACAGTTGCCATTTTCTTGAAAATTACAGAGTTCCTTTTAAATTGATCTTTCGTTACTCATTGTTGAAATTTGATTGCTCTATCAATTCTCCAACGATTAAGTATACATTGTCTTTTATCTTAACCGTCCTGAGTATTTTTTAACTTTAAAAAACATCTCTGACTGCCTCTTGCTTTTTGGGCACTCCAAACATAAAAGGAGAAATGAAAGTCGCACACACAGAGAGAAACATGCACCATCCGTAGTAAAGGATATGCGTAATGCAATTTGGAATTAATTAAAAAAGTAATTTATTATAGTAAAATCAAACGTAACTGTTTGATAAAATATAAATGTATTTTAATCTAAAGGACGTTTCTATTATCAAAAAAAAAATATTTTTAAAGAAGAACAGTTAATAGGCAAATGTATATACATACACATATATATAAATTTATACACACACATTTGCATATATATTTATATATATATATATATATATATATATATATATATATGTAAATTTCCCTTAAATAAATTTCAAAATGAAAAAACTTTAAAAACCTGATATTTAAAATTTTTTTAAAAAAATCGGCGGGCCGCAACTTACGTACTGGCGGGCCACATGCAGCCTGCGTGTTGGACACCCTGATCTACTGCAACGATTTCTTTCGATGATACAGTGCCACACCTCTTACATCTCACCTGCGAGGCTGGTGTTTACCGAAATTTGGTTATTCCCAGAAGGAAATTTTTTTCGTGTTAAGCGATTTTCATTTCTTCTTAAGAGAAAAAATCGCTTTAAAATATATAGTAGTTTGCTGAGTCGTTGTTTAATGTCGCATTAAACGCTTTTGCATTCTGAACAGTGGCGTAACGGAGAACATTAGAGCCCCCTGCCAAATCAGGTTGGGGGGCCCCCGTTGAAATTTACAAAGGGTAGGCACTTGCGTCAGTCAGACTTTGGGCCCCTTAGAACCCTGCCCCCGCAATGCTGGGGTTGCGGGGGTGTACGTTACGCCACTGATTCTGAAGCGTTTTCGCGTTAAACGTATTTCACTGTATAATTCGTGGTGAAAAATGATCTCATTGTCAAAACTAATAAAATAAATATCAAAGAAATAAATATTAAAACGAAATAAATAAAAAAAACAGTTTTTAGTTAGAATAAATATTTCAATTAGAAAAACTGTAATTTTTATTAAGTTCCCTCAAGTATATAAAATGAAAGTTGCCAGTAACAAGATTTTTCTAAAGGAGAATGGAAATACAAAAATAAGTGAAATGTCCCAAAACTAGCGAGTGAATGATGTTATGATTTCTAAGAAACATTAAAAGAGATTTGTTAAGACCATTACTCCATCAGGAAGATTAAAGATATTCATTCTTCATAAATAAGAATGACCGTTAAGAAAAATCGTTCATTAATCACAGAGGAAATGTTCTGGAAACTAAAAAAGAAAATCTCTCATTCTCCTTTTAAAAATCTTTATTTGATTGATGTAATATTGCAAAAGGTTTTTTTTAATGTTTGTTTCTTCTTTTCTGGAAATTTGGGGACAGGGATTTATAAAAAAAATTTGTTTTAACGGATTCTACAAATTTTTTTCTTTGTTTTTAAACCAATGTGTATATATCACTTGAAACAGTTTTTGTGCTCAAAATGCTACCATTTAATTTTTAAATTTATTAAAGGATTTTAAAATGATACTCATCTTACCAATAATTGACGTATGCAAATAAAATTTTCATTTACAAGTACGTCAAACTGTATGTTGCCAAAGTTGGTATGGGTTTACAGATATTCGTAAAATACTCTTTTTTAATGAATACTTAATGAAAACTCCTTAAGAAAAACATAAATTCTAAATTCTACTATTTAAAGAAACCACGACATCATACACATTCAAAAAATCGATTTTTCAATTTTAGTATTTACAAATAGTGCATATTTTTCTGAATCTTATAATGTACTTTTTTGTTCGTTAATAAAACAACCTTGAAATTAGAAAAAAAAGTAATTGACAAAAATTAAACAAACATTTACATCTATTTAGTTTTTTCACTATTTCTCTAAAGCATAATGTTTTTGTTTTTAAGGTATCCGACTACGTTCGGAACCGTGATTTTAAAAATGCGCATAAATGGATCATTTTCATAATATTTAGTGTCACCTAGATTAGAATACATGCATAAAATTGTTTTAAGGATATTTTGACAAAAACAATTATTTAAATACAATATTTTAGCAAAAAATGAACATAGAATGACCCATTTTCAAAATATTCTCCTCTTGTGAAAAATACTTCTATTTTAATAATATTCAAAATATTCTCCTTTTATATAAAATGCTTCTAAAACAATAATATTTTGCTTATAAAGAGTGTTTTTTTTTCATGTATAGAAGTTTAAGTTGGCATTATTTTCCAAGTGATTTATTCTCAGTTTGGTTTGGCAATTCATCAAAACGATCATCAAGCAAGGCGTAGATTCGTGGAATGGGCCCAAAACGAGATTGCCGTTGTTCCCGATTTTCATAAGCGAATTTTGTTTAGCGATGAAGCGCACTTCTGGTTGAATAGCTACGTCAACAAACAAAACTGCCGCATTTGGAGTGAAGCTAATCCACAAGTGTATGTCGAAACACCGTTACATCCAGAAACACTGACTGTTTGGGGCGCTTTATGGGCTGGTGGAATCCTGCTTCAAAAACGATGAAGGCCACAACGTTACAGTCAATGGTGATCGGTATAGAGCCATGATTACTAACTTTTTCATTCCTGAATTGAACAATCATGATGTCCAGGAGCTGTGGTTCCAACAAGACGGCGCAACATGTCACACAGCTCGTGCCACAATCGAATTATTGAAAGACACGTTTGGTGACCGCCTAATTTCACGTTTTGGACCTGTGAATTGGCCTCCAAGATCTTGTGATTTAACACCGCTAGACTATTTTTTGTGGGGCTATGTAAAGTCATTGGTCTATGCGGATAAGCGACAAACGCTTGACCATTTGGAAGACAACATTCGCCGTGTTATTACCGATATACGGCCACAAATGTTGGAAAAAGTCATCGAAAATTGGACGTCCAGATTGGACTACATCCGAGCCAGCCGTGGCAGTCCTATGCCAGAAATCATATTTAAAATGTAATGCCACAAGTTTATCTTTCGAATAAAAGAAAATTCATGTCAATCGAATAATACATCGTTGTTTTATTGCAATGTAAAGTTCTATACCTCTAAAAAACACCCTTTATATATATACTAGCTGGTATACCCGTTCTTCACACGGGTGAATTTAAAAATTAAAAAATACAGACTGAAGGATAAAGAAGTTTTTAATGAGTTTATTTTACGTGAATTGTATAAATTAAACAAAAAAATGCTTTTTACATAACTAAGCTGAACGAAAAAACCATGTTTTGCTAAATTTTAAGTCTTTAGATTTAATTGCTGATTTTTTTATTATTGTTATTATTATTTATGACGCCCCGTAACCTTGTGGGTCGATTTTTGAAAACACCTACCTGCTCAGCAAAAGTAACACATTGTTACAAAATTTGTGTAATAAACTCTAAAAATAGTGTAAATAATTTTTATCTGGATGTGTAATACGTTAATATTACTTTCTGATGCATTTATTTTATGTTAAATAGCTGTTAACCGCGACTTCTTCCACATGGAATTTAACAAAAAGTGTTTATTCACTTCGCAGAGTTTACGAAAACTTTTCTTCTACTTTGTGAATCTATGTTTCTTTTTTGTTTTATTTTTTTCCTTGCTTTTTGTTGAGCAAAGGGCGAAAGGGACGCATGACACTGTCGATGGGGTGAGGACTAAAAACTTTAGGATCAAAATAGGTTTAAGTAGCAAGTAGGGTGAAACGCGAACACAAACGAAGCCGCAAGGTAGGGGGTGAAAGGGACGCATGACCTTTGACAATGCAGTTAAGGACTGTAAAATCATTAGGATCGAGACATGAACAGGAAATGTCGTTAATGGCAGCAACCCAATCAAAGAAAAAAGTTTGATATAACTGCTAGCAATCGTTGAGACAAAAGGCTTGCGAAATAAAATAATTCCTATTAAATAAAAATAATCCCTATTGAATAAAAATAGTCCCTATTGAAATAAATAATCCCTATTTTAATCGGATATTGCTCCAAATTTCATTGGTTTTAATTTTATTTTCTCGGAATCCTAATTTTTTTTTCTTAAATAAAAGTAGCCTAAGTCATTTCTTATAACATTAGCTATCTGCTAGTGAAAGTTTCGTCAAAATTGGTCCAGCCGTTTCAGAGATTAGCCGGAACAAACAGAAAGACAGATAGATAGACAGACACAGACAAAAATTTTAAAAATTGATTTTTTCATGTAAGTACTGTATATACTTTTAAATGCATTTAGTAAAAAGCTGTTAATTTCAAATTATAAACAGACACTTCATTTATATATATATATATATTATATATATATATATATATATATATATACTTATATATATATATATATATACTTATATATATATATATATACTTATATATATATACTTATATATATATATATATACTTATATATATATATATACACTTATATATATATATATACTTATATATATATATATATATATATATATATATATATACTATATATATATATATATATAATACTTATATATATATATATATATATATATATATAATATCAGTGACATCTTTAGAAATTATAATAGGTCTCCAGTTTAGTCCAAAGACTTTTTTGTATCTACATTTGTTGTGTCTTGTGAATTACAATTTCTTCCTTCTTTAGCACTGTAGCTTCTAGAACTTCTTCACTTTTATTTTATTTTACTATATATCTATATATATATAAGACGCATTTGTTGTCTGTTTGTCTGTTCCCTTATAACTCGAGATTCAGACACCCAAATGACGTGAAACTTGGTACACGTACACAAAATTACACGAGAAAGGTTCTTAAATAGGTTTGGCGATCATAATTCCTTCCAAATTTTTTAAAATTTAATTTTTAAGTGATTTTCCAGTGTTATGACGTCATATGTAGTCACTGATCTCACTAAGTAGACAATTTATACTTTACACGCAGTTTTTCAAGATTATTACATATTTTTACTATAGCTATGTTTATCGGTTGGATTATTTATTCAGTTTTTCTATTCTTCGATATTTAATTAGGATTATTTTTCGAATAAATCAATTTTTTAAGGATAATTCTATTAATATCTAAAATTTTGTTTGTTGTTTTGGCAACTATAGGTATTATCGCGGGATATTTATGTGTGTAATTTTGCATTTACAACTTACATTTTCAATATTTTCTCTGATTATAATTTTCAAAACTAAAACTACTTATTGATAAGGGTATTTCATTTCTTATTACTGCAATTAACGTAAGTATAGTATTTCCGTTTTCCTTATCTGTTTTAGATAGTAGAAATGTCTTTATGTCGCCAATAGGTTGCGGTTATATGTATCTTATTTTTTCAAGTTATGCTTTTGCATTGATAAAGTTATGTATTTCATTTTTCAATTTATTTTTATGCTTGGGATATATGTACTTTGGATAATTTTTTTATTTAGTACTTACGTATTATTGCACAATCACCAACGCTCAAGACAAGTCGCCACTTTGGCAATCCCAACTTTGTATGCATTGAATTGGCAATCATATGCTTCATTTTGTAAAATGTCACCAATAGGTTGCGATAATACATAGGTACCTTTAATTCTGTACATTACTGTAACATTAGACTGGCCGCAACATACCAATTTGGCATGATTTCAAAATCTTGCCAAAAATGAGTGTGTTGAGGAAGCAGGTAGTCGTAAGATAAAATATTTTTGGTACTTATTTACTGTCTTAACAATCGCCAATGTTAAAAATAACTTGCCAGTTGGCAATCCCGATTTCGCAGATAAAATATTTTTGGTACTTATGTACTATCTTAACAATCGACAATGTTCAAAAAAACTTGCCAAGTCGGCAAGCCCGATTTCGCATGTAATATATATGCTGAATTGTGAGTCGTGCTTCGTTTCATATAATGTCGCCAATCGGTTGCAGTTATATGTAAGTACCTTATTTTTTCAAGTTATGCTTTTGCATTGATAAAGTTAGTTCAGTTCTTTTTATGTCAGTTAATGTTATTATTGTTCTTCATTTTTCATGCTTGGGATATATATACTTTGGATAATTTTTGCACAATCACCAACGCTCAAGACAACTCGCCACTTTAGCAATCCCAATATTGTATGCATTGAATTGGCAATCATGTGCTTCATTTTGTATAATGTCACCAATAGGTTGCGATAATACATAAATACCTTTAATTCTGTACATTACTATAACATTAAACTGGCCGCAACATACCAATTTGGCGTGATTTCAAAATCTTGCCAAAAATGAATATGTTGAGGAAGCAGGTAGTCGTAAGATAAAATATTTTTGACACTTATGTACTATCTTAACAATCGCCAACCTTCAAAAAAACTTGCCAAGTTGGCAATCCCGATTTCGCATGTCATATATGCTGAATTGCGAGTCATGTGCTTCGTTTCATATAATGTCGCCAAAAGGTTGCGGTTATATGTAAGTACCTTATTTTTTCAAATTATGCTTTTGCATTGATAAAGTTAGTTCAGTTCTTTTTATGTCAGTTAATGTTAGTGTTGTACTTCATTTTTTCAATTTATTTTTATGCTTTATATATACTTTGGATAATTTTTTTATTTAGTACTTACAATCACCAACCAACCAATTTAGTTGCACAATCACCAACGTACAAGACAACTCGCCACTTTGGCAATCCCAAATTTGTATGCATTGAATTGGAAACCATGTGCTTCATTTTGTATGTCACCAATAAGTTTCGATAATATGTAAGTACCTTTAATTCTGTACATTACTATAACATTAGACTGGACGCAAAATAACAATTGGGCGTGATTTCAAAATCATGCCAAAAATGAGTAGCTTACCATTATGAAATTAATACTGAGTATTATCTTAGCCTGTTTTATCTTTCCCTCCAGTAATCTTTAATTAATTCAATATATAAGTTTTGTTTTTCTATATTTTAGTACTTACATTTTTTGGCGATTATGTACTGCAAATATTTTTTTATACATTGCGATGTTTTTTTATCTGTTTTTGACAATTTTTAAAATTTTGTTTGATGCCTGTCTCAAACGCAAATAGCAAAATAAATATTTTACAATATATATATTGTGTTTGTACAAAAATGTTTATACTGATTTAATCAAAATATTGAGCCTTCTTTTACTTTTTGATATCTTTTTAAGATTTAATTTTATGCTATAACTCGCTATACCCAGCTAAATGTTTCTGTGACTCAGTCAGCTTTAAAAAAAACTGGTACACCATTAAGTAAAGTATGTCATGAGGCTTACAAAAGTAATAATACACAAGAATTCAAACAAATCTATATCTATATACATGTAAGACGCATTTGTTGTCTGTCTGTTTATCTGTTCCCTTATAACTCAAGATCCAGACAGCCAAATAAGGTGAAATTTGGTACACATACACAAAATTACATGGTGAAGGTTCTTAAACAGGTTTCGTTCCATCCCAACTTACTCTGGCCTCCTCCAGCCAAAAGTAGTGCTCCATGTGCCTATTCTGAGCCATGTGATAATGAACCAAAAAAGGAAATCCTGCAAGTTCGTCATCGTAAGTGATTTTGAATGTTTTTTTATGAGGATGTAAGTAAAAGGGATGGTCATACATGTGTAGGGTGGGAGAGGGGGACGGTGGTAGGACCCTCCCTCCCTACAGACCCATGTTTGTAGGATGAACTTTACCTCCAGCAGTCATTTTGCTTGGGGAAGCTTTCGTTCCATCCCAACCTCACTTTGGACTCCTCCAAACAAAAGTAGTGCTCCATGTGCCTGTTCTGAGCAGTGGGTACATTTTAGAGAAAACTTTACTAAACAAAAGCGACACAAGTAAGCACAATACTTCTTTGTTATATTTACTTTACTGCAACAAATATCACATTATTTACTACATTCCATTCCATTCCTTCATTCATAGGAATGCATTCTGATCTTTTGCTACAGTCATGCCAATTAGAAAAAGGGGGAGTCTGGGTAGGAAAACAGTCAAGTCAAAAGTAGTAGAACATACACGCGTGCAGCAGAAGCTCCTGATGATAAAAGAGCAAGACTCCAGGCAGATCAGGTCCATCACAGTCTTGCGAGAGCTGCTGAAACTCCAGAACAATATCAAGTGCGACTCCAGTCACAACAAGTTCGCCAGAATGCATCCAGAGCAGCTGAAACACCTGAGAAAAGGCAATCACGTCTCCACGATGATCAGGTCCGCCACAGAGCTGCCAGAGCAGCTGAAACACCTATTCAACATGTGGTACATCTTCTTGGCTTAAGAAGAAAGAGAAATGTTGCCATCACTTTGAAATGGAGAGCCCAAATGCATGATGATTTCATGTACAACCCAAGATATGACTATGAAAGCAACAATTTTCTTGACATTGGCAGAATGTCAAATGTTTGTCTTAAGTGTAGTGCACTTAAGTGGAGAAACTCCAGGCATGTGCTGCTCCAGTGGTAAAGTCAAACTGCCACCAATTCTAAAAAGCCACCAGAACCATTGTGCAGTCTGTTGAAGGGTGAAACTGCACAATCAAAGGACTTTGTGAAACATATTAGACTATTCAATAATATGTTTGTCATGACTTCCTTCAAGCCTAATGTTGTCCTGAATAATGGGTGGACACCAACATTCAAGGTCCAAGGCCAAGTGTACCACCATGCTGGACCTCTTCATCCAGCCAATACCGAAGACAGCAAATATCTCCAGATTTATTTCTTAGGAGAAGATGAGCAAGTGCAAAGACGACTGAATTTGCTTGACAGTCCTGTTGACAGAAACATTGTCCTCAAACTGCAAAAAATGCTGCATCAGCATAACAGCTATGTGAGGTCATTTAAAATGGCTGCTGAGGTAATGGATGATAACACTCAAGTGGACTACAGAATCAAAATTTCTGGCAAAGCACCATTAAAAGAACACAAATGCAGATTCAATGCACCATCTGTTAGTGAAGTGGCCATCATGATTGCTGGAGAGCTAGGTGATCGTAGGGACATTGTGCTGCATTCAAGAAGTTGCTCACAAATGCCACTTCAAAGGATTCAAGACACTCACAGGTCATATGATCCACTTCTCTCAGTACCCTCTACTATTTGTTAGAGGAGAAGATGGCTATTATTTGAACATCAAAGATGTAAACAAGGCCACCAGCAATGACTATTATGCATATCGCATGATGCAAAGAGTCAACGAATACAATACACTCCTCAGATGCCCACGCCTTTTCCAGCAATACATAGTGGATATGTACGCTAAGGTTGAGAATGAGAGATTTCGTTTCCTCTGGCTCAACCAAACAAAACTTAGAGCTGAGGACTATAGTATACTATTGGAGGCAGTAAGGAATGACAACAATGTCACTTCTGAAAATCTTGGCAAATTAGTGGTGCTGCCTACATCCTTTACTGGAGGGCTCTGTTACATGCATGAATATGCACAGGACGGAATGACCTATGTGCGTCATAGAGGCACACCTGATCTTTTCATCACCTTTACCTGCAACCCAAGCTGGCCAGAGATAACAGTTGAATTGCTTCCAGGACAAGTGGCGGCAGATCGTGTTGACTTGGTTGCCAGGGTGTTTCAACAAAAAATTAAGAAAATGATGCATGTCATCAAGGATGCCCAAATGTTTGGAAAAGTAGCCTCTTTCATGTACTCCATTGAGTGGCAAAAGCGAGGACTGCCACACATGCATCTCTTGGTTTGGTTGCAGACCAAATTTCCCCCAGACCAAGAAGACAGCATTATAAGTGCAGAAATTCCAGACAAAGAAGAAGATCCCATTCTGTACGAGGTTGTGACAAAAAACATGATTCATGGGCCTTTTTGCAATAGGAATCGCAAGGTACCATGCATTGTTGATGGCAAGTGCAGTAAGAGGTTTCCCAGGCAAATGTTGCAAGAGACACAGACAGGAGATGATGGATATCCCCTGTACCGTCGCCGAAAACCAGATTATGGTGGCCATGTTATCCCTGATTGAGCAACAGAATCTGGAATGTTGGAGGATGTTGACAACTCTTGTGCTGTACCTTATTCTCCATTACTCTGCAGAATCTTCAAAGCACATATAAATGTGGAGTACTGCAACTCAGTCAAAAGCATCAAGTACATTTGCAAATATGTTACCAAGGGAAGTGATGCAGCCATGTTTGCTGTTGCAAATGAAATGCTGAACAGGCTTGATGAGGTTACCACTTATCAACAAGGACGATACATTAGTAGCAGTGAGGCAGTGTGGCATCTGCTCAACTTTCCCATCCATCAAAGGTATCCAACAGTTGTTCACTTGGCAGTATATCTTGAAGGAGGCCAAAGAGTATACTATGAACCTGGACAGCCAACAGCACATTTGACTGACACTCCACCAAAGACTACATTAACAGCCTTTTTTTATCTCTGCAAAACAGACCCTCTTGCAAAAACATTGCTGTATTCTGAAGTGCCTAGACATTTTCGCTGGAATGCCAGTCAAAAGGTCTGGCAATTCCGAAAAAAAGGTGTACCTCTTGCTGACTTCCCGGGATATGTGACAGACAATGCTTTGGGAAGAGTGTACACTGTGCATCCTAACAACAGAGAAGCATTCCACATGCGCCTCCTGTTGCACCATGTTCGAGGACCAATATCATTTGAACATCTCAAAACTGTTGCTGTGAAAGATGAGAGTATGGTGATATCCTTGAAATTAAAAGCCATGCACCACATACACTGAGGCATGCCTAGTCTTGGGACTGGTGGAAGATGATTCTCATTGGTACCAAGCAATGGAAGAGGCAGCTGTGTCTCAGTCACCAGCGCAACTCCGTAACCTCTTTGCCATTTTGATTGCCGTATATGGCTTAAACAAACCTATCACACTGTGGAAAAATCACAAGGAAGACATGACAGAGGATTTTTCGCACCAGGCAAGACGAAATAATCCTACAGAAAATATTGAATACTGTGATGCTCTCTTCAATAATACTCTTCTCATCTTGGAAGATAAAATTCTATCCATAACTGGCAACAAGCTGGCACTGTATGGTTTGCCAGAACCAGTGCATGATCAACCTGAATTGACCAGTAAGGATGTCTTGAGGGAAACTAACTATGATGTTCAAGCACTTCGAGCCTACATGGCATAAAATGTGCCAAGACTTACTCCAGATCAGCAGCAAGCCTTTATAGCCATCCCTGGAATGATCGGAAGTGAAAGAGGAGGCATGGTCTTTTTGGATGAACCAGGTGGCACAGGCAAGACTTTTCTACTGAATTTGCTATTGGTTTTTGTGAGGAAAGAGAAAGACATGGCTGTGGCTGTTGCCTCCTCTGGCATAGCAGCAACTCTGCTTGCTGGTGGTCGAACAGCACATTCGGCCTTCAAGTTGCCACTGGACTTGGCCAGATCAGACAGTGCCACTCAATATTTCCAAGAGCACAAGGCAGGGATATGTTCTCAAAACCTGCAAGCTAATTGTCTGGGATGAGGCTACCATGAGTCACATAAATGCTTTCCATGCTCTTGACAAGACATTACAGGATTTGCGAGGCAGCTCTGCAATAATGGGTGGAGAAACTGTTGTGCTTGCTGGTGATTTTCGACAAACACTTCCCATTGTCCCACGTGGTACACCAGCAGACCAGATCAATGCCTGTTTGAAAAATTCTTATCTATGGCAGCATGTTAAAAAATTCAGTCTAACTACAAACATGCGGTCACACATTCCGGGTGATTTGTCTGCAGGACAATTTGCAAACAAGTTGCTCCAGATTGGAGATGGTAAAGTTCCTGAAGATCCTTCTACAGGCCTCATCATTATGCCATGTGGTCAAATTGTCAACTCTCCTGACGAACTTCTCTCCAAGGTGTATCCTAAAATTCAACAAAACTTCAAGGATCAGGACTGGCTTTCTCACAGAGCAATTCTGGCAAGCAGAAACGATGTGGTTGAGAAGATCAATGTCACCATTCAGAAGCAGCTTCCAGAGCAGGAATATGCCTACAAGTCCATAGACTGCATCCTTAATGCTGATGAAGCAGTTCAATATCCCATTGAGTTCTTAAACTCCATTCAGACTCCTGATTTGCAAGCCCACAACTTGATTCTGAAAGTTGGTGCTCCAATAATCCTGATACGAAATTTTGATGCACCCAGGTTGTGCAATGGCACAAGATTAATTGTGAAAAAGCTGATGCAGCATGTCATTCAAGCCACAGTACTCACAGGGTGTGCTAAGGGTGAGGATGTCTTCATTTCAAGAAAATACCCATAATTCTCTCAGACAACACCATACAATTCAAGAGAATACAATTCCCTTTGAAACTGTGCTTTGCCATGAAAATCAATAAGTCACAGGGCCAGTCTCTTGGGATTGCTGGTATAGACTTGCAGACACCATGCTTTTCTCATGGGCAGTTGTATGCCAATTTATTTTGAGCAAATTAGTCATCAAGGGAATGCTTTTCGCGCAAACCGCACCGAAATCCAACATTTTGCTCGTTTCTAGCACCGTTTGTGCTTTAAGTGCCCTGAACAATGTTCGATTTTTTACATCAATTTTCCCCGGAGGATACCAAATCTGGTATCAAAATTCAAGTTAAAGTTTCAACTTATGAAAACCATCAAAAAACTTAAAAAAATATTGATAATTTTTCCCCTAGCGTTCCAAAGTCTAAAGCGCCCTCTAGCGATGTTTTAGCAGCAATATTGCTCAGAATTTTTGTTATGAAATAATAAATAATAACAATAATTTTGAACAAAATCAAAGCGTTTCGACAATTTTTCCCGTTTTTAAGACAAGTTGAAGTTTTGCACCCTAAATTTTGTCGGCGCGTGGAGCCTTAAAAGCATTTCCGACCCAGCATTGCCTATATACTTCGAGTCGTCTTGTTGTCCCCTACCTCTCTAGAAGTTTGTAACATCTTAGCTGAAACACCCTGTATATATATATATATATATATATATATATATATATATATATATATATATATATATATATATATATATTTATATATGTGGTAGTCCGAATAAAAATCTTCGAATAAAAATCAGACTCTTCAGAAGGCGGGATTTTATATTGGCGAGGTGGATTGTCTAGGGGTAAGTATTTAAGGGTGAGTGATGAATTAATTGAATCAAAATCATTTAAATACAGATACTTCATTTAAGTAAAAAAGAATTTATTTAAAGTTAAAGGGAAATATTTACAAAAGGGAATATTTACAAAGAGAAAGACATGCAGGAATTAGGTTAATCGAAAGTTGAGTTATACCTTTAGAAGACTGGGAAATTACCTTTCTCATTCTTGGACGTTAGGACTGGTCGTACCGGGCGCGAGATGCGCTAAAGACGTGACGTGTTGAACAAGCGATGGTTAGTAGACCTCTGCCGAAAAATTATTCAAGCCGGAGCTACGAAAGCTCACTAGACGGCGCTGCTTCGGAATGAAGTAATAAATAAAATTGAGATTAATGGTCCTCTGGAAAGGATATGACTCAACCTTTTAACAAAATGTTTCAAAGGGAAAATCCTACAAAATCACCGTCTCCTGACATAGCTGGTCTCTCAGCTCTTACAAAATGCTGAGAGCTAAAGTACTTTAAATACAAACTATTTTTAGTTACATCTATAAATTTGATGATTATTGGAATGTGGATGCAATAAAGACAAATAATACGATTCTTAAAGATAATAAAATAAAACATTACAGATGAAAAGATGTATACCTAATATTCACAATTCCGGACCTAAAATAAAGCATATAAAAATAAAATATTCTATGTTGTGGTCTACAATTAACTAAACCATAAAAAAAATCCTTCGCATCAATGGAAAGATAATGAATAATACGAAAATATAATAAATGTTACAAGTGAATATAAAATGATTAATGGAAAAGAGTGTTACCGTAGAACATCTATTAATTTCTCAAGAGGGATATAATGAGAAAAATTAAAAATAATAAATAAAAAAAATTCAATTAAGCATAAAAATGTTTCATCAAATCAGCTGAGGTGGTGGTTGAGTTCGGTCCTTCGTGCTGACCAACCTTTTCCACTTCATACCTATCCTTAGAATTAACTTTTGTTACTTTGTAAGGGCCTAAGAACTTCTCGGTCTTAGTTTCAGTCCAGCTCCAAATTGGATTCTTTGGATGGCTACTAAATCACCTTCTTTGTATAACGAAGCTTTCTTTCTTCTTCTGTTATACGTCTTTCTATTTTCAGACTGCAGGGTTTTGATGTTCTTTTTGCATCGTTTCTTAAAAATTCGCGTTGTTCTAGTAATTCTTTCGCCATTTCTTCTAGAAGTAAGTCTTTGATTAGGATGTCTTCCTTGTTACGCATTTTGGTTCCCACTAATAGTTCGAATGGTGTCCATTTTGTACTGCGGCATATAGTACTATTTAGTATTCTCTGTAATCTGTCGACGTATTTGTACCATTTCGTTGAGTCGTCTAATGATAGTTTGGTGAGAACTGGAATCAAAGTTCGATGAATTCGTTCAACTTGTCCGTTTCCTCGAGGAACACCTGTCACTATTTGTAGATGTTGAATGTTCTCTTCATCACAGTAGTCGTTGAATAATTTTGAAGTGAACGCTGAACCTCTATCAGAGATAATTCTGATGGGATTACCAAAGGTTTTCTGCTGTTGTTTTAGTTTTTCGAGGGCACTTTCAGCAGACACAGTTTTGACGGGATATAGCCAAGTAAATTTGGTAAATGCGTCTACTACGGTGAAAATGTGTTGATAACTTTTGTTTGTGGAGGGTAAAGGACCAATGAAGTCAACATGGTACGTACTTAGAGGAATGCTTTCCTTAGAAATAGGATTCAAAAACCCTTCCTTTTTTGCCAGTTTTCTTATTAGCTAAGATACATGGAACACAATTAACTATTACTTTTTTAACGACGTTGGATAAATTTGGGATAAAAAATTCCTGTTTCACAATTTCTTCTGTTTTTCCTACTGAGAAATGACCATTTTCGTGAATCAATTTAATTAGTTCAGCTTGCATTGCTTTAGGGGTTACAATTAATTCTCGACCATTTAAGTACTTGTAGAGTATACCGTTTCGCTCAAAAAATTCTTCTGATTCTTGCTTCTCTAGAAGTGATTTCAATGTTTGGATGTTGTCATCTTCCTCTTGTGCTTTTTTAAGCTTTGAAGTTAATGTATCATTGCATACCATCATTACGGGATATCGGCTAAGAGCATCAACATGCTTCATACGACTTCCAGCTCTGTGCTCTATTTCATAATCGAATTCTTCTAATTGAAGCGCCCATCTGGCTATGCGAGTAATTAGATCCTTTTTTTTGCATAGTCTTCTGAAATGCTGAGCAGTCACTTACTATTTTAAAGTGTTGTCCTAAAAGATAAACACGAAACTTCTTTAATGCGTTGATAATTGCTAGTACCTCTAATTCGTAGCTGTCATACTTTTCTTCTGCTGTATTTGTCTTTTTCGACATGTAGTAAACGGGATGTAACTTTCCATCTTCGGCTTCTTGTAACAAAATTGCGCCGAACCCTTGTTTACAAGCGTCTGTATGCAGTTCTGTTTTTCTTCCATACTTGTAAAGGTGCAAGATTGGGCCTTCGGACATGATTTTCTTCAATTTTTCAAATGCTTCTTTTTGTTGAGTCCCGAAAAAAAAAGAGGTTTTCTTTTCTTGTTAAATCGCTAAGTGGTTTAGCTATCTTTGAATAATCTTTGATGTACTTGCGGAAATACCCAGTTAAACCAAGAAAACTTTGTACTTGTTTTATTGTTGTTGGTTCTGGAAAATTTCGGACAGCTAGTATCTTCGTGGGAGATGGTTTAATAGTTCCGCTTTCTACAATGTGACCTAGAAATTCAATTTTCTTTTTTAAGAATTGGCACTTCTTGAACTTAATTTCTAATCCGTATTTCTTTGCGACTTCGAAAATAATTTTAAGTTTTTCGAGACCTTCCTGTTCGTTTTTCGCTGGAATGACGAGATCATCTAAATAACTGATTACAATTCCTTTCCGAGTAAGATCTCTAAATATACTTGATACGTAGCGTTGGAAAACTCCTGGACTTGTGCTTAGTCCGAAAGGAACTTTGTTGAATTCAAATTGTCCGTCTGGGACGATAAAGGATGTATACTTTCTGCAATCTTCGTCAACATCGACGTGAAAGAAACCATTGCGTAAATCTAATGTAGAATATACCTTTGCTTCTTGCAAAGTGTCTAAAACATCTTCGATGATAGGTAACGGAAATTTATCTTTCACAAGCTTCTGATTCAATTTTCTGTAGTCAATGCACATTCTCGAAGATCCATCTTTCTTTTTTACCATTACGATTGGACTTGCATATTCCGAAGAACTCGGACGTATAATGCCTTCGTTGAGCCATTCTTCTATCTGTTTGTTTACTTCTTGTCTTTCTGTGAAAGCTAGTCGACGAGGGGTTGACAGACTGGTTCTTCGTCTTTTTAGAATAATTCTCATTGTGACGTCGGTAGATGCTGTTTTTTCTGGCTTGTAGTCTTGAATTAACTTTTCAAGTTCCTTCTTGATTTGACGATTTTCAACATGACGTAGGTCTAGTTCTTCTTGAAGATTTTCAGCAGATATTTGCATAAGCTGTGCATGATTCTCATATTTGTTGAATTTAACTCCTTCTTTAGTGAAACTTATCGATGCTTGTTCCAAAAGATCTGATCCAATAACTGCTTCGAATTTTAATTTATCAGCCGGTACAACATGCCAAGTTAACGAGTAATTTTCATCATCTATTTTGAACTCATGTTCAAAGGAACCGATAGTTGTCACTTGTGCTTCACCAATACCTGTGAGAAGCATCTTGTTCTTCGATAATTTTGTTGGATCCTTTATTCTTCTGCTCGTGTTTTCTCGAAGCAAACTTACGGTACTGTATATGAGCGCCGTGATTTTCACCTTTCCAAAAAATATCTCTTTAGTACTTAAACCTTCCTTAACGATGAGTGTGCAAGTTTCTTTTGGAGGTTCTTTGAATTTCTGCGATTTTGAATAGTTCGTCTGAGCATGCTTGGAAGCATTGTGATTTGAGTGTTTCTCGTAATTTTTGTTGTAATACCCTTTCTGCGCGCTGTCTTGATATCTTTGAACAGATTCGTACTTGGTAATAGGGGCTTCGTAATGTTTGTTGTAATTCATTGATGCTGGAAACTTCTTATCTTTTCTGTTATACTCGAATGTTCCCTGTGCTTCATACCTGCGATTCTTTTCTGTGAATTTGTATTCTTGTTTCTTCACAAATGGACTGCTAGATTTTTGTTTTAGAGTCCTTTTAAAGTCTTCGGATTCTTCTAGTTTTTCTGCTAATTGAACAGGGGAGTTCATATTTGCCCATTCATCAAGATAATATTCTTTAAATTCAAAAGGAGTTTTTCGTTTGAGTTGATCTGTTATGATTAGATCTGATAACTTGTTGAAAGTATCTATCTTCAATCCATCTATCCATCCGTTGAAGTAAGTGTTTAACTCATGGTAAAAATCAATCCATGTTCTTTCAGGTGCTTTTTAGTGAGTGACAAATAGTTGTCGAAACTTTTCTGGAGTTAATTTAAAGCATATCAGCAGTAAATCTTTAACGTGTTCGGAAGAGTTGGCTTTATCGTCAGGCTCTCTCGCTATGATGTGAGATACTTCCGTCGGTAACAAGCCTAACAGATGAGAAACCCAGTTTTCTTGATCAATATTCAATCTCTGCGCTTGACGTTCAAATAATTTTAGATAAAGACTGATGTCTTCTTTCAAATCAAAACGATGTATAAACTTTGAAACTTCTTTGACGAGAAATTTAGTATCACTTTCTTTGGATGTATCAGCGCCTAACTTGGGTTGTGTTTGATTCTTAACTTTTCCAACTCAAATTCATCTTTGCGTTTTTTTTGCTCATCTAACCTCAATTGTTCGAAGCGTAATTTTTCTTTCTTCTCGTTCTTCAATGCGTAAATTTTCTTCTCTGGCTTTTTGCGATCCTCAACAATCGTTGAATGTATGTTTTTGGTCAGTTCTTCGTCATAATTTTTACTACCAATAATTAGATCTTTGAGTGTGGCGATGGTCATCGATTTATCGAATTTTAAATTTAATTCCGTGGCTAAGACAAATAAATCTTCGCGTCGACCTTTGCCAAGATACGCCATTTTAAAATTTAAATTTAAGTTTAGATAGTAACCAAAGGAATAAACAAAATTGTCACGCGTTCAAACAAAAACAATAATGTTGCTATTGGCAATTCTCGTTTGCATTTACAAAAATTCTCAAGTTAAAATGATATTGCATCAAAATACACTAAATATACATTGAAATATTCAAATTCTATTCATTTAGAAATATTTTAAACCAGTAACGTGTAAAGACAACAGTGCGAGCTAAAATACGCAATGCTTAATTTAAAATAGTCAAATTATTAATTTCAACTAAAAACAAAACCTTTTTTTTTTTTTTAAACCATTTGATATATCAGTTATCTCATTTCGTTATAATAAATGCAAAAAGAATTTGAAAGAAAAAATAAATTAATATAAATCTTGTTTAGGAACTGTGATTAAATTTATTGTGATATGAAAAAGAATTTAGGAATATAAAGTTCTTTGCTGAAAAAAGCAAACAATTAGAAGTTAGTCACTTAAGAAAAATCTCATATATATTTTTTATTACACCAATAAAAATAAAAATCTTTTTAGGATCTCTTCAGCAAATTTTTAGGATAAACACATGTTTCAATAGAAAGCATAATAATTCTGTCAAAAATGAACTCAAAATACGTATATATTGAATGATAAAATGCACCATTAAAAATAAGATCATGTATAATGTTTAATCAATAAATTCTGAAAACCAAAGCATATTTCTTTCAAAATATATTTCTCGAATACTCATAAAACTAAACTAATTAATTGCCAAACTGCTGCAAGAGAAATGTTACACTATATGAGTCATCGAAATTACGATTGCATCGAAACGGCTAAATGTTTAGGAATGGAAGACATTAATCTCTTAGTTCAAGGTCGATGACGTAACCAAAGAAATGAAAACTTTTCATACACACTTAAGATGCAATTCAATTCGTTATTAAATGAGATACAAATAAAAAACTTGAATATTACGTACGACTTTCTTAATATTTTAAAAGATATACTTGTAGAAAATTTTAATTGATACGATTTCTATACACAAATAGAAAAATAGTATTTTAGAAAAACACACATGATATTTACAAATATAAATTACTTCATGAAATCAACTACAACAATTTTTTATAAGTAAATTAACAGTGGATCACGTATTCTTTTCTGAAGATTCCCTTTTATTTTTTTTGAAGAGTAATCAGATACAGTACCTTATTCACTGGACGACGTGTTTACTGATAATCTTGAAATAGACACTGGACTTGAAATGGAGTTGTACGCATCAGAAAATAACGTGTTTTCGGCGAAGTTGCAAGATCTTGAGTTGTAAGTTGTGACTTGTGACTCCGGGAGTCGTTTTATTCACCTAAATGTTAGTATGTTATGAGAGGCAATCCGCGCATTTTCGATTCAGTCCGTTTGTAATTTAGGCGTGCAGCCAAAAATGGTTTTTTGTTTGTTTTTTTAAAGAAGAGGGTTAGAAGTTTATCAACTTATTATTTAGAGAAGATTTTCGAAATCAAATCCCAGGCGATCCCCAATTATTTCTGTGGGAGTCCGAATAAATCTTCGAATAAAAATCAGACTCTTCAGAAGGCGGGATTTTATATTGGCGAGGTGGGTTGTCTAGGGGTAAGTATTTAAGGGTGAGTGATGAATTAATTGAATCAAAGTCATTTAAACACAGATACTACATTTAAGTAAAAAAGAATTTATTTAAAGTTAAAGGGAAATATTTACAAAAGGGGATACTTACAAAGAGAAAGACATGCAGGAATTAGGTTAATCGAAAGTTGAGTTATACCTTTAGAAGACGGGGAAATTACCTTTCTCATTCTTGGACGTTAGGACTGGTGGTACCGTGCAGGGGGCGCGAGATGCGCTAAAGACGTGACGTGTTGAACAAGCGATGGTTAGTAGGCCTCTGCCGAAAAATTATTCAAGCCGGAGCTACTAAAGCTCACTAGACGGCGCTGCCTCTGAAAAGGATATGACTCAACCTTTTAACAAAATATTTCAAAGGGAAAATCCTATATATATATATATATATAACTTACTGATATCTTTTTAGCATTAATCGTTCGATTTAATAGAAAAACATTCTTATAACTCTTACATCTGGATTTTAAAAAAAAAAGAGAGAACAGGACTTCTAAATAATAATTTCTAAAACTGAATTAGAATGATCTTTTATACTTTTGTAAGCCTCTGCGAAAAAGAGGATTTTCGCAGGGCTCATTTTTAGTGAATTTTGAATCAACAAAGTAAACATGTTTGCCAAATTTCAAGTCTAAATCTAATAGTTCAAAAACAGAATTTTTTTCTAATCAATAAGTCACATAACTCCTTTGTGTGGTCGCGGTAGCCTAGTGGTCAAGGTAGCGGACTCGTGGCTTACATGTCCTAAGTTCGAGCCTTGTACTGCTGAAGACCCTTCGTGTAGGGGGCGATACACGTTAAATATTTTGAAGCTTAAACGTCCTCCCATTGGTGTGGTGTGGAAGTTAAGAGAGGGGGTGTAAATCTCAGGTGTCTTCCTCGTCACTTAATCAAGGTTCAAAATGACGAGGTTCGTTGTCAAAAGCCTACGTTAATATTCACTCACTCGCTCACCCCTAACTCCCTTTGAAAGTAGATTCCCGTAAGACCCGTTCTTAGCGGGGAAGAAACATGTGTATCAAATTTCACTACTGTTGTGCAAAAACTGACATTTTTCTCTATCAATACACCCCATATACTACTCGCTCTCCCCCATACGAGTAGATTTCCTTGAAATTTGTTTTCAGCGGATCTCTATTCAACGAAAGAAACATGCTTACCAAATTTCGAGTATGCGGGTCTAACAGTTCTAAAACAGGAGTATATCTATAACGTCGCTTAACTTCTTGCAATGCCCCTTGGGGGTCGATACTCACAAAATCTGTTCTTAGCAGATCTCTACTCCATGGGAGGAACTTGCTTGCATTTCAAATCTATAGATCAAATAGTTCAGAAATGAGAATATATATATTTATCTATATAACGTCTCTTTAGCCATCGCAACGACCCTTGAGAGTCGAATTTCGCAAAACCACTTTCTTAGGCGATCTCTACTTCATAAAAAGATCGAGCCTACCAAATTCAAGTCTGTAAGTCTAATAGTACAAAAACGGGAATATTTTTTAACACCACTTGAGGTGTATTAAAAAAAAGGTTGCCCTCGCAACCCCACTTGGAGATCCATTTTTGCGAAACTTCTTTCTGTAACGGATCTCTAATCCATAAAAGGAACATGCATAACAAATTTCAAGTCTGTAGATTTAATAGTTCAAAACCCTGGAATACAGTGAAAATCACTTAACACAAAACTAAGAGGGTCTGAGAGATATTTTTTGCGTTAAATGAATTTCGTGTTAAAAGATATTGAAAAAAAACCCATATATATTCAACAAAACTAAGTTTATTACAGTACATTTTATTTTCACAGATATGTTTAAGCATTTTCATAATTTGCTCTTTTTTAAAAAAAATTAGTGTTGATAAAGTTCAGTTAGCAGTACCAAAGTCTTAACAGATTTTCGTTTTCGTCTTCTGTTTTTGATTAACTGCTTTAAAAAGCTTTATCTTCATTTTAAGCGAAATAACAGTTTGCTTTCCCCCTAAGCTCTTTGCGATTGTGCTCGTAAAAAAATTCTTCTTAAATTGAAACTCACTGATTTTTACTCATATTGCGATGTTTTCGTCACTGAATTCCAAAGCAAACTGATGAGGGATAAGGTGTTTTGTGTGGTGTTTGTAGGGGTGGAGGTTGAAAGTAATTTCGATAAACAAAATTGGCTCGTGTCACCGGTTATTGTGAGGTATTTCAGAGCTAAATTAGACTCCTTTCTACAAAACATGTGAAGGCAACTTTCTTTTGTTTCACACCTCTTACGTCTCACGCCTATGCGGTGGATGTTTCTCGTATTTTTTTCATCTTTTCGTGTTAAGAGAAAAATGCATTAAGTACATAGTAGTTTGTCAAGACCGTTGTATTATTTCGTGTTAACCGATATTTCGTCTTAAGCATTTTCGCGTTAAACGTATTGTACTGTATATTTATCTATACCGAAGCTCTCGCAACGCCCTTTGATGATCGATTTTTGCAAAACCTCTAATGTAAGGGATCTCTGTAGCTGTAATAGTTCGAAAACGGGAATATTTCTCTACAACGCCTCTTAAGCCCTCGCAACGCTACTTGTACTTCGATTTTCGCAGAATCCGTTTGTAGCGGATCTCTAACCCCTCAAAAGAATATGCCTGCCAATTTTCAAGTTTGTACGTCTAATAGTTCCGAGATATCGTGATGAGTGTGTGAGTCGCTTTTTTCTCCTTTATTTTTCAATTCCTACTATTAACTCACACTCTCTGTATTTATTTATCTTGGTGGAATTTTAAATCGTTAATAAAATACATTTTAAAGCACTCAATTGAGCTGAAATTTTATATACATGATTATTTTGGATGCCAATACAGTAATTTAATTATAATTAATAAAAATTAATTGATGAAAACTAATTATTCAAAGAATTACAAATACAGAACTGAAATTTTATACACACGATTGTATTGGATGACAATACGATACTTTAATGATAATGAATAAAAATTAATTACTACTTAATGTCATTCTGTCGTATGTATATACATATTTATATTAAGTGTAATTATTTAATAAAAAGTAGCTAAAATAAAATTTTTCTTTGTTGATAGTAAGTAGGAATTGACTTAAAAAAATTTTTTTATACTACTTGCTCCTTTATATATACACTCTGTCGCAAAAAAATATATGCACCCAGAAGAAATTGAGCTACATTCACGAAATTTGGTATGCATGTAGTGTATATGAAAATAAACAAATGATTAAAAATTCAGAACAAAATATCATTTTATTAAGCGGTTACAGCTTGCAAAAGGTTAAAAATCAGTAAGTAGTAAAGCCACCTCAGCTATCTTCGGCGTGGCATCGATTCAATTAGATCACTTATGACCCCCGTGGAAGATCCTGCCATAGTCTTTGCATCTGCGCAGTTAATTCTCCTGTATCTCGACGGCTGCAGTTGCCTTCCCAGCGTCCAGACATGCTCTATTGGCGAAAGATCTGGTGTCCTGGCAGGCCATGGTAGGACGTCATATCGTTGAAGACATTGTTGGGAGAGTCGCGCAGTATGTGGACGAGCATTATCCTGTTGATAAATGGCACCTGGACGACTTGATAGCATGGGTAGCACAATTGGCGTTAAAATATCGTCCAAGTATCTGCGAGCTGTCAAAGTGCCTTGAAGGACCACTAAAGATGATCGTTTTTGCTCCCCACACTGTCACACCTTGTGAAATTGCGTTGCCGCCTGACAATAAATGCCGGATCGGATCGCTGGCCGGTGCGCCTCCAGACACGTGGTGGTCATCATCAAAAGACTGAATCGGGATTCATCACTGAAGATGACACGTCTCCAGTCTGTCACACTTTTCGGCAAAATCCAGTCGGCACTGCCTGATGTGGGGTCAGTGGTACGCGGACGTCGGCTAATAGTTCGGTCAGTCGTCTCCTTTATGGTTTCTCTTGATGGCACTGGATGTCTGGAAGGAGGTAAGTGGCGTTGAATCGATACTAGCGACGTTGTTCCGAAGGGGCCACTCTTCTGATTGCAGGATCCTCGCGATCATTTGTGTTCACGTCCTGACCCCTCCGCGACGGTACACTCTACCTTCTGTGATCCACTGTTGCCAACACCGAGCAACTACCATATCTATTTGCGGGCCGATACGTCTATTCGACTGCTCTGTGAGGCCTTTATACGGCTTATCAAAGTCCGTCAGCTGCTCGTACTGCCGCCGGTTACGTTTAGAGGCATCCTAAGTCTCAATATCGTCATCAAAGTCATCAAATAGCCGTACGGCGCTCGTACTTGCTTTTAAACTCTCCCAGTTGCGCAACTAATATGCGCATAGCACACATAGCCTTGTCTCATTGGCTTCGAAATTTTAATCATTTGCATATCTACCAGACTACATTCTTGCCGAGTTTCGTGATTGTAGCTTGATTTCTTCTGGGTGCATATATTCCTTTGCGACAGAGTGTATAAACTTAAAATTGCAACACCATGAAGGAAGCATCATAGTTGAATGAAATTTAATACACAGTAGTGGTAATGATACAAATAAATGATTACATTTTCAAACCAAACAAACAATTAAAAGAGACAGAAATTAGTATTTTGTGTGGCCACCACGCGATGCTACACGACGCGGCATGGAGTTAAACAAATTTTTAATATCTGTCTGCGGAAGAGTATTCCATATTGTTTGTATGCGCAACCAAAGTTCGTCTGTCGAAGCAACAGGACGAAGATCACGAGCGATACGAACGATATCCCACTCATGTTCAATCGGTGATATATCCGGCGAATACGCAGGCCAAGGAAGAAGCTTACCTGCTGCGAATCAAGATAGGATTTGACAGTCTTGGCGACATGTGGACGTGCATTTTAATACAGCCCCTTGCAATCCTTGCAGGAAAGGAATATCTAGGGCTGTAAAACTTCGTTTATGTTCGAGTACTGTTCAAATTTCCCACAATACGTAGCAATTGTGATCATCCATGATATGCTCTGGCACCCCAGACCATAACTCCGGGTGTTCGTCCACTGTGGCGTTCGATAATGCACTCAATGCGCCGTTCATCGGCATAGAGCCTGACGAATTCGGCCCCTCATGGTGCCACAAATTGAAGCGGGATTTATCATTAAGTGTCAGCACGCCAGCTTGCACATTGGCCCAGTGCAGTCGCAGGCGGCGATGGTTTTGCGTGTATAAAGGAATCCTTGCGGGCAGCCCACGCTGCAGCAGACGTCTCCGAATTGATGAAGCACAATGAAACACGTGTAGCTGTTGACCACTGTGCTGCCAGTTGTAATAGAAAAAGCTGTGCGGTCCGTCTGAGCCATTCGCACCAGGCGTCTGTCTTCGCGAGCTGACGTCACATTTCCACTCACGACTGTCCGACCCTCGTCCGTCCACTGCTTCGAAACACGCATGATTGTGCGCAAGCTGTTACGCTGCACACGAGCGGCTACTGCACGATAAGACAATCCAGCTTCACGAAGGCCGACGATTCTGCCCCGTTCAAACACCGAAATTTGCTCAACGAATTTGCTTACGAGGCATAGTAAAGATTCAGTTAACGTTTACGCTAGCATATAACCACCGATAATAATACACGCCTCGCTACAGCTGTCTATTTATATTCGGTTTGATCTACCCTTCAGAGGGCGCTGCTCAGCATACGCATGCGCTACCGGTCTGCAATTCTAATCATTTGCATAGCATGCCCTACTTTACATTTCCTGAAAATTTCAGCTCACTCGCGTAGGTCCTTCGTGGTGTTGCAATTTTCACAATCAGGAGTATATAAATAACGTTGTTATAATATTGTATGTGAATTTAGTCATTTATTTGAAAACCACTGTCGTAGCTAACCCTGAGTAGACCCCGTATCAAAATTCCTTGGAGGACCTTTTGGTGGGCTATCAACATTTTGTGATTTATTCTTGCACATTTTGGGACCCCTGAAGTTTGGGGGCCCCGTATCATTCATGCGCCTGATATGGGGGTAGATCAAACAAAATTGATTTTATCGATTGTTGTTGAAGTACATAATCAATATAAGCAATTTTCCAAGGCATAAACAGACTAGGAACAATCCCATTTCTATAAAATATTATCATTATTCATTGAATTTTTTCCCAAGTATATTATACTAAGAGGATCCAAAAACATAGCTATCATTTTTTTTATAAAACTGATTGCAACTTATTTACTTTTTTAATATTGGTTTTAAAAAAATGAAAGTATCTACAGAGTGTGGCTACACAAATAATAAAATTTTATTTTCTACAACTAAAGTAGCGCAAAAGCTTTCTTTTGTTTTTAAATGAAAAGTTTATCAAGTCATTGCTTAGGTTATAAACGCGAACAAGATAAACTGAAAACATGATTATATTTTAGGAAGTAACGGTATTGAACTTGCGGCCCACGTAGGTGGTCATGGGGTTGAATTCAGGCATCACTGAAGACCTTTTATGTAAGGGGCGGATGCACATTCAATTTGTCGAAGTTCAGAGTCCTCACGTTGACGTGGTAGTTTGGAGCAGGGCTCGAACTGGAACTGAACCGAAAAAACCGTTATTTCTGTCGAAACGAAAAACGGAAAAAAAGAACATCTGTTTATTTCGCTTCGATATACAGTGAAAATCAGTTAACACGAAACTGAGGATATTGAAATATTTTTTTTAGTTAAAAGGATATCTCAAAAAAAGATATTTAACAAATTTAAGTTTGTTAGAGTATATTTTATTTACATAGATATGTATATATACATGTGTTAATAGAAGTCAATAAAACAAAAAAACATTCACAAGAACTTAATCAAATTTAATACATTTTAAAGTTTTTTGAAAAACAAAGCATTTGTTGAGTTTTTTGGAACATAATCTGATATTTTCCTTAGAATTGTCTTTTTTTAGTATCAAATTATCTGCAGATTGTTCCATGTTGTCCATTTTCTTGTTCCTTTTACCATTGGAATGTGCGTCTATATAAATATAACTGCGCATACTTTTCATGATGTTCCTCATATAGGATGACATAGGGGAACAGGAGCTGCATTATTCATTTCATTCTTGGAATCAGCATCAATGACCTTTTTTACCTTTGAACAAACTCCAAAATGTCTTTGATATAATTGGGGTTGTGCACACATTATCATCATCTACTGCAACGAATTCTTCCCAAGACATAGTAGGACTGCTGGTGTTTTCCGTATTTTGTTCATTTACAGAGGGGAAATCTTTTCTTGTTAAACAATTTTCGTTTCGTGTTAAGTGAAAAAATTGCATACAAATTCATAGTAGTTTGTCGGGAATAGAGATTGCAATATCGGACCAAACGTTCAATAACGGGATACCGGTTTTAATACCGGTAGTAGAAATTTTAGAAAAAGAAAGAAAACACATGAGAGATTCTTTGTTTGATTTGTCAGCTTTATTAGAGAGTGTAAATATCACAAAAAAATAATTTCTGAATTATTAATTATAACAGTATATAAGGAATCACAAAAAAGTAAGATATCTTATTTATTTAAATTACAAAAAAGTGTAAATATCACTATTCAGTCTGTGGTTCTATTACAATATTTTGAAATATGATCTTAAAAAAATGCATTAATTGTACTGTCATTAAGCCTGGAACGTAATTTTGCGTAAAAATTACCAGCCGTCGAAAACGCATCTCGGCCAGGGGCGTAGCTACCGCCGTATCAATGATTGATTGATTGATTGAATACTAACGTCACACTGTTCAGCTACACGAGGGCTTTTGGCGACAGACCACGTAATTTTCGTATCAATGATACAGACCCACGAAACTACATGGGCCCAACATATACGAGGGAAAATTGTTAATACACTCATGTCCATAAATTAAGGATAATTCAGAATCAGACAGAAATTGAACTCTAAAATAAAAATTTCACCTGTAGAATTATCACACACATCTTGAAGAAGAATATGCAAATTATAGGAATCCACCAGATGGCGCGGATAGTACGTCACAATGACGAGAGTGTAAAAGAGGGGTATATAAGGAATGGTGGAAAGGAAGTAAAATTGTTCACAAGCGCTTTAAAAGCTTTTCAGTGCAATAACCGCATAGTTATGGCACAAAGGAAGCATTTGGATGATTTTTTACGTGGAAGAATTTTTGGACGACTGGACTGTGGACGTATCCGAGAAACTTGGAATCGCCCAGAGTGTCATCTCCAGGCTTTGGCAACGATTCCAAGATGATGGTAATGTGAGTAGATGTTACAGCACAGGTCGCCCCCCGAGTTACAACGCCGAATGAGGACCGGTATTTGGCAGTTACTGCCAAAAGAAACAGACGGAGCACAGCATCAGACCTGTCTCGTCAGCTCTCTTAAGCTATCGGTACGACAGTTTCAAGGCAGACCGTGTACAGACGCTTAGGGCACATTGGTCTATATGCTCGTAGGCCTGTTAGATGTGTTCCACTTACCGCAACTCACTGTCGCCTGCGATTAACCTGGAGTAGAGAGCATGCATTGTGGACATCACAACAGTGGTCTTGTGTGAGGTTTTCCGACGAGTCCAGGTTTAGTTTGCAGTCTGATTCTCACCGGACTTTAATATGGAGAGCTCTAGGTACCCGTTACCACGAAGAGAACACCATTGAACGACACTGTTACGGTGGTGCAGGATGGCTCGCGTTTGGGGAGGAATTATTCTTGGTTCCAGAACTGCATGTTCAGAGTGTAACGATGACAGGCCACATCTATCGGGATGTCATTCTGGAAGAACATGTACGTTTATTTCGGGGTGCCATGGGTAATGAATTTCTGTTTATGGATGACAACGCCCGTCCTCACCGTGCAAACATTTTAGACTAATGCCTTCAATCGGAGGATATCACCTGTATTGATTGGCCATCATACTCACCGGACTTGTATCCAATAGAGCATGTGTGGGATATCCTTGGCTAACAAATTGCAGCCCGTCAACCTCCTCCCACCTGTCTACCGGAACTTCGGAGGGCATTGCTTGATGAGTGGTGTCATATTCCCGAAGATCAGATTGATAATTTGATACTCAGCTTGCCTAGGCGTTGTAAGGCCTGTATTGCATCGTCCGGGAGAATCAGATTAACCATCATACTAACAATGCTAAACTGTTTTTTTAAATAGGTTCTTTTTTGAAATTTGCTCCAGGGAGTAAAAATCGCAATTTTTATTAATTATGTCAAACATATAGCATCTTTTTTGCTCTTTACCTTTTGTTTAATAAATATACTTTACAAATAAGTCAAATTTGTTTTGCTTCTGTCTCTTTCTTTGCCTGAACTGCATTATCCTTAATTTATGGACATGAGTGTATATTAGGAGGGCCCCAAAAAAGGCGTGCAAGAAATTTTATTACAGGACCCACTTAGGTCTAGCTTGCGCCACTGATCTCGGGACCTATGACATATATGTATCTATGGTACCTTTCGTCATCTATGCTAGTTGAAAGGTACCATGTTAGCAATGCGTGATATACTTTTGCGAAGTATTTATTTCTAAATCCCTCACCATCAAATAAATCGATTTCTCGTTGGATGGTTTTGGATATAGCTGATTTTTTTTCTGTATTGTATTTAGGTTTGTTGTTATATATATATATATATATATATATATATATATTTCATATTTTATCCATTTTCTTGATTGTACGAGGTAACTTTATGTTCACAATCTAATTAATTTCACCCGTCCAGCAGACATAAAAACAAAAACTTAATCTATTTTGTTATGTTGGCAACCCCTGGACATACAGTGGGGACAATTAAAAAAATTACTAGTAAATACCGAAAAAACGGTATTTAATCTTGTGAATACCGGTATCATAGAGTTGTACAAATGACTCAAAATACCGGTATCTCTATTCAGGACCGTTGTATAATTTCGTGTTAAATGATTTTTTGTCTTAAGCATTTAAGCAGTGCTTCTCAAACTTTCAATACTCGCGACCCACTATCCAAATCATTATTTTCATCGCGCCCCCCTCCCTACAATAACATCGTATTGAATTCAATAGTACTATACTTTGACACTAAAGCTACAGTGCCATCTTATGTGCCACCGACGTATATACACGTCTCGCTCAGCCAAAGCATTAAGCTTCTGGACGTATATATACGTCTTTCCAAAATACGATCTTTTCTGCGCACTGCTATTTATAAAATTATTCTTAAGCCTTTGGAATACATCAAAAGGACCTTGACAGTCTTTGAAAAGGATTTACTTATTTCAGAGGATTTTGCTTATTTATTCCTTTTCTCCTTCCCCCCCATCAAAATACGCGCGTCTACGTGGAAAACCGTGGCATTGGGGACCGAACCGCGTAACTTTTAATCGTCAGTTAAGGAATTAATTATAAACCGTACAAATCATCAAGATAAGTGTTAATACAAGCCCATGGGGTCACTGGTCATTGTCAAACTTGTTCTTAACTTAGTATCGTTAAATTAATAATAAAATACACTGTACAGTACAGATACTTTTATAAGTGTATTATATCAGTGTAAATGTGTGTTTTATATTTTATTATGTCAGAAAGTATTTTGTTTGCTTACTTTTAGTAAATTAATAATGTTTTGAATAATCTTTAGTTTTTTCAACTTTTCAATATGCTCGCGCATCACGCCCCTCAAGGGGGGCGCGCCCCACAGTTTGAGAAACCCTGCGTTAAACGCATTTCACCGTTTCTTCAGTCATTTTGTTGCTGTAACCAACTCGTGAATATTTTCTAACTAGGGATTACAGTACTGGTATTTTGAGCCTTTTGTATAATTTTTTAATACCGATATTCACAAGTATAAATACCAGTTTTCGGTATTTACTAGAAATTGTTTAAAATTGTATTTGTTTTTTCGTCTATCTAATTAGACTGTGGATATAAAGTTGCATCGTACAATCAAGAGATGTGATAAAATATGTGAATCATCAAAAGAGGTGGGCCAACACTATCCTATTGCAGCTCAGAGCACCCACTCAGGATTCGTATCTGTATGTTCATATCTGTAAAAACAAGGTTGTAGTTGTGAAGAAAGCGTAATATTTCCATATTTTTTTAATTGGTGAGTTTGTTATTCACACTATTTTTGCATGTTCTACTTATGAGTTCGAAATATTTTTCTGATTCATTATACTTATATGCTCATAAATAATAACCCTTAATAATACATAAGAATTACTTTAAAAAACATAAAAATTCAGTTGATAATACTTTGGTTTGGTTTTATTATTTAAATGATAAAAAGAATATGATGGTACCATGTATAAAAAATGTTCAAGAGAGTTATTAAAGTGAATGGGAGAAGTACAAGCGGACTCCATACATATTTAAAAACGAAATATGATTCAAATTTGTTAAAAAGGAAAGAATCTAATTGCTATGAAGATACAAATTGAATCACAGTTTCTAAGCCTAAACCATCAGGGATTTTAGATTATTTTGAAAAAAAAAGAGATAATTTGGATTGAAATTATTGCACAAAATTTCGTTCCAGGTTTAATGACAATGCAATTGATGCAAAATGTTTTTTAGAATCACATTTCAAAAATTTGTTTTAGTACAACAGATTGAATAGCGATATTTACACTATTTTAATATTTAAAGAAATAAGATGTTCCTTTATACTTTTTTTTTTTACTCTTCATATACTGCTATAATTTATAAGTTACAAATTATTTTTTGTAGTATTTACACTCTCGAATAAAACTGGAAAATATAAAACAAAACAAAACAAAAGCGTATTTTCTTTCTTTTTTCTAAAATTTCTACTACCGTTATTAAAACCGGTATTCCGATATTAAGATCTAAATAATACCGAATACTGGTATTGAACTTTTGGCCCAATATTGCAATCCCTAATTCTAACTTAACGTCAGTTACACAATTATCGTCATTACAAGTACATTTCTTCTCGATTTCCTGTTTTGATATTTACTAGTACTTTTCTGTTTCGGTTTTGCATGAAACTATTTGTAGAAGGCAGATTTAAATCAGTTTAATAAATAAAAAGTAAAAGTGATTTTTTTAAGAAAAATATCACTCAGTGTTATATTTTTCACATCTCAACATGCGATCATCCACTAATGTTTGTAGAGACTGCATAAGGTATCCGACTACGTTCGGAACCATGATTTTAAAATAGCGCATGAATGGATAATTTTCATGATATTTAGTGTCATTTAGATTATAATACATGTATAAAATTGTTTTAAGAACATTATGACAAAAAAAAAAATTATTTAAATACAATATTTTGGTAAACAATTACCTTAGAATAGCCTTTTTTCAAAACGTTCTCCTTTTATAAGAAATACTTCTACAATGAAATATTTTGCTTATATAAAGTAAAGACTTCTCCAGAGAGTTTGAACTAGAGAATCTTTGTAAAATTCACATTATCAGAATTACCACCAACTGAAATAATTATCGGCGGTTTTTTTAAATTTCTCCCCTCTGTTGTAGTAAAATATGGATAAATCCATTTCTAAGTTATATATTTAAAAAATTTTAGTTGAGCTTCTACACAGACACACACACACACACACACACACACACACACACACACACACACACACACACACACACACACACACACACACACACACACACACACACACACACACACACACACACACACACACACACACACACACACTGAGCTATACACACACAAAATATTATAATAGAAGCATTTTTCATAAAAGGAGAATGTTTTGAAAATTGATCTTTCTATGTTCATTTTTTGTCAAAATATTGTACTTAAATTTTTTTATTTTAATAATATTTTTAAAATAATTTTATATACGTTTTCTAATCTAAGTTACGCTAAATATTATAAATATTACCCATTTATACGCTTTTGCAAAATCACGGTTCCGAACGTAGTCGGATACCTTAAATAGATAAACCAGAATCATAAACTTAGTTGTCAAATGCGATTTTGATAATGGATGAGTGAGTGAATATTAACGTCGCCCTCTCCTAACTACCACACAGGGGGTGCCAGCTCAGGTGTCGTCCACGTCACTTGACCATGGTTCAAAATTACGTGGTCTGTCGCCGAAAGCCCTCGTGTAGCTGAACAGTGCGACGTTAATATTCAATCAACCTAACTACCACACCACGCCAACGGGAGGACGTTTCAGCTCTCGACAGATTTAGCGTGCATCGCTGCCCTACATGGCGGGTCTTTGTCGTACTGGGCTCGAACTCGTGAGAAAGCCAGCCACGATCCTATACCTATACCACTCGGCTACCGCGGCCTTTGATAACGGATAATGCCAATGCTTGCTGTTCTCTGCTCACCACTCGTATTGTACATACTGGTTAATTATATCCATTCACATAGCGTACCGATTAAAAAGAATAGAATCTTCTAAATTTTTTTATACAATTACAATTTTTGTTTATGATAGAATTCTTTTTTTAGTGCAAATAAGAATATATAAAAAAACAAAAATATTCATTCGAAACTAAACAGAAAACCGTTATTTTGGTGGAACGAAAACCGGAATGGAATCTATATATATATGTATTTTTAGTTGAACTGGAAAGAAAAATTTACGGTTCGCGCGCGCGCGAAACCCTGGTTTGGAAAGTGGAGTGCCAACTTGATGTTGTCCTCATCACTTGACCACGTTTCAAAATAAAGAAATTCATTGTCAATACTTCTCGTATAGCATCAAAGTGCGACCTTAATTAATAATTATTCTAGAAAATAATAAATATATTGAAGGTCAGTGTATTACTAGTGTGTACTAAATTAAAAAAATTATGGTTTTGGGATTATAATCATAAAATCACTAATGATGATAGAATTGATGATTAAATAGGATAATTATCAATTATTACACGACCTTTCCACCTCTGGAGTTTTTTATTCGATCGTAATATCATAACCAAATGTTTCCCGAATTATAGAAAAAGTTACCTAAATTTTTAGACATAGGGTTTTTATGGCAGAAGAAATCCAAAAATATCGAAGAATCTTTCTATGATACACACACAATTAACTTTTTCGCATTTAATATAATTTATTATATTTTTCAAAATATTAATATTTTTTTTCAATTCACTTACGTTTTTAGGATTAGAAAAAAAAATTCATCGTTTGGTATAAAAAAGTATTGAATAGAATTTTTTGTTTGAGATACTCATTAATTGCCATTTTTAAAAATCTCCAACTTAAATATATATTTTTAGCAAGAATTTTCAAAATTTAGGATTCTTTCAAGATGAGATATCAGTTAATGTGTGATTATGTTTTTGAAGAACTAAATTATTAAGAATTCATAATTCAGTTCTCTATTCATGTAACAATCAATAAGATCACGGAAGAAATTCTCAACTTTTTTGAAATTATACATTTATTGCGCATTCTTCAATCACAAAAAAAAAAATATATAAAATCAACTACCTTATAATTAAATCAGAATACAATGTTACCTTTGTTAATAATTTCTGTCTTCAATTTCATAAAGCAAAAGAAAATCGATAGGTCAAGTGGGGTAAAATTTTTTTAGAGCAGGCCCTAAAATCAAACTGTTAAATAAATTTTAATGAAACTTTTCATGCATTTTATATACATTGGATTCATATAGATTAAACATGAAAACATAGCCATTCAATTCTGTTAGATTGTTTTCTCACAGGGATGTATTTGAAAGAGCCTGTTTTGATATCCCCAGTTTACCCCATGGTGGGACTAGTTCTAAAATTGGTGCATAATTAAATAAAAATAGGTAGATATTCTTTTGAAACAAGAATACGCTGAAATAAATGTGCCTTGATTATATTTCATGGTACAAATAGACAAAAAAAATTTTTTACAAATTATTTAATTAAAAAAACAATGACCACAGCTATCAAAATTAGGTTCACGTAGCATGCAGCATATATCACTGAACTCAACAATCTTCATCATAAATAGCAGGAAAATAGTAATAATTCCCCAATGGTGACTTGGTCAGATATTTTCTGTGATATAATTCATTAATTTCTATCACTTGTCTGATGAATTTAGATTATTGACTTCTTGACCAGTAAACCTTTCTACCCGTGTGTGTGTGTGTGTAATTCTTGCTTTACTTAAAATCTTTCTATATCTTTTACATCCTTCTTTATATTTACTTGATGAAATTTGTTCTTACGATCGCTTTCTTCAGCAGCCAACCTTCCCAAAACATTTTTGTTAGTTAAAACCTCACCAGTCTTACTCTGTACTCTTTTTCGCTTTCTCTTTGAATTCTCAATGGCTAAAATTGCATTTACCGATAGAGATGGGAGAGTTAGCATTATTGTCTTTTTTAAAGGTGAGTACACAGAGCTTCAGAAGATGCAATGGTCGTGGAAGAATCTGTTCTTGTACTTTGAGTTCTTGGTTGTTTCCCTTATTTGTAATGATAATACGGTGTTGAATGGCATTTCTGTTCAGAGGATACAGTCCTGATCCTTTAAATCCATTCATTGCATTTTCTAGCTTCATTATTCAAGCAACTTTTTCAAGAGAGATGGAAATGATGATGTAGAAACATTTTGTAAACTGCTTTCTCTAAAGCAATATGTTCTAAAATCTCCTTCCAAGCTTTTTTCTTAGGAGAAAGCACTCCAACATCTAATGGTTTAAAAATGTTTTTCAGAATTAAAATTACTACTTAGTGAATAAATACAAAGTAAATTAATTGTTTTAGTCCTTTTATTATAAAATATAGAGCATTAAACATTTGCTAAAAATAACATAGAGGTAAAAAATGTCCCTATTAAAGAACACTTAACTAAGCCTAACCATACCCCCAAATTACCCCACCTAAAAAAGCAACTCATGATAAATAGAATTATAAAATTTATTCTTAATTTTTTATGTGTATGTGTTCCTTAGATACTGCTGTGCAAGTCAGAACTAAAATTAATAGTTTTTGCCAGTTAATATTGATTTTAGGAGAAAGTTCATCAGCAGCCTAAACTGATAAACCATTTGCAAACAGCATATCAAGAATCTTAATAAACATCAAATTTGTTGAAAACTTCTGAAAATAAAATGAAAATATTTACTATATAATCTCAATATATGTCTCTAAAAAAGAAACAACTGAATATCTTTATTTAAAAAGAGAAAACAGGCGTTTTTCAATATACCCCCACTTTACCCACCTACTCTATCAAAAAAAGTTTATGTGAATATATTTCGTTTATATATATTATATATATTATGTGAATATATATATAAGAATTAAGCTCCTACCTTAAATTATTCAAAAACTATTCCCTTTTCTTATTTTTAACTAAAATCTGCCTTTAATTTTGTGAGAGAGATTTTGTAGGTATTTCCATTACTATAAGCGACCTTTAATTTTATCTTCTGACATTAATCCAAAATAAGAGAAACAATTAAAATTATTTTAAAAATAATCGCTCTCCACTTAATCATTATATATAAAGAGTGTTTTTTTTCCAGGTATAGAAGTTTAAGTTGGCATTACTTTCCAAGATGGCGACCGATTTAACAGCTGTCAAGTGATTTATTCTCAGTTTGGTTTGGCAATTCATCAAAACGGTCATCAAGCAAGGCAGATTCGTCGAATGGGCCCAAAACGAGATTGCCGTTGTTCCCGATTTTCCTAAGCGAATTTTGTTTAGCGCACTTCTGGTTGAATGGCTACGTCAACAAACAAAACTGCCGCATTTGGAGTGAAGCTAATCCACAAGTGTATGTCGAAACACCGTTACATCCAGAAAAACTGACTGTTTGGTGCGCTTTATGGGCTGGTGGAATCCTTCTTCAAAAACGATGAAGGCCACAACGTTACAGTCAATGGTGATCGGTATAGAGCCATGATTACTAACTTTTTCATTCCTGAATTGAACAATCATGATGTCCAGGAACTGTGGTTCCAACAAGACGGCGCAACATCTCACACAGCTCGTGCCACGATCGATTTATTGAAAGACACGTTTGGTGACCGCCTAATTTCAAATCACTAATTGGCCTCCAAGATCTTGTGATTTAACACCGCTAGACTATTTTCTGTGGGGTTATGTTAAGTCATTGGTCTATGCGGATAAGCCACAAACGCTTGACCATTTGGAAGACAACATTCGCCGTGTTATTGCCGATAGACGGCCACAAATGTTTTTTCAAAAAGTCATCGAAAATTGGACGTCCAGATTGGACTACATCCGAGCCAGCCGTGGCAGTCCTATGCCAGAAATCATATTTAAAATGTAATGCCACAAGATTATCTTTCGAATAAAAAAAAATCATGTCAATCGAATAATACATCGTTGTTTTATTGCAATTTAAAGTTCTATACCTCTAAAAAAACACCCTTTATAAAAATCCTTATTGACAAAATTTAAAACTTCATGCATTTTTTAAAAAAATTAAGTTATAATTGTACTTATCTCTTACAGTTTGAACAAATAAAGAGAAAAATTTAATAATTTACTTCAGTTCTTCAATATATATATATATATTTTAACAAATGCTAACGACCAACCAAAACAGACTGAAAAAATGTGATTGATGTCCTTCCCATGATCAAGAGTTCCGGACCGTCTTTTCCTACTTATATATTAATTCAATTAAAAAAATTTGTAAACACATAAAACGTATTTATCGAGAATCGAAAAATCTTTTGTGAAACCTCTCAGACAATTTTTGATTTAGTTTGTTTGATGTAGCATTGCACTGCAGTTACACAAAAGGCTATTGACAATGGACCTTGATATTTATAGCCATTGTTAATCGTTCACAATAAATTGTTGGTACTTCTTTCTTTAAACTTCGTGGCGTACGGACTCCCACGATTTTACAGTATAGACGCATTCCACAGATAGTAACCACACTATGCCTTTTAGTGAAATTAAAATTCGAAAAGGGTTAGGGTGCAAAGATGTTGACAGCAAACAATATCAAAGCCTGGGTAGTATAAAACAGTGCTTCCCAACCTTTTCATCGCCGCGGACCAGGTAAACGTTTGATCATTTTACCGTGGCCTGCTAAGGAGGGGGTACATTGATTGCTTAAATTTTTAGAATGTTTTGATTTAACAATTTTAATTTAATTGTATTTAAATATACCTTCACAGAATACAATAGTTACACACACACACAAAAAATGAATGTTAAGTGATTTCCACAAATCACGCAAATTTGAGAAAAATACACCACTGTGAATAAAATGGAAATAATTTAATGTTTCTTGTGCGGCCTGGTACTATTTGATCTACGGACTGTTACCGGTCCGCTGCCCGGAAGTTAGGAACCACCAGTATAAGAGATATGACAGACAAAATATGTTTTTGATACTTTTCCAGCTGATTTGGTGTACAAGTTGACCACTGCTTAGAGTTGCACTTTTCAGTCATAATTGATATGAAATCTTTAAAACCATTTGCAAATACTATTTAAATAAGAATGTTACCAAGGTTTTCAGAAAAACTATCATTAAAATGAATAACGAAGCTTTGCTTTGCATATTGGAATACAAACATAACCTAAAATAGAACACCTTTCCCTTACAAATGCATCAGCTGAGACCGTGAAAAAACAAAATAGGAGTATAGCGGAGAGAGAGAGAGATCAAAAAGAAAAATATATTTATTACTATCTACACAAATGAGAAATTCCAGTAGTTGTATCCATGTGACATAAACATGAGGGAATCAACAGGATGTATTCACTGAATAAATACATTTACACTATATTAAGATATATAAGAGCATACTTTTTAATTCAATATCAAATGAAAGAATGCAATTAATGTTTTCAAGTTATTCAGTTTGAGAACGTTGCCAAGCAACTTTTTTTGTTTCTGAATAATTTTTGATGGAAACACACACGCACAATGAATGTAATTTCCCAATCTTTTAACATTAACTTTCTTTGTAGTATTTTTTTAATTGTTGCTAGTTGGTGTGATTGGCTTATTACACAAATATATTATTTCATGAAGATAAGAACTTATTCCTTGACATACAAATAAACTGGAATTTGATGCACACTTTATTTTTCTCTGAGACTAATGATTTCTGATAGTGTCAAAGAGGTAGAACCTTGAGCATTTGGTACAAAACAGAATCAACAGTTCTTGACGTCTTAGAGATGTCAATGTCTACAATGGCACATGAAATTGATGGTGTTGCATTGTTTGTGATGTACAAGGAGTTAGCCAAGAGTTTATTGGAAATTTTCTGAAGGAGGAATCCTAATAAGTCAAAAGTAGGAGAAATACTTTCAAGTTGGAATGATATCAATATCTAATATATAAATAAATAGAAGTAAATGTAAACAAAGACTGAAAGCAAATGTTGCATGATGAAATTTTAAAATCAATATTACAATTGATTTTAAATAAACAACAGATATTGTGAGAAACAACAGATATTGTAGTGAAGTAAAAAATATAATTATTCCAAATATATATGATCTATCCTCAGTGTTAAGAATGATAAAAGGAAAGCAATGGTTTACAACAGGCATGTCGAACTTGTATGATATATTTCGTGCCGCAAGTTCTATTTTACGTAAGTTGAGGAACATATGTGTTTTTAATGATAACAACTATTAAATATATTTGAAATAAATGTATGCATTTTATTTAATAGCAACAACAACAAAAAAGAATATAATAAAAAAAAAGCTTAGTGAATTCTAACTATCTTATTTTTATAAATTCTGTGTCGGTTTGTTATTATATATTGTTGTGTGCAGATATATTGTCTAGGCCGCAAAAATATACGTTGTGGGTCGCGAGTTTGTTACCCCTGGTTTACAAGAAAGCTCGAAAATAGGAAAAGATCACATGGGAATCTTGCAAAAGTAAAATTTGTATTTATCAAAGGAATGGGAAAGACTATTCACGCAAATAGGGATCTTACATCCTATATTTAACCCAATTAAAATAAAAACAAGAGTGATCTTGTTTTCGAAATATAATGATATCCCCAGTCAGTAACCATAGAGGGAAAAAATTCCTTGAACTAGAAATGAAACTTACAGCCTTAATGACAACATACATATTCTTCTTCAAAACTTATATGCACAATTTTTCTCAGTTGCCAAGCAATGAAATCTCATATACCTTACATTTTCGGAGATTAATCATTTTAATCTATTGTTGCCAAGGCACAATGCATTATATATATTAATTCACAATGTGCAAAGAAATTTTTAATGCATTTTTCAATACTTCATATAATTATGTTGAGTTGTCTTTTTTTAGCATCTTGGAAGGTACCAAAGAAATATCAATCGAGCATAAAATTTGAAATGAGCAGCTTGTTATATTTTTTCAATTTTGTTAATTTGCCTGGCTATAATCTATTAAAGCAAATTGATTTTAGAAAACAGAACAAAAACTTATAGATAGTAAATTACATCTCTGTCATACTAGCCATACATTGTTTAATAAATTAGAATATTTTTTTCTGCGGCCATGATGGAATTTTTTGAGGGGATGATAATCACTAGAAAAAAATTCATGTAACGAGTTTTAAGTTTATTTACATCTTTCCAAGAAGCTAGAGAAATATATTTTTATAAAGATAGATAGGGAAGAAATACCAATTGTTACAAACCTATATGTCTATACCATAGGTCAGCAACCTGTGGCATGCAGTACAATTTTCAGTGGCACTATGCACAACTCTATACATTTGTCAATTTTTGAGTGGATGGAAATTAATAAATTTGTAAAAGCTCTTATTTGACAAACATCTTCACACAATTATGGATATTTACGGAATTCCAAAAAAATCTGAAAGACAACTCTAGAGATACATTTATAGCTACTTTGTAAAAGATTAAATGTCATTGCTGGAGAGATTTAATTGTTTGAATAGAGAAAATTGCATGTACTCTGCTTTTGGTTTTATATGTCTAAGGGTAAAAAAAAATTTGATACCGCAAAAGGAAATGACAATTGAATGCTAAAAATTGTATCAAATTGAAAGTGACAAATTATACCCTGATTTTACAATATGAAAGTAGACTAACCACTATATTGTCCAGACAGCTAGCAATTAATTAACTATCTACTACATGTAGTAGCTAGCACACACACACACAATTAGGTATTTCATCTCATTTTCATTCTATCAAACAGCTTACAAAACTTGAATGATAAGTGAAAAGCTCTTAAAGCTTATTCACACTGAACTTCTTAGTCATAAATAAAAATTAAATGCATATTTTTTTTTTTTTTTGCAAATATAATAAATGGAATTAATAGCTAGTCTGATTGTTAAGCTTAATAAACTTACTCTTAAGCCCTATGAAATTATTTATATTAATGTATGACTATTTTAGTAACTAGAACATTAACAGTTATCTCATGTATCATATCAATTTAAATGGTAGATTAATCTTCATCTTACTTTAAAAAAATGACTTGAAAATTTAATCAAGTTTATACAGACGAAAGATGGATCAAGAGAAAACAATTTGAAGAAAACTTGTCATACCAGTACCGGTCCGTGGATCAAATGGTGCCGGGGGCCACCTAAAGAACATTAAAAATATTGCCATTTTATTAAAGTGGCATGTTTGCCACAACTACGTGGCAGCAGACAAGTGGTTATGGGCGGACATGCTGTAATCTGAAGATAGGGTTTTTTTTGTCGTCGGAGATTATTGACTATTGCTGAGGAGGGGCTGAAGATTTCGCAGCCTGTTTTTTTTTTTGGATTTTTTCTGATAAGAATAGTTTTTGGTCACTATCCATGCCTGTTATGAATTATCAAATAAAACCTTTGGACTCGTCTAACATGGTCAACGGATGTTCGGTTTTTGCTACATGAAAAGAACTGTTTTGAAATTGTTGCTGGGAAAGAAAGTGCTCCAGAGATTAAAGAAGAAAATCGGCGAGAATTAAAAGACTTTAATGACCGTCAATGATTGGCGTTATCGATTCTATATCTGAATATCAGCACAGAGTATCACAGTATTATTGAAAATGTAACAGACCCTGCAGAAGCCTGGAAACTGTTGAGGGATAACTTCCGACCGGATAACAGGTCATATCACTTGAAGCTTTTTTGAGAATTTTTTCACACACACAATGCAGAATCCAGCCTAATGAAAAACTAAACATATTCTCTTCAAGAATAAAAAGAATATGCGACCAATTAGAGGCAATGGGTAAACCCATGGAGGAAACATATATCAATGTTATCACTTACTTAAAAGTTTGCCTTCAAAATTTGATTCTATAGCCCAAAATATTCTCCGTTGGACCGATGAAACATTTAAATATAAATATATTTTGTTGGAGCTGTTTGAGTAAGAACCCAGAATCGATTTCAGAGATGATTTGAGTCTATAAAGGAGTCAACACGAGATGTTTAGTGTGCAGAAGTCGAAGATAAAGTGCCACTAATGTGGTAAATTTGGACATTTTAGGAGGGATTGTCGCAATGGAAGTACTACTGCATCATCTAGTGCAACTAATCGAAGATACAGAGAATATAGAACAGATCCAAAGTTACGTCGACGTCCACATGTGCTTTCACCTATTGGGTCTTCTGTGTCAAGGGATGAGTTCAAATATAGTACTTTTCGAGATAGTAGACGAGACAGAAACTATTCTTTTAAGGACCGAAATGACCTCAGCAGGTACCATGGTTCAACAAATTTTGCAGCACACCAAAATGAAGGTAAGAGTAAATTATCCTTTGTTCTTGCTGAGGCTAATTTGAGCTGTAATGACACCTGGATTCTGGATACAGCTGCTAGTAATCATTTCACAAATTATAAAGGGCGAAAGACAGCTGGGTTTAAAAGTTAAAGCTAATCGCTCAGATGTTGGTGGAGAATTCATCGCTAGTATTTTAACTGAGTTTTTGCAGAAAGAGACATAAAACATGCGAACACTAACATTTATACGCCACAGCAAAATGGCGCTTCGGAACGTCTTAACAGAACAGTAATTGACGGAGCTAGGACAGTGCTATCAGAAAGTGGACTAGATAAGAGTTTCTGGCCTGAAGCTGTATTATATTTTGTACATGTTTGGAACAGGTTATGTCACTCTTACTCCAGTTGAACTTTATATAGGTATTAAACCTTCAATTAGACATCTAAGACCCTTTGGTTCTATCTTGTATGTGGGAACACCTAGACGTTTAAGGGGAAAACTGGACCCGAAAGCTAAAAAAGGCATATTGGTTGGTTTCGCTCTAGGGATACAGGGTGTGGATACCCGAGGATTCAAGGATTATTGAAACCTCTAATGTTCGTTTCCAGAAACCTCAGCAGAGTAACAGTGGAGCGGTGCTAGCGTCCCCAGGTTTGAAGTTTTCCGATTACGAAGTGGTTGAGAACTGCGAGGATGATAAAACAGTAAATAATATCCCAGTCTCCTTACCACAAAATTCAGATTCAGAAACTGAGGTTGAAGAGTCAAGTAGAACCGATAGTTCCTGTAAAAACTACATGGAAACACGTAGTGGTTCCACGACCTGATGGTTCTAGAAATGACATACTATTATGAATTGGGAAAATCTCAAAGGTTAACATCCTGCAATGAAATTAAAAAATATTGCATGGATAAAAAACTAGAATTTGATTAGAGTATTTTTAATTTTAAGGGGAAGATACATTCGAAGGAATAATTAACCCACAACCTAGTGTGTCAGGTGTCCAGAGTGTAAAAGTTAAAAATAATGCATGACTAGACATTTTAATCCCTAGAACTTTTAAACAGATGGAAAAATCACCTCAACAAGAGTCATGGGGAAGGGCAATGGATCACAAGAGTTTGATACTCTTAAATTAAGAAATGTATGGAAAGTAACGAAATTACACCCTGATAAGCAATTATTAGATTGTAGGTGGGTATATAATTTGAAACGGGATGAAAATGGAAAAGTAATCCGATATAAAGCTAGGTTAGTAGCTCAAGGTTATTCACAAGTTAAAGGTGAAAACTATAATGAGACTTTTTCTCCTGTTAATTTTTCAGTGATAGGGTTATTCTTTTCTCTGTTGGTAGTGTGGTTAAAGTGGAAACACATTCAGTGTGATGTCACTGGAGCCTATCTCTATGCACCATTAAATGAGGAGGCGTATATGAAACAACCCCAAGGGTATATAGAAAGGGGAAAAGAGAATCTAGTATGTAAGTTAAAACGAGCGTTATACGGACTTCATCAGAGCATGGTATTTTGAATTAAATGTTTTAAATGAAATTGGCTTACAGAAATTAAATTGGTGTAATTGTACTTACTTTTATGGAAATTCTATTGTTCTCTTAGTATACGTCGATGATATTGTTATTTTTGGACAGAAAGAAGGGGATATTGAAGATGTTTTAATTAAATTAAAGGGAAAGTTTAATTTAAAAATTATAGGTAAGACTAAAAGGCTGCTAGGAGTTGAATTCGTCAAATACCATATATCGATGAGATATACAAGAAATACAAGCATTTAAATATCCCAATTTCCTCATTACTGATAGGTAAAGGAATCCTATATAGCAAACCACAATGCCCCCAATTTAGTGATGAGAAAAGAGAAATGAAGATAATCCCGTACCAAAATGTTCTTGGTTGCTTGTCGTTTCTTGCAGGTTGAACAAGGCCCGACATATCCTACCCAGTTTCAAAATGATCCAGGTCTTGAACATTGGTATGGGTTGTTGAAACTATTTGGGTATGTTAACAAAACTAAACATTATAAATTAAGATTAGATTGTAGGTGTATTGATATAGTAGGTTTTTCGGATGCAGACTTTGCAGCAAATAGATACGACAGAATTTCGATGGGTGGACAATTTATTTGCTTAGGAAACGCTCCTGTTACATGGCGAACATTTAAAGAGAAATTGGTAAGTTTATCGACAATGGAAGCAGAATTTATGAGCATGGTGGAATGCATAAAGGAAATAACTGGGTTAGATAATATAATGAATGAATATGCAAGTGGGGACCTAGTTAAATATGCAAATAAACCAGTTTTATTAGCTGATAATCAAGCAGCTATAGATTTCCTCAAATCGCCAATTGAAAACTACCATACAAAGCATATAGAGGTGAGATATCATTATGTAAGAGATTTGTTCTATAAAGGTTTATTTGAGGTGAAATATGTTAAAAGTAAAGCAAATTTAGCAGATATATTCACGAAGCCCTAAACACAGAATGAATTAAAAAGTTTTGTTGAAAATGTTTTTGTGTATTAATATGTTGTTTAAATGTTTTGAACTTTTGAGGAATTAGTTTTTTGGAGTTTTTCTTAAACAATTATTCATAGTTCAAGTGTTTTTTCAAATTTTGCATGTAAATATTGATGGTTTTTTTTTGTGCCACCATTTAAAAATGATAAAGTTTCTTAAAAATTAATTTTGTTAAATGATCATTAGTGCATATAGTTAAATCATTATCACATTTTTATTGCAATGAAAGTATTCAGGATAAATGAATGTGTGAAGACATGGCGCCATGCATGCATGCAAGTAAGGAAGTGTGAATGAAATTATATATATAAATGTATTTATTAATGTATGATAATTCTTATGTGTAAATAATGCATTATTCATATTTTTGTACGGAATAATTGTATAGTTTTTGGTATCAATAACTTATGTGATCCAGATCACACAATTCTCACTGTTTACATATTTATATTTAGAGATGAACTTTTTAAATGTGTGTATAGGAATGCATATTATGAAATGGTGGTATAATAATTTTTCTAATTATTCAAATAATCCTGTGAGCAAGATGTTACATTTTAGATTCTCTTCTTTTGATATCACTCTTTAATATCTTGGCCTGGTTCACGAGACGTTGATACTCACTCTCTCAATCTTACTAGTGGGTTTTAATAAATGAGAACATGGATTGTCTGCTCAGAAGTATATTTTTTTCATCTATGATGTCCGATGTTTTAATATCTTGTTCAGAACTTGTTTTATGAATTGGATCGTTGAATTGTTGTTGGTTAATAAATAATTTCTGAAGGAATATATAGTCATCATTCAGGTTATAAATAACACTGTGCAACTCTGCTGTCACGTAATTGTGGCAAACAGTCCATTCCTCTCGGATTTGTCCAACTTTCCACAGAAATCACTTTATATTCCACATTAAATCACTTTTATTCATTTATGGTGTAACTATATTTTATTCTGAACTAAACTAACTTTATTAACTAAATTAAAATTGTTAAATCAAAACAATCTAAAATATAAACAATCAACGTGTCCCACCCTTGGCGGACGGCAGCAAAATTATCAAACATTGACCGGTCCGCAGCGATAAAAAGGTTGCGAAGCATTGATTTAGAATATTCTTTCATTCTGTTTAAAAACTTGACTTTTCAAGGCTTTCATACAAATTATCAAGAGACACATGTAATAGGTTCAGTAAACTGGTTACATATTTTATCTGTAATATGAAACACTGTTCTTTTGCAAATCTGAATTTGAAAGAGATATAATTCAGCACAATTCGACTAAAAACCATTCACAAGATTATACACTAAAAAAGTTCCATTTTTTATTGATCTTTTTGACAAAACCTGTCTCTTGAAATTTAATCCACTCAGTGCATCTTTAGACTTGCATATTACTGATCATTCGATGTAGCTGAAACAAAGAAAATACATGAGGAAAATAAAACCTGATAAGCGTAAATATAGTTAAAATTTTTCACATGGAAAATATGTTAAATAGCTTATCATCGGCCAAATTATCAGAATGCTTAGCTCCTGTTGGATGAACTTTACAGGCGCAAGTAAAAACTGTTTATTTTTATTATGCTTTGCACAGGAATTACTTCAATGCAAATGCTCATAACAAATTAGCAATATTTTTGTAGTACATATGAAGTAATCCAATGGATAGGCTTCAAAATATTCCACTAGATGGCATAAAAGTCTTATTTTGATATTTGTGTAGTTACGTATTCTGATAGTCAGGCAGACGATATTTCTTAAACAAAGACTGTAGAAATTATCAATTGTACAATGAAAAAAATCGTTAGATAAAGTGTTTATTCTATTTCACCAGCAAGTAATTAAAATTTTTTTAACTTAACATATTATTTAAAGAAACTAAGCATAATTATAAAAAATCACACTTAATATTTATAATATAAACAAAACATTTGTTTGAAAGGAAAGGGCAAAATACCAATCCAATTATTTTATACTCTTATTTAATTACTGTAAAATCCAGCATATAATGCACACCTATACTTTTAAGCTGCAATTTTTTAATTTTTAGGTACATTTGACATATAGCGTGCACCCCTTTTATAACGAAGGAGCCTGAAATTTACATGTGCAATGATCTTATGTTTTGAAGTCAATTATTCGAGGTATTATTCCAAGCTTTAGAAAAAATTATTATGCTTTTAAAACTACAGCACTTTAAGTATATAAGGAATGTCATTTCTTTTATTTCAATACATTCAGAAGGCTAATTTTTTTTTTATGTTCATCTTTTTTATTTTTAAAGCACTCATTTTTGCACCCAGCATATAACACACACCCATAAATTTTGATCTGATTTTTTGTGTTAAAAGAGCACATTATACATCAGATTTTACAATATGCTTTTTTCCCATTAAAGCTTCATTAAATAGACTGGTGCTTTTTTTTTTTTTTTTTTTTTTTGTTTTTCTCAACCAAAATTATAGTAGTCTTACTTTTACAAAAAATATTTACTTTTAGAATCAAACTGTTTAGTAATTAATTTCTTAATATTAGGAATTCTGTACGCTAAGAGTTAAAAACAATGTTTTATTTGCTTTTAGAAGATATTCAAACACCTATAGTCAAATGCATTAATTTTTAATGAAAATCTTATAGATGAATCCCACTTATCTTTCCTAGTAATTTAAGCATACAGTAGAAATTACTCAAAGCATTGTTACCTCATCAAATTTATGAATCTGGCGGATGAAAAAATCTCCATAACGAATCGCAACTTTTGTGTCTGCAATATGAATCATGTCCTGAAAAAAAAAACCAGTTACATTAGTATTAGGTACAACATACTTTCATTTCATATAATTACCTCAGATTAAAACAATTACTTTGCTCATATCAACAATCGCAACATTAGTTCAAAATATATTTATACATCCAATTTACTTCTATGTTTTTTTTTCTATTTCATTTTAAAAAATGTTTAAAACAATTAAAATATACATACAAAAACAATATTCTCAATGTATATACAGTAAAAACACTTCCATTTTAAGAAGTAGTACTACACACACTCCAAACTATTTTTCTATTTAAAGAAGGTATATAGCAAATACTAATAACTTAAACACAAGAATTGGGTTTCAATAAAAAGTTTACCCTCTGATAAAAAAGAAATTGCTCCAAAATTTGATTATTATTTAAATATAATAAAGTTTCAATGCAGCTATCATTTAATACCTGAATTAATGAAGAAAATGTGTTTATGGGCAAATTTTAAAGAGAACAATCAGCTATGAATAATAAATTTACATTAACTTGATGGTGTTACATGTGTAATAAATAATCATACAAATCAAAGCTACTATCAACAAAACTAAAATATATTTTAAAATAATAATGAAGGTTTATATATCTTTTTTACCTTATCAATGAAAAAGTCCACTTCAGAACCAGACTGAAATTCTCCTTCTAAACCACTAGTGCCCTTAGTCCACACCATATTTTTCATTTTATGCTATAAAATTAACAGGACAGATTAAAAAAACAATTTCTAGTTACATGTAATTACTTAAAATATAAATGAATAAAGCACAACATAGAATATTTGATGTGACTAAAATACACAATAAAGCAAAGTTTAAACAAAAATAAGTATTTAACAAGATTTTTCTAAAAATTTAGCATATTTATAAGGATAACTTTATATAATAATTTAATTAATAATTTCATTTTGCTCAGCTCGAATAAAGGTAACAGTATTTGAAACAAAAATTCTTACCTTAAAGCATAGAAGAAAATTTACAACAGATTCTTCCTCCTAAAAATATAGATGTTATATTAAGAGAAATGATATATATAGATAATTTAGAGAAGTAAAGAGAACTTAAACACACATATAAATATAACATTATTAAAATTGCCTACTACAAGACATTTAAAGAAAAGCAGTGCATTTTCTTACCATTTCCAAAAAAGTAGCCAATTTTGTGATAGGCATTGTTGTGTAAAGCTTCAAGTAACTACAAAGGGCGACAAGAAAAAAAAATTGTTAAGTAATTGAAAATTTCCTTTACTCAGAGGAAGTTCCTTATGTATTACAATTAAATGACTTTTGGTTATTATTTCATCTTAATAGTTTCTTTTTATACACTTTAAATTTTTGAAGAACTACTTTTTCTTACCATAAATTATAGCTCATTTTGCAACAGAAACGAAAAATAAAAATATTAAAAGGGCTTTGTTTCACATAAAATAATGAACAGTCTCTAATAAATTAGATTAAAAATGGCCTTCCACCCAAAAAATGCATGGAATGTTGGATTAAATTAATTTAAAACTACCCATTTTGAAACAAAAGTGGGAGGGGAGGGAGGTTACTGCTGGGGTATTCTATATATGAAAAAAAATTTTGTGATCTTATATCAATACTTTCTTTCATCAATATACTTCAGAAATTTAATTATAAATTCAAGCATATCATATTAAGTATTAAAACTCCCATCTTAAAAATATTTAAAAAAAATTATTAAAAAAACCCCACCAAATGTAAAACAGTTTTAATTTTAGGTATAAACATTTTTTTAATTAACATAATATTAATAAACTTCTGTTGATACTACGGATTTTAGACACTGCAAAGATAGAATAAATATAAAACATTAACTTTTAAAAGGAAATTCTTCACAATGAACATCTTTAAAAAAATCTTTCAGATAATAAAATTAAATAATTCACAGGGGGAAAAAAGGAAGCATAGCATAGCATATGGAAATAAAAATCAATTTGAAGACAGATCAAGGTAATGACTTAACTTGATTTATTTTACTTAAAAAAAGTGAACTGTGCTATCTTACAAACCTTCGAATAGTTGGAAGCATAATTTGCTGCCTAACTTCATCCATAAATACCTTCAATTGAGCAACAAATGGTTCCTACAAGATTTATTTTACAGTTAAAAACAAAAGAACTATACAAGAAATAAAATATGAGAATGCTTTGACAAGTTTTGTATTAGTTAACGATAAGTACAATTCAAATCCTAACTTGTACGAATGAAAGCAACATATAATTGCATTACCAGCATTCTAAAAATGAAATCACAAAGAAATTTCACTCTTAATTCATACGGAAAAATTCCTGGTTTATAGTAGGATTAATTATTGAAGTCAAGCAAAATATATTTCTGAAATTAATTATAATATGAAAGTTAAATAACATTGAGACAATCTTACTTCTTTTTAAATTATTTAATTAAATTTGAGACACTCAATATTACAATATATATATCAAACTTTTATTTAAATAAAAATGAGGATGAATGATCACACAAGTAATTTCAGAATTTCTATATTATTGTTATGCTTTTTTGTTTGCACTGAAATTTTTGCCTTAATTGCTATTCAAACTTTAATTAAATAAGACAAGTATTGTAAACAAACAATAAATATTATCTGCTTATGGAACATTTTCCTGTAAACTTTTGTTTTAAAATAAGTTAGCACAACGGTTTTTTTCAGAGATATTACTTTTCAAAATATTCTTGATTAAATAAGTACCTGATACAAAATTAATAAAAATTTTAAGTAACATCTTTAATAATAATTAAAATCACACAACTACTAATTATTCTAGAGATGTAATTTACAACTACAAAGCTAATTATAGCAATATAGTTTAGTTTGCCCATACAATTTCATTATATTCTACATATTTAATTTGTTGTTGGAATTTTTACAATGCTCAATTGTAATAAAACAAACTTTAAAAAACTTTTTTCCCATGGAAGAAGAATTTAATTTACTTTCAAAGATAATGTTTTGTTTACAATATTGAAAAAAGCAATTGCTTATAAAAAGAAATAAAAATGCAAGCCAAAGAGAAAAATAAATCATTATAAATACATAGTATATATTATGACAAATAACTTTATTTTTTAAAGCAGTAATAATTAATATAAAAATAAACTGTGTATGGGAGAGGATAGAACTAATAAACAGATTAAATGCTAGTACTTCCACACAAAAATTGTTTAAATGGAACTATTAGTGAGTGACTTACTGAAAAAACAAGCGATATAAAAATAATTTAAGTCAATTCTTACTTGGGTCAACAAAGAATAATATTTTAGCAACTTTTTATTAACTACAATTAAATTACTGTATTGTCATCCAAAATAATCGTGTATATAAAATTTCAGCTCAATTCAGCACTTTAAAATGTATTTTAGTAACGACTGAAAATTTGAACAAGATATATATGAGGGCATTTAGAAAAGTAAAGATACAATGGTTTGCATTCCTTAAAAAAAACATTTATTTAGAAAACGTCAATTACATCTTATTAACTGGATTATTTATTATTTTTCGACATAACCCCGCTATCCAAACATTTGTTAAGTCAGTGCACAAGCTTTTGTATCCCACAGTCATAGAAGGTTGCCGCCTGTTGTCGGAACCTCATTTTAACTTCATCTTTGATCTCATTATTTTCCACCAAGATAATGACCAAGCGCATGAATTGCTTCCTCCGTTCTCTGAAGAAGGGCATCAGAGATCACAGATGGCCGACCTGTTCATTGTTCGTCATGAACATCGGTCCTACCTTCAGAGAAATGATGACACCATTTCGTTACATTTTGTCGATTCATAATGTTCCCATAAACAGAAACAATTTCTTTGTGAATATCCGCTGGTCGCTGACCTTTTCCATGAAGAAAACGTATGACGGAGCGCATCACATTTGGCGGGATTTTGAATTGGCGCAGCCATTTTAAACATGACCTACTCCAACCAGAATCAATGTTGAAATGCCGAATGACTGCAAAGAGAAAGCTAACGGTTCAAGGTTAACACCTGTGTTGCCAACTTGCTCGCCAAAACTTTTCTTTTACTCTGGCGTACCGTGTATCTTTACTTTTCGAAATGCCCTCGTATATAGGGAGAGAGTGAACTAATAGTAGAAATTAAAAAAAAAGCTCATTTGGGAAACTACATGTGTTCCTTGCAGAAATATTTTGTATAAAGATTGATTGAATATTTTAAAAACATCACTAGACATAGCAAAGAGATACATACTCTATGAGAATTTGTTGGATCCATATTCTGAATGTCATAACTTGGTGGAACTGGTGATAAAAATTTCGGGCAAGCAAAAGAAAAGCAGGATTCAAACTCAGACAAATCTCTATAATAATTATATATATATCACTAGTTAAAAAAATATTACAATAAAGGTAACAAATTGAAAACATGGAAGTAAATTTCACTTACCCTCTTTGCATGTTGAGAAGTTTCTCTCCATAATTTTCTTTGATCGTTGATAAGACACTTTCATCAATCCTTTGAGGATGTAACACAAGGCAAATTGTCAATAAAGTATACATCCTTTCAGTTTGTTTGTTCATCTAAAAGTATAAAATTTAGAGAATGTTTCATCAGTTATTAATACATCAGTTCAATTTAAAGTTAACTGCATTGGTTCAATTCATATAATTATATATATATAACAGAAAAATATTAGCATTTAGTATAAAATTATGCAATAAATTTGAAAAAAATTACTAATTACTCACTTAAAAATGACATATTTAATATTAACATTATTCTATTATGTAGATTTCATATAAAATTATTCACTTTGAAATATCGTGAACCAAAACCAATGCGATTGCTGTAACCATTCTAAATTAATCTATCCCAAGCAGCTTACGACACAGTTCTTTTTAAAGAATAAAGCAAATTGTTTTTTTGATAAATTCATCATATCATAGGTAAAAGAAAAAGGTAGTAAGTTGAAGTGGAAGGAGAGTTTCTTGTAATTCAGTATGAATAAAAAAAAACGTTAACACTATATTGAAAATAATAAATACAAAAACACATGTAAACATGAGGATTTACCAAAAAGTTCCAGGAATTTGAATGATACACTTAAACCAAATTTAGAACAAAGTTGTGCCATTAGAGACTATTAGTTATTTCTGGTTGATAGTGTGATAATGGTTATATACACTATTGTGACAAAAGTTTTTGAACATTTTGCATTAAGTTTTAATATAGAATGAAAGCTTTTTGATGTTGACTATAACATTTCATAATGAAGCTTTAAGCACATCAATGATTATTGAGTGGTTTAAATATATGACATAGAGCTATGAATGGACATCAACTGAAAAACTCCAGAAAACATTGCATGCTTCATGAAATCATTTATAGGGAGAGACAACAAACCTTCCACAACAAAGTTGATGTGACAGGAAATGTTTAACCGGCATATTTACATATTTCCTTTAAAGAACTCAATTTCAGAAGAATTAAATTAAAGTTTGTAAGGTAGTTTTTAGCTGAAAAACCAGATTCTATTCTACTTGAAACACAAAAAATAGTGTTAAATTTTTCTTTATTAAACATAGAAATCAAACTAATTAAATGCCAATTTAACATCACTGAGGAAATTCACAAGTAAATGCAAGAGGGAGGTCCAATGGCCGAGTGGTAGTATATTGCGCTTCCATGCCACAGGTTTGGGGGTTTAAACTTCAGGCTGGGTAGGGGGTTGAGTTAGCCTTTCACCTATTCAGTTGGTTTATAAATGTGCATCAAGCTTGCTTGGGAACTAAACATTGGGGGCTTTCGAATCAGGTTGATTACCTGACTGCATCTGCTCATCAGCATCCAAGGTCACGAAAATAGAGATGGGCAGAGTAGTCCTTGGACTGCCATGATCTGTTCTGTCATTGAATTTAATTTAAATGCAAGAGGTTTTAAAGATACATATTACAGTTAAATTCAAAGAGTACTTTCATTTATGACAGAAATACTGCATTGATGTAATTTGTGACATTTATATTCAAAATTTTGGAAGAGCCGAACCTCCTGCACATGAGTAATTTTTCTTTTTACTATTTTTCTTGAACATACATCATAAAAAGAAATCACAACTAACCTTTAAAACCCAGTATTATATTTTTCACAAAAGGCGATAACTTTGTTGAAAGAATATGCTCATATATAAAGTAATCCAAAAATATTTTTAAAATGTAAAAAAATTAAATAAAATTAATATTTCAAAAAGAACATATTAATACAAAATTCTATATTGCTGTTTGTTGATATCAAATCAACTATTCAATATAATACATATTTTTTAAAAAAATATTTGTTTTGTACACAATAACCTGTATCAAAATGCTACAATTTTTGTAACAGTCAATATTTTCCTATTTTTTTATTTATTTAAATAAGGTTGTTGTTCAATATCAGATGAATATAATCAACACTAAATCCATTATAATTTAAAGCAAAATCTAACTAAATTACAAATGGCAGGAGTTGAATTGTGGATTCAATTTCAGTATAATGAATAAATATAGGACTTCAAATGTAAACAGACTTTATTCTGAAAAATATAAAAAATTACGTATGACACATTTGATACCAACCAACGATTATGATATCACAGTAACAAATGAAAGGAATTCAAAGAACTTGCATAGAATGAATCAATAATGAGTCACATAGAGCAGGTTAACAATAGGAGAGGTGTAAAGGGAGGAGTTAAAATGAAATTTAAGAAAAGTCTTCTCATTAACTAAATGTGGTCATAGTAGCCTAGTGGTCAAGATCATGGACTTATGGCTTTTATGTTATAAGTTCGAACCTAGTGCAGCTGAAGACCAGAAGTGTAGAAGGGGTTGCTGCACATTAAATATGTTAAGGCTCAAATGTTCTCATGTTGTTGTAGTATGGGAAGTAAGTAGAAGGTGTGCTAGCTCAGGTGTCATCCTTGTCCCTTGACCATAGTTCAAATGTATGAGGTCCGTCACCAAAAGCCTTCATGTAGCTGAATAATGCTGCGTTAATATACGCTTGACTCACTCACTAAGCATCTTTATGATATACTTTCGCAGAAAAACACAAAATAAATTTCATCAAAAAGACCTTTGTAGAATCTGGCTGCTCTTAGGAACTTCAAATTTTATCTAAACAAAATCAATATTTATTTCTTTGAACACACAAAAATATTTTTCAATAGCTCTTACTTTGATTAATAAAGAATTAAGATTTCTGCCCCTGATATTAAATAAAAAGCCCCAACATTGTTTTGCCAAATGCAAATGAATTTCTTTAATACTCAAACACATTAATTACATAAAAACTAATCTAAAAAATGATAGCTGAACATTAGGTAAAACATCAGATTAATCAAGATTGAATCAAAGATAATCCTAAATGAATTACTGCTTAAAAAAGTTTTAACAGTTGGCAAACACAAGTATTCGCTATAAAATTTGAATACTTTTAAATAGTAAACAATTTATAAAACATGCTTTTTCCCTGTAGTTTTATCATAGCAAAGTTTTTGTAAAACTAATACTAAATATAAAAATTTATACTGTCAGATAGTTTTAAATAGATTAGAACTTAATTTGAAATATATGTGTAAACAGTAAACATGAAAAACTCACCATGTCTGCTTGATATGTTTTCTGTTGGAAAAGGTTTCTCTGTGTTCTTTGAATGTACAATAAAATGTTGGAGAAGGAACGAATTGCATCAGAGTAACGTCTCATCATAAGATAAGAAAATCCAACATAGTAGTATGTAGTAATTTGGCAAGCAGGTACACGAGAATACAAACTCTGGGGGAAAAAAGCAATAAATTCTCCAATAGAAAGATAATTATTGATTGAAGATAGCAAATATAAAGACTATTTTATGTTAAAGTTAGATAACAATTTAAAATAACGAGTAAATATATTCAATACATTTGTATAAAATCAACACAATCCTTTAAATACACTTTGAACTATGTTAACAATAGATTGTAGGTAATTTTAAAAATCTTTATTTAAAAGGAAAATTTAAAATTTAAATAAGTTTCAAAATCTATTGCAGCAGCACAATTGTAATATATCATACATATATTTTTAAAAACAATTCATACCTAATTTTTTGCATGTAAATTAGATTTTAATGCTCTGTTTTAAATAGGAATACATGTTTCTTTTTTCTTTAAAAAAAGATGAGAAAAAAACAAAAACTTCCACAATTTTAAACACAAAATATATGTTATAAAACAATTGTTTTTTAAGTATAAAAAAATTAGAAACTTGTAAAAATATTTTAAATTTGTACAAACAATTTACAATTGTAGATTAACAATTCTGTTTTTTCAAGATCCAACATTTTCCACATTTCTTCATTCGAACTTCTGCGAGTATCAGATTGAGCAGAAAAGTTTTTTTGGTGTGTTTTGGTGCACCAAGAAAAAAAGAAGTCTCCCATTTTTGCTCTGTACATGCTCCATAACTGAGGCATATGCAAGTCGATCACTTGTTAAGAGCCTCAACATAAATTTGCAATTCATTGACTTCACATTGTTTCTCTCATAATATATCTATACCAATAACATTGCCTATCACATTCTGTAGAAAATAGTCCCAGCTGATTAAGGCTTATTTTGTTAATTGACATACAAATATCTTCAAGTAATATCAGTGATTCATTGAAAATATTTTCTGCATACTGCACATCCAGGTTAGGATTTTCTTTGCAAGCTTGGAGAAATATGTCATCACTCATACTCTCTTTATACTTTTCCCATAGATCTTTTGGATCAGAAGGCACACATGTTGTCAAAATGATGGTGAACAGAGTTTGTATTTGGTAAGCATGACATGTTTCAGATGCTTCTGTCAATGCACTGTCCCAATGTCGATCACTTTCAAGCATACCATGTTTGAAACATGCTTCTCAATATGTCTGACACACTTGACATATAGTCACTCCTAAGCGGTTTTGATTGCTTGAAAAGGTGTTGGTCCTTTGATCACATTAAACAGAATTCCTTAAATAGTAGCCTTCAATATTATTCAGGTGAATGGTGTATACTCGTCCCAATGAGCAAGTAGAAAATATGCCTGATACTGAAGAAATAATTTATAGATAATTTTCTTCTACAAATTTTTTTTGCTAAATTATTCCGTGTATAATATACTGCAGGACTTCATGATATAGCAATGTTTTAGAAATTCATTAGTTGCAAAAAAGTGGTCAACGTTGTGTTGGGGGATTTACAACTCTTTGAAGGGTGTTCTCTTCCAAGTAGACTCGTTTTCTAAGCGAATACTGAGATGCATAGCAGCAGGAAAGCGTTCATGGATATCTAAATGAAAAATTGTCCATATAGCTTCATTACTGCTAATATAACATCCCATTATTTACGTATTTACAGATGTATTTAATTGATTTAACCGAATTGCAAACCTCTACGCTGATATGTGTGTTGAATGACTTCGAAAATAAGGCACAATCCACTGATTATTAATTTCAACATTATTGAGTTTGACAGTTGTGTGTCCACTTAACTGGTTTTCGTTGTTTGTACAGCAGGTAACCATCATCATCACAGTTTATGTTTCTCTCAAAAGTTGACATGGATAATTTTTGGTACACTTTCCATCTTTCATGAAGGGCAAATGTGGGTATTGCAGGCCACATGGTCTGTGAATCAAATACTTGAAAATTTCAAATAATCTTGGATCTTCTCCTAGGTTAGGTAGTTCAGCTCTAATGATATAGTCAATTTGTGTGGAAATAATTTTTTCAACCAACCAAATTAAGATGTCAGCATGTGGTAAACCCCTTTTCTGCCATTCAATGGAATACATCCAGCAGCAAGATTCTCTATAAATATGGTTCTTAGTGATGAGATCCATAAAACATATCAATTTTTGTTTGAAGACTCTCCAGGTCATATCGATGAAATGACTGCTGTCCAGGTAGGAGTAGACCTTTAATTTCATCTCAAAATGGACTACATGTAAAAGTGATAAAAAGATTAGCACGTCCATATTTGTAAAATATGTCAAAGGATCTTCATGCATGTGTCTTGGACTTCTGGTGTACGAAGCCAGAAGTATAATCCTTTGCCCAATATCAACAGCTTTTTTATCATTTGCAATTGTATCTCATAAATGAATATACTCTTAAGTTTTGATTGATTGTAATGAATGTAAGTCGTTCGCTTTCAATTTTAGCATACATGTCAACAATGAATTGCTGAAAAAGTTGACAGCATTTCAGTAGAATGTTTGGACTGTTCATCTCGAATCAACACAGTATGCATAAAAATCTATACAGCTGACTTTTTTTATGTTACAGCATCTGGAATGTGAGTAATTTGATACAATTCAAGATATCTGTCTTCTGGTGGACACAGCATTGGATATTTAAGTGCATCATATAACCCATGTGTTTTATCAAAACACGTTGCTTGGTTTGACCTCGCTTGCTAATAACAGTATCTCGCCGGGTAATTCCTGTTCCGACAATTACAGCTGCTACTTGAGGAGCCATTGGAGCAATGAAGCGTCTTGCATGTTCATTGGATAGAATTTTATCAGCTCTGATAATGACTTTCAAGTAATCCAATCCCACATCCTCTAAAGCGTATTTAAATTTTCTCACCAAACTGTTGTTTTCATGGAAATAATGATCGTAATTCAGCAATAATATCTCAATCATTTACTATACTGAAAGTACACTGTGATGTTATTATATCAAGTATTATATTTAATATGTGATTATTGAAATTACTCATTAATTACTAATCAGTCACAATTGCTATTTGCTAAGATAGAACTTACAAATTACTGAATATATCGATACCAATTTATTAAATCAAGTATGTTTTTGATTATAAAATTTTACCAATAAAAATAATAAAGTATGATCAGTATTAGATTCCTTTAATTCATCCATACTTTTCTACAATATTTTATACTTTCTAGGTTACTGAAAATTACCACTTTTAAGATTTCATAAAAAAATCTTAGAAAAAAAACTTGACTACAAAAAACAATGAATACAGCACATTATCAGTGTTCAAATGCAACAGAATACCAATTTTCATTTGGATAGGTTAAATAATATAGAAGTTGGGTATGCTGCAACACCACCAGTTGGGGAGCTAGCTACAACAAAGTGAAAAACAAAAATGAATTCTCCAGGAAAAAAATATATATTCATGGCATTTTTCAAGGTGATTGGTTGAACAATGCAGGTTGATAAGCTGTTGCACCACCTGATGGGGAGATGCAACACAGAGGATAGCACAAAAAAAAATTCATATACATGCCAGTTTTCGTAGTGATCGATAGAACAGTGTTGGAGTGAAACGATAATATACATAAAAACATCAATTTTTATATATATAGGCAAGGGATTAAATCTGTATAGCTTACTTTTTTGTTTAATTCAATATTCTCTAATACTTTGATGGCTTGATAATAATCACCAAGAAGGGAATGCAAACGAAGAAGACCAACTAAACTAAAATAACCCAACATTTTATACAGAGGATGTCTGCCAAATTCTCCAGCAACACTATCAGGATCTCCTACAAAAACAATTAAAAATTATGATTAATAACAATTACTTATATAAAATTAAGAAAAAATGATACATTCTAAAAAAGATACATAAAATATAGTTCTGTAAAAGAAATTAAATAAATATGCATTCAGTTTAAAAAAAATCGAAGGACAATATTAATGAATATAAATTTTTAAAATATAATTATACAATACATATATTTCTGCATTGCAAAAAATTTTGGAAAAAGTTTTTTAAAAAACCTTTAATTTTTGTTCAAAAATTATTTGATTTAAATATATGTAAATATTGAAAACAAATTTAAATATATATATATAAATCTCTTATATAGAAACATAAGTGATGCAGAATCAAATTCCTGAGTCATAATTTAAATGATCTTTTAAGAGATCACTCATAGTAAAGTATGTGTCATGTTGAAAAATAAATTAGCATACCCCCATTAGTGTACACCTCAAGCTGTCTGTTAATGTTTGATTTATCCACAAGTGAATGAAGGACATTTAATACACTATGCACATTCCAGACCTATATAAAAACAAAATTTAATATATTACTTTATTATAATTTAGAAAATAATTACATGCAAATATAGAACATAAAAGATAATTGTACCTTAGGGTGTTGACGTAATTGATCAATTTCTTCGGCAGTACGTTTATTAAGCATACTCTGGTAATGACTGAAATTCTGGAACTAAAAGTAAATGAAAACTTTTTAAAACATCAAATATAAATAAATAACTTAAATCAGCATTAAAAAACACACATCATGAAAATAACGAAAAATGACAAGCATTCAGAATTATACTATTTCTCGGTAATCTTTTAATGGATATAAATATACTTTTCCTAAGCAAAACCCAAATAATAAACTGAAACACTACAGAAAGAGTGTCTACAAAAGTTTAAAACAAACAACAAACTTTTTAACCCTTTTGGGATGGAGGACGCATACAAATGCGTACCGCTAGGGTTGGAGGTTTCTATCACGAGCAACACTCACAGGCTGGAGGGGTTTATTGTAGTTAGGTGTAAATCCATGAAAATACCCAAATATGAACATGTTGTTTAATATTGTTTTGAGATAAAAAAAAACAGCTGAATAAAATGAATATGAATCTGGCAGGTCTTTTACATGGTTTTCAGTGATACAATTTAACAGAAAATACCTCTCTCCTCTTATATAATCTAAAAGGAGAGGGATAATCAACATTAAAGGGGAAAAAAGACTTTCAAAATTTTTTTTGTTATGAATTCAAAGAAATACATAAATTGTTCAAGTAATAAAAACACTAAGCATATAACAATAAAACCTTTAAAAATTGTATTTCTAATTAAAATATCATTAAAAGATAAATGTAACAAAGAAACTTACTTGATAAATAAATTCATCAATTATTTCCCACAGCCACTGATTAGGTAATTCTAACCTCACAGGCTCACTTGCACCTATAAAAATAAGGTAATAAAGATAAGTTATTCCACTCTTAATTATTTGAATGAAAATAGTTGCATAAAACACTTACTCAAGATCAAGTTAAACAGACAACAATAATTATAATAGGATTCAAATCGCTCTGCAATTGAAGGTCCTCCCTGAAATGTGTAATACATTTAAAAATCTATGTGTGTGTGTATCTATGTATAATTTACAACACAACAAATAATTTAATGTATACTTACACTAACTCTGGCATATAAGTGCCTATAGTACAATTCTTTGTATAAAATCTCAAATTTTTCATCTGGAATGTTAAATATATACATATTTAATTGAGGTAAATAAAATTTGAAATAGATATCAGTGCAAAAACTAAATAAAAAAAGTATAAAATATTCTGATTTCAACATACCATCATGAACTATTGATGCAACATCTTTAGCCATAGGCCATGGTGTAGTTTTGTAAAACCTTTCAGTCAGTTTCACATAACTAAGAAAAATAAGTTTAAATAAGCAATACAAATTTCAATATACATACATCTATATATATATAAATGTTGTGTTGGTTTGTGTATGCTCGCATAACTCAAAAAGTTCTGCATGGATTAATCTGAAATATTGACAGAACGTTGCATTTGACTCCGGTCAGGATCTTATGTACTTTTTATTTCGAAATTCTCTCTAAATTTTTTAAAATTTAATTTTTAAGTGATTTTTTGATGTTGTAACGTCATACAATGTCACGATTCGCTCTGAATGCGAAAATTTAAACTTTACGCTTAGATTTTTCCAAATTATTGTATAACTCTTCTATGGTTATGTTTATATGCGTTGTCATATTTATCTATTTATTGTCCTTTGATACGTATATAATTGGGATTATTTTTCGAATAAATCATTTTTTAAAAATTATTCTTTCAAGAACTCAAATTTTGTTTTGTAGGTTTGGCAACAGTCGGATAGCATTATCGCGGGATGTTTACAACTTTGAATAAATTCTACATCATGTTTTTTCTGTAATTTTAAGCTAAATTTATTTCTCTTTATTAAGCGAAAATGAAACTAACATAATTGACTTCTGTACGCTACTTATTTTTCTACCAAATAGTTTCCGTCAACCATTTACTTGAAAGAACAGACGTAGCCAAATGCCGTGATATAACATTCAATGTTTGGAAACAATATTTTTTCCCCACTTGGGGATGTTTTAATTTGACGAAATTAATCGACGGAGTTTTTAATAAGAATGTTTTTTTCTTTTTTTAGACAACTTTTTGAACTTCATTTGATTCTTATGCATTATCGCCAACTTTAATGATAACTCGCAAAGTTGGCCATTCCATTTCCGCAGATGCTGTATGCACGGAATTGGCAATTGTGCTTCGTTTTATACAATTTTGCTAATAGGTTGCGATAATACGTAAGTACCTTTCATTTGATGTTAGTATTGAAATACTAATGTTAAAACTAAGATTTTTTGATTTTGAGTCATCAAAATATTGCACCTTATTTTGTTTTTCATTGCTTTATAAGATTATAACCTTCTTAAACAGATTCCATTAGTAATTTGTAAAAAAATACTTGAAGTTATTATGGTTTACTTTTGTCAGGGGCGTAGAGCTACCACTGTATCAATGATGCAGGAGCCCCAACGAATGTTATTATAATTCCACTTACATGGCGCTCATATCTGAAAAAGGGCCACAAAGGAATTCGGATACAAGGTCCACTCAGAGCTGTTTTTTAATTTCATATGTTTTTGTTTAAACCTTCACTTTAACTGCAGTCAATTGGCTTGAGTACATAAAATTGTATTGCAGAAACTCGAACTCAGGTCATCATACTGGCCAAGCAAATGCAGTGCAAGGGATAAATGCTGATCAAATTAGAGTAGGCATCAGTGAATGAGCAAAACAGGCAGAGGGCTCAAATACATGTTGAGAGAGCAGGTGGTCATAAGATTGTAATTATTTTTTCAAATTAACTTTCGCGTTGATAAAGATAGTTCAGCTCTTTTGATGCCAATTACTGTTAGTATTGCATATCATTTTTCAATTTATTTTTAAGCACAGGATATTTACTTTGAATAATTTTTATACATAAAATACTAAATTTAATTCTGTACACTATGTATGTGTTTAGCGAGTAGCATACCGATTAAAATCTTCCACCTACCGTAAAATCCGGCACATAATGTGCACTTTGAACACAAAAAATAAGATCGAAATTTACAGGCGTGAGTTATATGCTGGGTATAAAAATGAGTGCTTTAAAAATTAAAAAATAAATGAGCATAAAAAAGTTAAACTTCTAAATATTTCGAAATACTATTTATTTAAAAGACATGACATTCTTATTGAACTTAAAAGGTGGTAGTTCTAAAAGTATACTATTTTTGCAATTGCTTAGATAAACACCTTGAATAAATCGCTTCTAAACATAACAGCATTGCATTTGTACATTTCAGGTTTCTTCGTAAAAAAGGGGTGCACGTTACATAGTGAATATACCTAAAATTTAAAAATTGCAGCTTGAAAGTATGGGTGTGCATTATATGTCAGACTCTTTACGGTATTTTATCTTTCGCCAATGAATTTAAATTAAATTAATATATAATTTTTTATGGTACTTATATTTTTTCTTTAGTCGGCCATTTACCTAAAATCAAAAGACATCCGCAAATACTGCAATATACATTCAATAAGGGAAGAACATTCTATGCCTGTTTGTGCACAATAATAATACTTTTATGCACTTGGTAGTGAACACGAAATAGTTATTGTATTTTTTTAAAGTTGGGGCAATAACATTAGACTCACAAAATATCTATTTTGTGTAATTTCAAAATTTTATTAGGTGTTACTGTGAAATATAAATGGAAAAATTAAGATTTTCTGATGTACATTTTGTGTTTGTTTTGATATTTATGTATTATTGCAACCATATTGGCAACATTAGCACTTAATTGCCAATTCACCATGTATGATGCGAACAAAATCGGGGTTGATATAGTTGCAACAGGTGTTGAATTGATGGGTCTGGAGCGCCTGATCTCATTCAGAGATCTTCATCTCCTGTCATTCAAAAAATATGGTTGGTTGCTTTCACATTGGTAGTTTGCTCTTTTTTAATTTTAAAAATATACAAAGTTTAAATTTAAGTAATTGCCAATAAAATTTAAAATAGTACGAAGGTGAGTGCTGGAAGCAGTGTGTTTGCGTTTGGCTGTCGTGTGAGTGAAAAAATTTTCTACGGCGCCTGTCGACTTGCGCATAAAATCAGTTGCGCTGGGCGGCTAGGGAAGGGAGACCGGCGAACCGGTTCCTTTCCTTTCCTTTACCGTCCGCTTGAGTCGATGAAGTGGCCGCAAGAGCGGTCGGATTTAAGAGTCTTAGTGTAACTTTACGCTCAACCAATGGGGAGGCAGCTACTGAGAAGGGGGTGGAGTCGGTTGAAAAAGTTAGTCAGAGATCAGGGTGGGAGACAAGTCTCCCTGTTAGAATTAATGTTAGAGTAAAATATTACGGGGTCTGTTAAAATTAGGATCAGGAGTATAAATTTCGATTTTTCTTAAAGTTCTATTGTCAATTGTTTCTAAGTTAGTAAAGAATTTAGTGGCTATTTTCTTAATGGTCTCCCGCACGGTTGTGAGATTTAACCTGAATCCAAGATCCGCGTTTCTCACAAACCATGGGGAGTTTGTTAGTTTTCTAATCATTATATTTTGAGAAGTTTCGAGTCGGTTGATATTAGTTTTTGTAGCATGCCCCCAGACGGGAGAAGCGTAAAGGAGTACTGGTCTGAGTATGGAAGTATAGATAAGCAACCTATTTTTAATTGTCAACGGAGAATTCCGAGTGAAGTAGGGGTAATAAAGACAAGCTAAAGCTCGGAATTTATTATTAATTTTAGTTATATGATCATTAAATGAGAGGTGTTGGTCCAAAGTAACACCTAAATAATTTACGGATTTTGACCAGGGAACCGGGTGGTTCTGTACGTATATGGGCGGTGGCTTGCAAGTGCCGTATCCTGCAGAGAAGACTGCTTCTGTTTTCTCAGGGTTTATGGAAATTTTCCATTTTTTATACCAGTCCTCTAGCTCTGCTAGGTGCCTGTGAAGAAAGTGGGTGATGCCATTCTTGTTTGCGCTTTGTGTGAGGATAGCACTGTCGTCCGCGTAAAGGCAGACGGTCGTTTGTCGTGTTTTTGGTATGTCATTAATGTATATGTTAAATAAGGTGAGGGAAAGGAGTGCGCCCTGCGGCGCCCCCGCCCTTATTTGCTTTGTCGAGGAGTGAGTGTCATTGACTCTGACGGCAAAGGATCTGTTATTTAGAAAGGATTTGATGATCAGTATTAGTTGGGGAGGAGCGTTAATTTTAATGAGCTTATAGAATAAGCCTGTATGCCATACACGATCGAAGGCCTTCTGGATGTCCAGAAAAATGGCCCCGGTGCATTTTTTCTCTTTGAATCCAGACTTGGCATATTCAACTACCCGGAGCAACTGGTGCAATGTGGATAGTTGAGGCCTGAATCCATGCTGTTGGGAGATTAGTATTTTGTTAGTAGTGAGGTAGTTATTTAGTCTTGAGAGAATTAGTCTCTCTGCTAGCTTGGAAAGCACATGTAGCAAGCTGATCGGCCTATAGCTGTCAGCAGCGCTACGGGGCTTTCCAGGTTTTAGTATGGGAATCACCGAAGCATGTTTCCAGGATTCTGTAAAATGTCCGGTGATGAAAATATTAGAGATAATATTGGTTATTTGAAAAATCACCGGAAGGGTGAGATTTCGAAGAATCTTGTTAGTAATCCCTTCCCTGCCTGGGGCGCGCTTAATTTGCGCTTTCTTAATATAATTAAGAACCTCCGAGGGCATGGGAGGGGAGAGAGGGGGGCATCGAAATTATTCTCGTTCAAGAAATAATTTTCGACCACCCTGTTAATAATGTAATCAGAGGGGTTAGTTATGTTATTCTCGTGGAATTGTTTTTCCAAGGAGCATGCAATCACCTCGGCTTTGTCAGAAGCTGTGTGTGCGATCCCGCCCTGGCCATTAAGGGTGTAGACTGGGGACTTCTTCTTTCTCAACTCTTTCGACATTACCCAGAGGGATCCATCGTCGGGGTCGAGAGCTCGAAGTTCGTCCTCCCAGATCTTGTTTTGAAAGGCTTTGACCTTTCTGTGTATTCTGTTCTGAATGTTGTTCAACACTCTCTTGTCGCTCGGATCTCGCGTGAACTGCCAGGTTTTCCTGGCTCTGTTCCGTTCGATCATGAGCTGTCGGATTTCTTCCGAAACGTAGTAGGAATTCCTGCTTGCAACAGTACCCAAGTACCTTTGTTTGCAACTTTTTTTGGTGATTTTATCAAAATGATAATTTGTTAATAATAATTGGTTTTTGATAGCTTTTTATCATTTAAGTTTGTTATAGCTACCTGTACCCAATCACGTTTTCCTGTGGCTCAGTCTGGTTAAAAAAGAAAGAAAAGAGAAAGCACACATTTCTAATATCTTTAACTGCTTGCACTTGAGGTACGATTTTTTTTATAAAAAAAATGTGGAAATATACATTAACAAAACTTTTCTAAACAGATTTCATTTGTAATATGTTATCAGAATATTCCCCAGTTATTATGGTTTTTTTGTCATGTTATGAATCTAAAATTATTTGCATTGTCTCCATAGAAGAGGTGCCAAGTTTGAAAACAAATTTAAAATGACTCTTCTTGAGGTGAAAGGGTTAATTTTACAATGCTTATGAGTAGACATTTTGTGTTGCTTCATTGTCTGTATATATACAGAAATTGTCAGCTGTGCCTACTTTAGAGCAGTAGTTGCCATTTTTCAACACTTCATGAATCACTTAATGTATAACTTTATAATTAGTGTTTCACTAATAGGATTGACCTCTATGTGGTGAAGCCCTATAGCTATATTTACATCTTTATTTAATCTTCTATGCCCTGAAAATAAGCTTCATGAAAAGCAACAATTAAGAGACTGAAGTGTTTTGCCTACAATTTTTCAAAAATTGGTTGAGGTTACCAAAAATCGCTAACCTCAGGAATTTTGTTTTTTCGTTTAGTTATTTTGGTAACTAAAAGCTTTTAGTAAAGAATAATTCGTGTTCCATAATATGTTATTTTGTTCGTCATCTTTTTTTAAACTGAATCTTCATAAAAGTATAAATAATTTCCCAATTTTTCTGCATACCATCCAAAAATTTTCACGCATCACCAATTGATGACAGCTGCTCTGTAACACACATCAGTAATTATGTATTAGCATCACTGTAACAAAATTGGTGCCATGTGTATTGTACCTTAATATCTAAACAATAAAGATTCTAACATTTTTTTTTATGAAAAAAGAAATGGAGGGTAAATGTTGCAATTTGCATGGCGGTAATGTTAATATTTAAGTACACAGATAACAAATAATTGTCCATGTGAAAAGCTGTCTGTGTCTAGATATAAGCCACTCTGTTTTAAAGATAGGCCCTTAACTTTGTTGATAACAATTGCTAATGCTAATCGAATTGTGAATTGCAAAAATACTCCATTATCAACACTTTGTCGTAGTTTTCTGCTGCAAAATCGGTGTTTATATTGGAATTTTCCTGGCATATTCAATTAAAAATACCTTCAGCCTCTCATTGCGTTGAATTTCAGCTGTGTCAATTGATGCACATTTAAAGTTAAATATTTCATTAGCATTTTTTATTTTTTCCTTTCTTTTTGTTCCCGATTTTTCTTTTTTTTTTTTAATGTTTTGAAATTTTATATGTTTTTGTTTTAATTTTCTTTTCTTTTTAAGTGCAGTTTTAAATTTTTAAGAAATTTTATATGCTTTGTTTGAATTTTTTTTTCTTTTTAAGTGCAGTCAATTAGCTTCACTAGATAAAAATGCCTTGCGGGAAATCAAACTTAGGTTGTCATACTTGCAAGGCAAAAGTACTACAATGAGTGTAATTGCACATCAAACTGAGAAAGAATGGATATCAGCAAACGATAAAACCAGACAAAGAATGTCACAAACACAAGCTGAGGGCGCAGCAGAGCAACATGCAGCCAGACTTGAGGATGCACATTTGCGAGCACATCATTCGTGTTTTACAACACCAGAAGGATGTTAACTAGAAACAGCACATCTGCGTCAAACATGATTTTGTGGTGAGCAATCACACAATAACAGTCAACTTGCATTCCGGTACAACCCAGTGGAAGATTTTAGGTTCAGGCAGCATGTTCTCATTTACACAATGATGGAAGTGTATCCTTATTGCAATGTTCTGGAATTTAAGGGAGAAACCAAAGGAATGTTTTGTACCACTAAAAAATTAAACTGCCTCAACTCAAGAGAACAGAGCCATTACAAATTTTGCTTGTTAGATATACTGCAGAATCAAAACATTTCCTATATAACATCAGGAAATACAATTCATGTTTCCAAGTGACATTGTTTGGATAAATGTGCATTTGTGAACACACCCCTGATTTAATAAAAATATCCATAAGCATTGTAAAACTAACCCAATTCCCTCAATGAATCTAAAGTGGAGCCATTTAAAATTTATCTTCAAACTTGAGGTCGCCACTTTAAAGACAATGTAAATAAGTTTAGATTCATAACATGACATAAAGACAAAAATAAGCTGTAATAACTTCAAGCATTTGGTTAACAAATTATAAATATCAGTTTAGGAAAGTTTTTCGTATATATATTTATACATTTTTTTTTTTATAAAAGATCATACCTGAAATGCAAATTATTTAACATATTGAAAGTATGTCCTTTCTGTTTAACAAGACTGAGCCACAGCAACGTGTGGCAGGGTACAGGTATTATACATATAAAAAAAGTGAATAAATTTATGAAATGTCTAGAGAATTATAGTTACATTTAATATCTTGTGTGTGTGTTTATTGAAATAATTTTCTCTAATATATTTTTAAAACAATACATAAAATAAAGCTAAATAAATCAGTATGTCATGATTAACAGATCACTGAAATAGCTAGAAATTACATATGCACATTAATTTTTTTTTTACTCCAAACATTCTTTAAAATTTTATGCAAAAAAAATATATATATGTATAAGCTTCCAAAAGTAAAATTTGGTGCATGTTCTATATTATCTCAGAACCATGTAAAAAAACTACTACTATAAAATTTCTGATAAGCACACACAAACGACATAATACATAGGTACATAATACTGAGGTAGAGCTTAGTGCAAGCAAAAAAAAAAAAAAAAAAAAAAAAATTACTTAACTTTAATGTTAAGACTTTAAGAGAAATATTTTCATAATTTCACTTTGCTAGTAAATAATAAGCAAAATTGTTTGTAACAGCCCAAGACCACAATTTACAGTTGCTATCAAATATGTAGGAAAGATTTATTGAATTAGTCTGTGTGTGGGGATCCCTAGTAACTATTACATTATAGCACAGCAGAGTGCTACCTAATTTTTTTTAGGCAAGGCAAAAAAGTTAATTGTTTAGATACATTGTGACCAAAAGACACATCAATTGTATCAGACTCCTCATGGTCATGTGCAAAACTATAAAACAATGACTTCTAAAACTGCACTCAAATAATTACTACGGTGGTTAGCTCAGTTAAACTTTTATTCATCATTTCTAAATTCAAACTATGATTCTACTCATGACTAATTAATTCAACTCATTCACATTTAAATTGAACAATTACAATTATATAAAAGAGTTAATATAGAAATAACGAGATATTTGTGTGAGCAGACATTGGCATCTGCTTTCTTCACTGAGCTGGCCAGCTGACCGATTAAGTAAGTATTCACTCTGCGAAAAGAGTGCACACTATTGTTCATCTTGCTACCATTTTTTACACTCCCCCTGTGGTTCCTTAAAATCATCCTTGATGAGGAACCAGCAGAATTATCTTTCCTGGGTCTTCCCTTTTTTTTCTGAGAGGTATCACTGGAATGGCTTCTCCCCCTACTTCGGAGATGGAGTGATGATTTTTTTTAAGCAAGCTGTCTAGTTCCACACGCTGAGAACCACAAGAATTTCTTCTTCTACATCTTCTAATAGTCAAAATATCTAATTTTCTTGGTAAGAAATAAACAATCTAAAGCATCAAATTTCCCGGTAGGAAGTATACAGTTCAAAATATCAAATTTCCTGGCAGGAAATAATCATCAGTGACGAGAACAGTCACTAGTTGATCCATGCTTTGATCTCCATGACCTCAAGACATTGGAAATGGACTTTTGTTCTCTGGACTGATAGGGATGTAAAACAACCAGACTTCTTACAAAAGCTCGGATGCCATTTGTAGCCTTTTGGCATTCATTGACACCATTTGTCACCAGCTAGTGTAACGGTCGCTTTCAGGCAGCTGGTATCATCCCAAATTTCATTCATTTTTGATTCCAGATTTTGATGTATTTTTAACAGTAATGAAATGAAGAAAAATTTTAATTAGCAATAGTTAACAGCTTTACCATTTGGGTGCTACTTGCAGCCAAGCCAAATTTTTCTCAAGCTTTTCGATAAGCAATTGATTTTGAGACCATCTTCATTTCAATCTTGTAATATCATAATTTAATTTTGTAATTTGAAAATGATTCAATGGATCCTCAGCCCCATGATGGGTGCCACTTGTAATATGACCAAAAGAATTACTACGCCAGTTACCTCAGTTCAACTTTTATTCATCGTTTCTAAATTCAAACTCGGATTCTACCAATGACAAATTAATTCAAACTCATTCACATTTAAATTAAACACAGTTACAATTATATCAAACAGTTAATAATATAGAAATAACGAGAGATTTGTGTGAGCAGACATTGGCATCTGCTTTCTTCACCGGGCTGGCAAGCTGACCGATTAAGTAAGTATTCACTCGGCGAAAAGAGTGTGCACTATTGTTCATCTTTTTACCATTTGTTACAGCCTTAGAAATCATATAAGCTTTTTAAAAAAGACTTTATAAACCATACAGTTTTAAAGTTCACTAAAAAAATTAAGGCATGCATATAATAATAAAATGCAAATAGATGCATTTATATGTAAATAATAAATTACATTCAAATGTTTCTTAAAATCATACATAGCAGTAACATAAAGGCAATTGGACAGATCTTGTACTTTTAAATCAAGGTTAAGAGAAAGTTGATAACTGAAGTTGAATGTCCACACTCATTAACATAAGGACTTTCAAGCAATTATTGTTCTATATGGGTGATATTTATATTTTTATATTTAGTGACATTATGAATTGACTATTTAACTTGACTCCAGAAATTTTGATCATGAGTACTTGACTACAGCACATGCAGTGAAATTAAATTTTAAAACTAATAAAAAAATATTACATATTTACTAACTCCATTTAAGAATCTGTAATAAACATTCACTAAAATAAAAAAAAATAATGAAATAAAATATTGGTGAATTGTTTTTTTTTACAACAAAGTATCTTTTTATTTGATTAAATAACATTAAGAGAATGCTTTAAATCTCGTTATCTCTAAGATAATTGCACAATTTTTACAAAAGTTCTTTTGTTTTTTTTTAAAGAAATGACAAACAGAACCTAAAATTATGCATTTAAATTAAATATGCACATTTGTAATGGTAATGTGTAACAGAATGCTTTAAAATAAAATTAAAAATATGTATATGTATAATATAAACATAAGTATAGGGGCAAAAATATTTTTTCATAACATGTAATAAATTATTATTAAACATTACTTTTTTTCCCAAGCAATTAAAAAATTGTACATAAAACATTAATTTACAAGTGAGTTCACAACATGCATAAAATTTTACATGGGAAATAACACAAGCTTTTGGAAACACCAATATGTCCCAAACTATACTCCGTTGCACCTCAAGTTGGCAGCTCTGGGAAAGGTAGGAAATGTTACAATCTGCTTGAAAAATAGTTCCAAATTGTTTTGGAATTTAAATTAAAGCAAATCTATAGAAAATTGTTAAGAAGTATCATGGATTATAGAAATTATGGGTTTAAAGATATATTTTAAGTTTATCTCATCTTAAAAAAAGCATTTATTCTTTAATACCTGTTAACAAATACAGTTGAAAAACAGAAACTTGATGGAATTACAGTTGGCTAAAAACTAGTTTTCAAGATGACATTATTCCAAAACATTCGTGCCAAATCAATGCCATTTGTTTTGCGTTTTTGCTATCGTTCACACATACTATTTTAATATCTCATGTGACTATCATTGTTCTTGTTTTTTTTTTGACATTTTAAACGTGTTTGTATTAAATTATTATACATATTTTTTTTAAAGTATACTTATTGAACTGAATGTATAAACTTTGCATATATAATGTCTGTAACATAATTTTTTAATATACATCAAGATATTTTTTTACCAGATAAACTATAAATTTTAAAAAAATAATAAGTTTTAACATTGATAAATTTTTCAAATTAATCCCAAAATTCTATTATATGCTTCTGTATATCTTAAGTTAACATACATAAATGGCATTTACAAGTAATGTGAATAGTTATTGCAAACTGATTTAAAATAGTAATAATGGAGAAAAGGCAATCAATTCTTTATAAACAAATGTAATAAATGAATTTATGAAACTAAAGATATATGAGCTGTTTATTTTGAAAGTGGCATAAGTCATTACAAAAAATCAAGTTAATGATAGCGTGAATTACAATTTAAAGGTATTTTTTCATTAAAAAAAATGCAATTAATATGTTTAGAACTATTGAGATTTTGTTTGAGAAAAGTTTTGCTAGTTAATTAATCAATATTTTTAAACATATTGAAATGCAAACCCTTAAATATTTCGATTAAAAAGTGGCTCTACTATTTAGAAAAAACAGCTCATACAATTTTAACGAACAAATTTTCATCAAGGGCTTTTTCTTTTTACTCACCAAATATGGTGAATTTTATTTGTTATAGTCACACTACTCTCCTAGAGTAACCTGGCAGTAGCTGTGATTTGGTCATCTCGTACCCTTTCCAGCGCTGCCAACTTAAGATAGAACAGAGTATAACTAGTGAAAAAATTACAAACTATTAGTCAATTTTATAAAAGGATCACTTCACTCCCCAAAAAATATACGTTGCTGCTTTTTTAATAAGAATTCTAACCACAAAATCAATTATTATTGATGCTATAAAATATATCTATCACAAAAACAACTTACCTAGTTTCATAAAGAGTTTGAAGCTCATATACATTTCCATCACTTATTGCCTTGGCCAAGTACATAAGAAAATTTCGTACTATTTCGGGAATTTTATAAGTTTCGGCAACTTGCCGTTCATAGTCCATATCTAGAAAATAATTAATAGATACATAAAAGTATATTTACTGATGAATTAGAATTCCAAATAAATAAAATATCAAAACATTGATGAATTGTTATCAAACAGGCATTTTGGTTTTTAAAAGAATGCTACTACGTGCTTCTATATCTAAATATAGTTTAGTAGCAAAATAATAAGATCAGTAACTGGAGTAAATGTTAGACAAATAAAAAGTACACATCTTAAATTTGCTGCTAGTTTATTTTAAATATTAGTTTTTAACTATTTTTTTATTTATTGAAATTCAGGTCTTAGGGGTTGGAAGTTCCCCAAAGAAAATCTTGCATACAAAAAATATCTGTTACTGAAGTCATGAATAAATTTGGCTAGTATTTTAAATATTTTCTTCATATACAAAAATATTATTTTTGATACTAGATATTACTTAAAAAATAATTAAATTTAAAAATCAAAATATATATAATATCAATACATAAAGATTACTTTGAGAAATAATTTGTTTTCTTTTACATGTAAATTAGCATTGTAACAAGATTAAAGAGAGAAAAAAATGCATCTTTTTACTACTATACCTCAAACTTTTATGCCACATGTAGAAGAAATCACAGTTGCAATTAATTTTTTTTCAACTGGTATAATTTTTTTTAATAAAATTTTGTGACTATGGAATTCAATTTTAACAAGTAAACGCATTTCACGAGTGAAATTTACAAGCAGGAAATTAAACTCATGCATGCAAAAGTGAGTTATGATAAACTAGATGAAATTTTAAAACTAATGCATAAAAATGTATAAAATAAAGACAAAGAAACTTTAAATATACAATTGTTTCAACACCATTATAATATATATTTAATTTAAGCATATAAAGCAAAGTATACAAATGGAAAAGAACTAATTTTTATAAAAGAATCCATTATCTTCAGTTTTATTAATTTATTTTAAAGAATTTGCTTTCAAATCTGAGCTATCATTGGGGGGCTGATTTGTTACTAACAATTATGCTATAAAAAATTTAAAAATTAAATCCACTTTTTTAAAATTTAAAATGCTTTTTATATAAATTATCTAAAGATCTAAAATGATATTTATTTGTCTGTTGCTCATTTCTTTCAAAGTTATTAAAACCTTAGAATTGTGGGATTTAGCTGTAAAGTGATTTTTTATCAATAATATTTGTTGTGCCATAAAAATATTTTTTTGTACACTCTAGGCACTGAAAATTCAATCAGTTTGTGCCTATTACTTCAGAGGATAGTTTGAGTTATGGCAAATATTGACAAGCATAACATTTGTGTCCACGATTGCAAAGAGGTCAACTAATTGTTTTAAAATAAATGTTTTTAATGAATAGAATTTTAATAGCAATTACACAAGATGGAAAATCTTCAAAAGCACTGCATGTTTTCAATTCATGTTCAATTTCTATATTTCTCAATAAAACAACATGTATTTGGTTAATTCCACATGTCCCTATAAAACTAAGAAATTATATAATTGGAAAATTGACATTATTTATAGATTAATTGGACTTTGCTTAAGAATTGTTCTGTAAGAAAAACATTTTTTTAAAAAAATAAGTATTATAGGTTTATTTTTATATAAATTATATATACATGCACATATAATTATTAAATATTCATAAAATTACTCCAACTCAAACAAAACAAAGAATCTAAAATCAAGATAGGTTGCATTGTTATAAAGAAAGTTGTTAATCAACATATACATTAAAGGTTTCACAAATTAACTATTTCAAATTTTGTAATAATTTTTTATGTTTTTAAGATAAATCCTTACTTTCAATTTTTGCATCTTATTGATCTCAGAAAAGAAACAAATTTATGATACATTCTTATGTTTCCTAAAACTGAAAAATGTAATTTAACAGCAAGCAAAAAGAGTTAATGGTAGATGAGAAAAACTTAGATAAATTTAAACATTACCATCAACTGAAAATCATAAAGAATAAAATATGAAGGCCTTTTAAAAGAGTTTTGAGTAGAAATATTAAAAATAATAAATTGAAAGGGTTTTTTTTTTTTTTTTTTGCATTTCTTAACTATTTTAATAGGCATATTAAAATAATTACATAAATCAATGTAAACAATTCCCCACCGCCATGCAACTAGAATATTTTCACACTAAACATGCAAATATATTTTTTAAAATTATATGTACATGTTAGAAAAAGAGGTTGCTTAAAAATTCTAGTTATTTTTAGCATAAATATACTTTAATAATTAAAACAAAACTAGGAATTGAAAAATACACTTACCATTCATTTGAAAATCTGATTTTTATTAAAAAACAACAATTAATAACCTTTGCTCAAAAATGAAATATCATTAAGTTATTCATTTTATCTACAGCAAAATTTTCTTAAAATTAATACTAAAATTATTTAACATAGAATCTAAAAGCAAAAGTCCACACTTGATACAAATAACAAAATCTTTAAAATCAAAGTCCTCATAATGTAGTTAACCAATAATGAAAAAAATAAAGTAAAATTCAGAAAAATGTTTTTTCCTAATACTTGCACATGGACAAAAAACAAAAATTTTTACAATTTGAGTAGATTATGTCATTTTAAAAAAAGCATAGCTAAATTAAAAATATTTGGTACAAGTGTGAAATTCTACATCAATTTTTACTAAAACAGAAAAGTGTGGTCAAATGCTGTAATATTTCACACATAATGTATTTAATAAAGCATTCCAACAAATCTCTAACTTTGAAAGAAATTATATGTATATATATATATATATATATATATACGGGCTTTTAAAATGGATAGGATTTAATACACATATGCTACATATTTAACAAAATTAGTTAAATGGTTATTTTTTTAAAAATTGTATTAAAAAAAATAATTGACATTTTTCTGTATTTTGCAGTAATGATTGCACACACGACTGAATTTCTTACATTATTTTTACCAAGAAAAATTTATATTCCTAGCATATTAAATGATAAGTACACAATTTCATTGCCAATGATATACCATAACAAAAACAAATATTGTTAAGAAATAGTAAAGAATTACATGGAAAAATCAAAGAATTTGGATATCCAGCTTAAGTAGAGTCCTATTTTAGTCTATATCTTGATGCATAATTTTTTTTTCGCAACAAAAGTGGGTGATAAGTTTGCCCAAATGTTTTTTTATTCTGCAACAGTGCAAAATCTGACTATTATTCTTTTTTTGCATAGGGAAACACAGCCTCTAATGTCTTTTAATCTATTTTATACTAAAATGAAACTTTCATAAGATAGGAAGAGAACCTTTCTATAAACTGCAAAAAAGGTAATTCTGCTCCCCCTCCCCTATAAATTGGAATTTTTATTCGAAAGGAGAAGAAAAACTGAACAATTTTCATGAAGTTTCATAATTGTTTCTACTAATTTTCTAAAGACTGAGAAAGTCATACCAGATCCATAGGACCAATCGCTTTTAAAAAGTCAAGCACTAGAAAGGGATCTACACAAATTTCTTTCAAGGTATATTCAGGTGAAGTTTGGTGAACCTGGACACTTTGCAATAATCTTTTTTTCTGAGAAGTGGCATTTGATGAAACTATTGGCAAGGTGCAAGTATAGTAGTCACTTTTGAGAGTTAGATCCAGACCAAGTCAATTACCCACAAACCATTGACAAAAAGTTTCACAATGCCATAATAGAAGAATTTCTATTTTGTTTGTTAATTAAGCTACACTTCAGTTGTCATCAGAAAGAAAAAAGTTCTGCATGATTTCAATCAAAACAACCTTTAAATACTTATCACACTGAATTCGAATTTTCTACAAGAGGGAAAAAAAAAACTCATACATTTTTTTTTCAAGAAATTTCACATTGGTTTAGTACATGAAATTTTAGTTTATTTTTTAGAGCTAGATTCTAGTTGTGGTCATAAAGAAAAGTATCTCCTTTTTAAACAGTTTTTTTTTTTGTATTTTTTTAATGAACATCTAAATGATTTTCATAAATAATAAACCCAATTTTATATCATTTTTTATGAAATGTACATCCAAAGCCAAGATAAAAAATAGAATATTTTATTTTAAATAAGTTTAAGATTGATTAAAAAAAAAAGGCAAGAAATTTCTTTTTCATTCTTTTTCAAATCTAAATTGGAATTATTAGAAAAGAGAGAATTTGAATGATATTCTTATTAATACCAGCATTTTCTCCATTTCTTTTAATTCTATTCATTTTACTCTTTTTCTTGATTTTCAACTTTAATTCATGCCATATTGTTCCTTCCATCTAGCATTTCGACCTTTTTTTCCCATATGGGATCTTTTTAATGCTGACAAGACTTCCAAACTTAAAAAATTGTTGCTAAGGTGCAAACCAAAACAGGATTCTATTCAAGTCTATAGTATTAATGCTCCAGTTTTTTAATTTTTACCTTGCTATAAGTAATGGCAACAGTAAAATGTTAAGGGCATTTATGCATTATTGCAACAATTGCTAAATCTATTAATAACTCACAAAGTTTGCAACTCCAATTCCCTATGTGTCAAACGTTGAATTGAAAACCAGGAGCTTCATATCATATGATGTCGCCAATAGGTTGCGATAATACACAAATACCATTTTAAGTAAGCATGAAAATCATTACAACTAAATACAGAAGTGAAAAATAAACTGCTAAAATTTCAGATTATGGCATAGGTTTCTAGCCACTGAGTGAATTTATTTGTTTTTATTAGAATTCTAATTTGTTTTCAAGTACTGAATGTAAAAAAAGGCAAAGAGATTAAAGTCTAGTCCTCACTATATGAACTAGTACTGTAATCGCAAATTAAACCAATCATCATTTCATGTCAATTCAAATAACCCAATTTTTTTACAGCACAACACAATGTTAAAAACAACAATGCAAAGAAGTAGGTTAAAAGCTAATATTATCTGCAAATAAGTGAATAATATTGTGTGATTACATTAATATATTCTACAATTGATAATGGATAAAGTATAAATAATTCACTTACCCCCAAGCATATCAAGATCGTGACCCCCATGATAAGCGTACGCATCGTACTGAAAAAATTTTTTTGTTAATATTCAAATATTTTTAATTCTTCGAATCGATAGATAGTAAAAATCTAACAAAGTACAGCTTTTACACATAAAAACCAATCAGTAACATATCAGTAAAATCATAGAATTTTAATTCTGAGTTAAAATATGGTTTCACAGGTAAATCTAGTTATACTGATAAATAGACACAATATTTGACGTTTAGTTTTATAAAAGAAAACTTATCAGATTAAAAAAACTTTTACATCGTCATATTCTTCACCGTAATCCATCTTTAGAAACCTGATAGATAGACTATAATTAGAAATACTAATAAATTTTAATTTATATTTCTTGTAGTTCAAAACGTGTAAATAAAGAATACGGCTTCAAACAGTCATGGTTACAAATAAAGATGTGTGTTCGGTGATTTAGTGGCTTCCAAAACTTTCATGAGATCTCAATGGTCGAGTAGAGAAAAAAATTGATGAAGATTATTTGTTTTATACTCTCTTAATATCACACTTCGAAGCCCCACTGAAGCCATAAGATAATTCGTATGGCTCGTAATTTAGTACCATGGACATTGCAACCATATTTCATAACACAGTAACGTACGCAAGGGTTGATTCTGGGGGATCAAACCACTTCCATAGACATGAGTGAGGGAAAATTATATTTACATCGCATTTTTCCAAGGGAGACATTGAGCCATGACAAATTTAACGTGCATCAGCCCCTCCATACGGCTGTTTTTAGTCCCACCAGAACTTTAACCCGTGACACGCTAGTCTGGAGTTCATCATCCAAACCCCTACGCTACCCTCTCTCACAGATCAAAAGATTTTTAATTTTTTACCTTTTAACTATCATGCTCGAGATTAACTCCCTTGTGGTCTAAAATGTAACACCCGAGTATCATATGGGGTAATTGTTTGAGTGCATCTTATTGCTATACCCTACTAGAGCGTTTCTCAATCTTTTTTATCACCCTTGACGGGTTAACATTTGATAAATTTTATCACGGCCCAATGAAGGGGGAGGGAGGGTACGTTGATTGTTTATATTTTATATTGTTTTGCAGTGCCAGTTTGTTCATTAGGCAAAAAAGGGCCTGGATAAGTTGAACTCAACAGATTTTCTGGGTATAAATTTTGATCCTCCAGTGCCAAGAGGGCCCGTAGATTTTTTTGCACCCAACGCCCGAAATGAGCTGAAATCGGCACTCTTGTTTTGACAATAATTTTATTTTAATTGTATATAAACATGCCTTCAAAATAAAATACAGTTACACCAAAAATTGAATTTAAAGTGTGATTCAACCTTTTAAATCAATGCTAGAACGTTCAATCAATTAGAGGCTCAGGCTCAATCCTGAGCCACTTTGCCACGAAAAGTTTCGATTTGGAAGTAATAGGAGACAATGACACACCCAAAGTGTGTTGCTCATGATTAGCTTATTCCGTTGTTTTGTTTTGGTTGCTGCATTTACAACCTCCAGCAGTTGATCTTTTTGCACAGATATACGAGATTCGTCTAATTTGTTGACAAATGGTTCACGGATTATGGATGGGACCAGTTCATAGTTCGGAAGTAGCATTCAAACTCCACTGTAAATAAAAGGGAAAAATTTAATGTTCCTTGAGTGGCCCAGTACCAATTGATACACGGACCCGTACCAGTCCACGGCCTGGGGGGTTGGGGACCACTGCCCTAATACATATCCGGAAAAGTTTTTTTTGGATTCATCTCTTTATCAAATTCGAATCTACATCAGGAAAAGTTAATTTAGGCTTAATTCAATAGGTGGTGTTTAATGAGCAGTATTATGATACTTCTATGATCAACCTCAAAAATAAAAAAACTGAAGATATATTCAAGCCAAATATGATTTTTGACTACACTCTAACTATAAATGGTATAGATCGTTATGATCAAGAAATATCCTTTCATTCCACAATCCAAAAACTTCGGAAAAAATATTATTAAAAGATATTTTTGAATGAAACTCATTTTTGCTCAATAAAAATGTAGGAAAAGTATTATATTTTTAGAATTTTGAATCCATGTTGTATAAGAGCTTTTACATAAATATGATGACAAAAGAATCCTGGCAGATCGCCTACAGTAGATAACCCTGCCTGTATTAGTGAACGACATTTTATATCATATATTCCTCCTACTCCTGCGAAATGTGAACCTACAAGACAGCGCGAAGTTTGTTGATCAAAAAATGATGCAATGAAAAAAAAAAAGTAAAAGAAACCCGATTCTGGTGTAATGATTGCGGAGTTGGTCTGTGCTTGGAAAAGTGTAACAAAACTGAATTATTGAACACTGGCGTAGTGAGTGGGCCCCGTATCAAAATTCCTTCGGGGAACCCTTTTTTAAAAATAAAAATTATCACATAAACAAAATTTATTTGAAAGTGTTGAAATAATTACACATAGATATACGTAAAAAAATTATTAATTAAGATAATTAGGTACTTTTGTGTTTAACAGGTACTTTTCTCGATTTTTTTTCTGCAAATGCATTTGTGATAATATCCATAGTAGAAGAGGATTTTAGTTTTTCCAGTTCTTCAGTTTCTATCGACAATATTGCTAAATCTGATAACCGGTCTTACCCTATAGGAGTCCTAAGATAGTTTTTAATAATTTTTAGTTTAGAGAAGCTTCTTTCAGCTGTTGCACTTGTAACTGGAAGAGTTAAAAATAGCAGGCATGCTGTTATATAATATCCGGAAAACAGGAAGCGTGGTTATTGAAATTAATTAATAGTAGTTCTGCTAGCTCTTTGATTGAATGGATTTTCTGAATTTCGGATTTCAAATAACCTTTTACAGAAATTAATGGTTTATAGATACTGGGTGTTAAGTCCTTGTTGTATTCATTAGCTGGTTTCGTGGCCTGCTCTTTTATTTCTTTATTTGAAAAGGATAAGAGTTTATCTGGTTGTAAAATTTTGAAAATATTACGGAGATTATGTAGACTCCGAAATCTTTGTCGAGTTCGGGATATCAACACATTTAGACAGCAATAATATACATAGACTTTGAAAGATGATTCCGGGTCTGAAACTCTTTTATCTTCTGCTAACTCGTCAAAAAAGCGGTTTGTTTGCTTTCGTCTTTAATTTTTTAAAAAAGGTGTTACACCCCATCCCTTAGCTAGATCTTCAGACTCGTTTAACAAAGCACTGAATGAATTTTGGTTTCTAACTGCTACCAGTTCGTTCAGAAGGTTATTCAGCACAATGCTAGCTTTTTGTGGGTCATTTTTTTCATGCTGATGGGCTTGAGAAATGGGGTATATGATTTTAAATAAACAAGGAAAAAAGGTTACAAACACTATAAAATCATAGCTCTCTAATACAGTAATTACATTCGTCCCGTTCGTTTTTTTAGGTGAAATTAAACTTAGTTTACTTAAAGTTTTCATTATTAGTGAGTAACTTTTTCGATAATCGAATAAGTCGTCATTTCTTGATGACCATCCAGTAGGGCATACTTTTTTAATGGTTATTTTATATTTTTTTGGAAGAATCATTAATTAACATTGCTCAGCGTTTTGTGCCATTGTCAAAAAAAGTATGTATTTTTTCTAAGTAATCGAAAAATTGTGACACTTTGGTAATGTGTTTTGTAGCATCATTTAAAATTAAATTTAATGAATGTGCGGCACAATTAACATAATTGGCATTTGGTGCATGCTCTTTTATAAGGGTTTGTAACCCTCCATATACTACCGACATAACATTTGCCCCATCATAACCCTTTCCCCTACATTTAGACAAATCAATTCCATATTTTTCGATTGCATTTAAAATTTCAGTTTTAATCCCTTGGGTAGTGCAATCGGCTACTGACATAAATCCCACAAAGGACTCGCAGATTTTAATTTCGTTAGGTACATCATCCTTTTATTTTATCTTAATACATCGAAACACTACAGAAAGTTGATCAGTTTTTGAAAGATCTTGTGCAGTATCCATAATAATTTCCGGAAATGGGACTTTTTAATTTTCATAACAATATTCACTCTAACTTTGGTTCCAAGCAAATTAATTATTTTATTTTGAATGGTGGGTCTGAAGTAATTTATTTTCCCCTTTGGCTTCAAGAGAAGTTCCTTTGAGACAGGATCATAATTAGATAGCAAGTGTACAATTGATATGAAATTTTCGGATTTAGAATCGTGGCCTCTTAAAGGTAAATTGCAAGTCGCTAAAGTAATAATAACATTAATTATTCGATGCAATACGTTTCACCAAAAAGTAAATTTACAATGGATTTCACTATCTAATTGTATGTCAATTGTATTTCCTTGAAGCCAATTGTTATAAGACAGAGCCGAATTAATATGCTGAAGTGAATTTTCACGATCAGTAATAGTGTTTGTGTAAAATTGCTTCTAACGAAACACCATTAACCCATGCTGAGGAATACGATTTGCATTGACGATCTGTTAACAACCAACAGAAGTGGCAATATGGTTTGCTTAAAATAAATGACTAACACAACCATGGTCTTAATATTTTATACCAGCCTTGTTCAAATATGAATAAAGAAAATGTGAAAAGCATCGGTTTGATACTGGATCCTTTGGAAATGGTCCTTGAGGCTTAAATGGGCCCAGCTTGAAAATTATTTTTCTTTCGGATTCTGTAAGGATGTCACCAAAATTACCTATATCTGAAGAAGATACATTAACCCTCCAAGCGGTTATCACAGAAAATTCCGTCGTTGTAAAGATACTTCAAAAATGCACTGCACGGGTTTTTTTGCCTTCAAGTAACATTTTCAAAAGCGGATTAGCCGTACTTTTCTGAAATCCTTTCCCCATTTTAAAGGTTTAACATCTTGAAAGATAATTAGGGACGGTGGAAGCAACACAGCAGGACACTGATAGGAAGTTTATGGCTCGCAGAGAACCCCGTGTTTTGACCCTGGAGCAATCGTAAGAAATCGGGGAAAAATTTCTTTAGACCCCAGGAAGTGTTTGTTTGTTAGCTTGTATTTTAAAAGTTTTGAAAAGTCCCAAGGCATAAGTAAAATATGTTACAATTCCCTTTTGGTTTCATATTAATTTGAAACTGTAACAAGTTGGGGCGTGTCAGGGCAATCTGCTATTTTATATAGTTAGACAAATTATCTTTTTTTAAGTATATTCTTTCGCTTCATTTTTATTATCTTAATCAATGCTTTCAGTTTTTGAAACATGATTATTTCATTATAAGATACCAAAAAAAATTAATAAAACACCAAACACTTTAAAATTTGAAATCTTTTCAAATTTCCAACCACTAAATATGAATAAATTTAAACTTCATCAAATAATTTGAAACATTTTCTTACACTTTTATAAAAATAATAACGAAAAAAAAAAAACTAATTAAGATCTATTAGTTTTTTTTTCTGGATTTCAAAGCCCAAGTGTTCAAGGAAGTTTACGTACAGTGACTAGTTATATATTGTTAAAATACACCGAATTATATTTGAATTTTAAGTGCTTGAACTTCAGTTTACATCAAAGACAACATGAAAGAAGATTTTCCCACATTTTTTTTATAACTTGAATGTTTGAATAAATGGTAATCAAAAATATACGGAAACATTTACAGTAGACATTTATGCATATCAATAAACATAAAAATAAATTTTAAGTTCGAGCTATTCAAAACATTCGAATTATTCTTCAAAAATATCTATTTATGCAAAATACCTCAACATTTATCTTTTTTTAAAGGCTAACTGAATAAGTAATTAAAATCTGCATATTTTTTGAAATCTCGACCGTATAAAGCTAGAAATTTTATGTTAGAAATTCCATTTGAAATTTCGAAAAAAAAATGCATCGCGCAGTTAAAAATTATTTACCATAAGTTTTAGCAATTGTTTGAGTATAATATAAATTTCAAATTTTATTATATAGCTTCTTTGGTATTTTTAATATATTTCGAAGATTTCATACAAGAAAAAAAAACTGCATGCTAAGAGCAAAAAATATACTAAAAAAATTGATGAATATACAATTACAATAAATTCTTATATAGAAGCAAAAGCGTAGGAATGAAAAATTTTGAGTATATCTGAAGTAGTTTTCGAAATATATATTTTAAAGTTCAGAAAATTTGTGTGCGGCATGTGTGTGTTATACTTATTATTAATTAAATGGTTAAAATAATATGTTAATAATAGTCATGTAATCGTTTGACGACACATTCATATACTAATAAAAATTATAATGGTCATTGCCGCGAATGTCAAGAATTTTATGTAATTTTAAATTCAGACATTAAGATATTGATGTAGAAAATATAAAACGACCATCTAAAATACATGCAAAATGCAGTCTGCTATAAAATGATCTTGACAAACAAAATCCGGCATTTTCACTTACTATGGCAGAGCCGGCTTAGTCAGGGGCGATCTGGAAAAACAGAGAGGGAACCGTGGTTTTGATGGATGCCGCTCTAGCTTTTAAAGTTCTCAGGAAAATATATATATATATATAAATTACAAATGCAAAAATAAGTCTTGTAATTTTCCATACATTTTTATAACAACGAATTGTGGAATTGGCTTCCAATACATTGTTGTGTTTGACAATATCTAAGGTAACCAACCCTACTTTATTTTGATTTGTACTACTTTTTCGTAACCATATTCCTTTTAAAATTAATTCGTGCAGCCAAAATACACCTTTTGTATACTCTTAAAAATTTATGTAAACTATAACAGTTAATTTTAATTTATGCAACTTGTGAAATGATCATAATTAACCATTTCCATCTAAACAGTTTACATGAAAAAAAAAAACGTTTGGACTCCCTCATTCATTAGAGAATTATATAAGATTCTAAAATTAAGTTTTATTTTTCACCGAATAGGGTCAAATGGTAGTGTATCGTGCTTCCACACCACAGGTCTTGGGTTCTATTAACGGGCTGAGCAAGGTCGACTCTGCCTTTCATCCCCGCTACATTGGGTCGATAAATGAGTACCAAGCTTTCATGGGGTCTTAAACACTGAAGGTCTCTCTTCAGACAGACCACCAAGTCGGGACATCTGTTCATGCACCTCAGCGCCCAATGGTCACGTATATTGGATTGTTGTGCCACTGAGTTTGAGTTTTAAGTTTGAGGATTGCCTCACTTTGGGGATACCCCTTAGATAAACATGTATTTCCACTCATTTGCAATTAAATATTTTCTTTCAATTACAATTATTTCAGAAGGAAGTTTGATTTTTCAAATGTATTTGCTTAATAACATGTATATTTGTGTATTATATTAAAATTTTGATCAATCCAAAATTACATGTTTTTTGCTCCTCTAAAAGCTTTTAGGATTTTAGAACTGATCTTACAATCCATATACGTTTTATAGTAGTATATTTAAAAATGATAAAGACATTTTTACGACTGTGTGAGCTTTTATGCCTCGTTTATAAATGTAAAAAATTGCATTCAGCTACAGTTTTTAAAATGTACTGAAATAAGTGAAGGAATAGGATATTTACATATTATGAATATTTTTGACTGCAGTAAGATATATTTATATTTCAGTTTCTTTACAATTTGAATAGAAGTTGTAAACCATTTTGCGAATAGTTTGATATTGAATATAAACCCATAAGCTGTTTAAAATTGTAAAGTGTTTTATTTTGATATCAGCACACATTAAAATAAGGCTCATTTGCAGTTATATGATCAGCTTTAGTGATATTTAAATTTTAAAAAATAGTCTACACGTACGAAAACGTTTTTCAAAACCACACACCACATCTCATACTATGTCTTCCATACAGCAGGAAATATTTGTGTATACTCAAAAAATTTAATACAGGATACGTTTCAAAATGTTAAAATTGTTTTTAAAATTTGGTATGGATACATTGTGGAACTGTCGGTTAACTTCACTGAACAAAATTGTTTTAAGTGTACTGTTTTGAAAGACAAAATTAATTAGGGAGAACTTTTCTCACAATAGAATTTGTAATGACTGAATTGTGTGAAAATGTGTTTATCGATGTGTGACGTTTTTCCTTGTAATAAAAGAAACAGAAAGATAAGAAATTAAACTTGAGTAGAATATGGTTAGAAGTACTGTCATGCGCATTTGAAGAAGTATATCCCCCATTTAAATTAAAAATTATTGACTGAATGTGTGTTATGTCCATCACAAATGCCGAAGTAGAAAAGAAATTTTTATTTAATACAAGAAGTTCGAAAAGGAGAACACTAGGAATGAAAATTTAGATTTTTTCCGAAAAATATTCAGTTAACATAAAAATATCATTTATATGATTTTAATTAAAATAAATTAAAAGTATTGAAATCTTTTTTATGTTATTTTAAATTAAAAATATAATTGAATAGAGAAAGATCGGTTTTATTTCATAAATATAATCATCGTATGTATATCACCGTATGCACCATTTATTGTCTTATTGTTTAAAAAAAAAGAGGTAGGGCCTTCTCTTTTTTTTACCTCAGTACTTTTTAAAAACAGGAAAGTGAGCGCGTTTTCTTACTCTCATATTCAAAAATGAATACAGGATGCTTTTTCTGGTTCAAATCGCAATACCAATATATATATATATATATATATATATATATATATATATATATATATATATAATTTTTAAAAAATGACAGAAAAATAAATTTTGTTTGAAGAAAATATAATTATTTTTCAACTTCTAACACACTATTTATTTCCTTTTTGCACCCTTCATTTTGTTTTAATTTTACTGTGACTAAACATATAGGGAAACGACCCAGTTGCACTACAACTTTCAAACAAGATTGCCCAAGGCAACTTGACAGCTAGCTGTAAACGATTGATCTCTTTGTTCTTACTTTACAAAGGGACCGAACTGAGTCATAAAATTGTCCCCGTTCGACATCCCAAGTTTTAAAAGGGGGAAAGGAAAGAAGTCTGTTGCATTTTTAAAGCGAATGTCAAAATAAGAGTAAACGCTTTCGGAATAACTTTTCAGGAAGAAGCTAACCACTCAGAGGGTTAATTGATTCTTCGTATTCCTTAGAATATTTGTTATATTCTACTTTTGTAGACTCTGATAAACCATGTGCTTCAGAAGATTCTAAAAATATAATAAAATTAAATTGCTTTATATTTTGGGTCATCAGCCAATCTACAAAAATAATCAATAGAGTTCTATTAAATCTCTAATTGTTTCTCATTGAAATTAAGATATTGTGAGAAATTAAATATAGTAGTCTCGATAAATATTCATTTTTTTAATGCGAATGTTCTAATATGCGCAAATATTGTAATTAATACATTTTTATTCTTAAATTATTTTTTTCTGTCATATGTTAATTGACGTAAGTTGATTTGAACACTATTAGCAAACGTAGCGAATACACAAAACTCAAGTGTCTTTCATGCAGATTGATTCTATATATTGTGAAACACTCTTATATATGTAACATGAACGCTCTTATTCATTCATGAATATTTTTATCTATAACATCTCTTTATATATCACAATATATAATAATATTAGAAATTACACTATTTTGTCTAAAGGTTACATGGCACTCTTTTTTCAAAAAAATTCTTGGAGGCAGTAATATTAAAAGTAATTTATGGTTTATTTTCAGATTATAATAAATTGATTCTCAAAATAAGAAGTCAGTTTGCCAAGCCATTATTTTAAAAATATAATATTATAACGTTTCTTAATCTCTTATAAAGTTATTTATTTATTTAAAGTGTGATTTTTTTCCCCTTAAATTATTAGGAACAAAAGTTAGTATGTAATTCTCAAAATCGGTTTCCTTGTAGGATTTCAATAATTATTTTTGTATCTTAACCTGAAAAAAAAAACACACGAAAAATATTTAAAAATATTAACTTTGACGTTTAAAAATAACTAGTGCTTTCCGACCTAATTCCATCTACTTGCGCTTCTATAAAAACTGTTACATCAATTTTTCCATATGTTAACTTTTAAAGGAAAGTATCCACAAAAAGTTTTCGCTGCTATCTTGAACAGAAAAAAAAAAGACAGGGAATAGAAAACACATTTTCAAAAAAATTATTTTAGATTTTGTAAAGACAAAACTAAAACTAATAATATGTGAAAGGCTCTAATTTTTTTAACATGTTACTTTTCAACTTATATAAAAAAAAGTTTGAAAAAAAAACCCGAAGCACACACAGCCATATAAATAAAAAAAAAGTTTCTCTGATTAAAGAAAAATGAAAACCGTAACATATTTCAGAAAAGGCAGTTCATTTTCTCAAAACGCTGTTATAAATTGAGAACCTTAATTGGATTTCAGCATTGCAGGTATGATAGGTCTTGAAACTGAAGATAGCGATTTCTCTCTGCTTATCCCAAGTACTAACAAATGCTTTATATACACAAGTATAGGCGAATAATTTATTATTTTTAATATTATTATATCTTATCCTATGCTGAAACTATGTATGTGTGTGTATGCGCTCTTGATTTTATTTTAATTACTGAAACAAGTATAAATTAAGATTCATGATAAATGTATGCAATTTTTAAAATATATTCTTAATTTCATAAACATGGTTTGAAAGAACTTGGAATATACCTTTTTACCTTACAAATACAGTATCTATTCTGAATGTTTTTACACGGCGTTTCCTGTAACATTTCAACCGTGTAAGACTAAAGTCGGATTAATAATAAACTCTATTATACAGTGTAAGTAAATAATGAAAAAAGTTCTTACCTTTGCAATTCAAATAAGTTGTACTTGTTGATTGTTGAAAAAAAAGATGATATTTTTGGACATTTCTTAGAAACTTTTTCTTTGTGTATTTTAATTTAAATTTTCATTTTAAAGCACCACTAGGGTACACTCTATTTTCACTCATAGTTTGAGCAGTTCCCCGCTTAAATAATCACAACGAAAGAAATAGAATTAACAGAGGGAAATGAAAAACAGAATTTAAACCTCTCCTATATCGGCAGGCTGTTAGAATAACTCGTTTTAGAAAGCATTATATTTTGGTCAAAGAATTCCTCACCATGAACTAGCTATTATATGGGACAATTAAATGGCAACTGGGAGAGTGACAAAGCCCCCAGCCCTACCTTTTCTCAGAAGCAAAGACGGCTTTTAAACCCTTGCTGACCATGAATGCACATTCGATTTTTTGACGTTATACAAATAAAAGAGAGCCCAGATAAACAAAATCTATTATTCCTTTTCTAGAGAAAGAGACTAGACAAACTTCCGAATAAGTGCTAAGCCTTCGTATAGCTTTTGTCTCTACAGTAAATCAATCAACAGACGAAGGGATATTGTCATTTACAAGCAACCAACATTCTTTTTCATTCTAAACGTTATCTGATTTTACTTCAACCGATCTTTTTGAGGAGGACTTAAAATAGGAATTTTTCAGTCGCCTTTCCGAGTCTATACCACTCCTTGTTTCTGATTATTTTGAATAAAACGCCATCTGCTTTTAAGGATTTCTTATTGTGGGAACAAACATGTAAAGTTCATGAAAATATTTTAACCGTTTGAAACCAGTGATAGATGATTTCTTAAGAGTAAAAAGGAACTATGTAAATAAGACTAATGATAACATTTTACGATTTTTTGCTTACACTTGTTGGGGCCCCTGTAGCTTGGGGCCCCGTATCACTGATATGGCGGTAGCTACGCCCCTGTTATTAAACTACTAAATGTATTCATTTACAGTACCAATTTAAGTTAATTTCAGGACCTGGGCGCAGATCTTCAGGCCCCCATGGCACTGGAGGATCGAAATTTATTACCAGAAAATGTGGTTAAGTTCAGCTTACCTGGGCCCTTCTGAGACCCAGGCCTCTGGGTGGCCACCCCAAGCGCCCAATGGATAAATGGGCACTGTTCATTTATATTTGTATTTATTTCCATTTTATTTTTTAGAAAATAATGCTCCATTAGAAATAAACTTACCAGCCATCTCAAGGAGGGAATATGCAGTTGCTACTAAACCTTAAAATTTTTTAAGCCTGAAATACAAAACATTAGTTTTTAACTACTAAATATATTTTATATATATTTTGTAGTTAAAAACTAATGTTACATTTGATTATCGCAGTAAAAAAACTGATAATTTATTTACCGAAATCATCAAAATAACTTGACAGTTAAAGGGTTAAAATGAATATTATGCCTTGGTGCTTTCGTTTACGTGTGTTTTAAAATATTACCCCTCCCATAGATGAAGTCTGGACATGCCACTGTTATCACTTGATTGTGAAGCATAGTTATGGCTTTGATTAAAAATAATCTGACTGCCGAAAATAAAAGCAGGGTTCTATGGTTGCTCAATAATTAAAGCAAATACTCTCGAATTTAAGTTTCTCATTTTTATTAAATTTATCATTTTCAAAGCATCTTTTAAAATATTCTTTAAAGCATTCTTCATTCATTTTATTGCAGTAACTGACTAAGTAACAATGATTAAGTTTCCTCCCCCTCCTCATACTGTTGTATGACTATCAGAATCAAAAATGCAAAATTTGTTATCATCTACAAACAACGAAGGATTTCAGTAAAATATTAGCTTATTTGATCATATTCACGTGCCATCCTCAGCACGTGATCGTGACGTCACATGAATTGACCACATTAAGGGGAAGGATGCTGATATGTGCAGCCATTGGCTTAGGATTTGAAAAAACAAAAAGTATCATTGCAAGAAGAAAGAAATTTTAAAAATATACCTATTTAATTTAGTAAAACATGATTCTGCTTTTTTTTTTTTAGATTATATGCTTAGAACGCAATGTTTAATTTACGTAAAAGAATACAGTAAGACCCCGCAGGGCCAGCGCTAGGGGTGGGCAAGCCGGGCCCTTGCCCGGGGCGGCAACCTTAGGAGGCAGCAAATTGGCTGCAAAATTAACTAGTTTATGAAAAAATAAACCAAGATTACCCAGGAGTTCTAAGAGTCAAAATAAAAATTCGAAGAAAAAAATCAAAAATATGTATGCAAAATATTCACGTTTTCTATGGAGTCCTAGCTTTCTTTAATTTTTTTAACATGTATTCATTAGTATTTAAAGCCGTATTTCTCTCCCAACGCTGGTCCCATGGGGGAAGGGGGAGAAGGCGACAAAGAAGAATTTCGGCATCCGGTTCCTTCTCTTTCAACTAATTTCGTACAGCTCTTGCTGTTTTGTATGCGTGAATTCGGGTACTATTGAAAGAGATAGATTTTGGCAGAGATCAGTCTCTAAAAAAGTGATGAAAAGCACGGTCAAGTTTTATGAATGGAAAGAGGGGCAGAATGACCCTGAAAAAAGACCCTTTTTCGAAGAAAACTGAGGGAATCTTGTGTCAATTTGACTTTCGAACTAATTCTTATAGCTTCCTGTGCATATGCAGAGAAAACAAAGTCGGGCAACAAAAAAGATTACTATATTTTCATTTTCAAATTCTCTTTTAGAATTTTAAGGTTTAATGCCCAGGAATTTTAATCTCTGCGTAAGATAAAGTGAAAAGAAAAAAATATTTTGCTGCATTTGCGATTTTTCTGTTTTATTTATTTATTTCTAGTTTTATATAAATATAAATGTCATCAGTTTCGTAGAATATTTTCATGTTGATTAACATTTTTAAGTATGTGTGCTTTCGTAGCTTGAATATACCGTAATCATCTTAAAACATTTTCGATTGATATTATTATTCAAATGAAAATATATTATTTGCCTCTCGTATAAAAATAACTTCTTTAGTCGCTTATAAAGGACGATAGTAGGTCATTTAAAATGCAAAACATTAATGAGCTTTTGAGCACATTTATTAATTATTTACCATACATAAAGAATCCTAACAGCAATAGCTCGAAATTGAAATACAACGTAGTAATCGTAATAAATTGTGATAATTTTGTTTAGTTATAAATGAACTAGTCTATAATTGCTATATATTTAATTCATATTGCTTCAAAGTGTTAAAAGAATTTTCAAAGGGAAAAAAAGGTTAATTTTACTTATATAGACACTTTTTTTCTCTTTTTATTGAATGTAATATGTGAAATAAACATATAATTTTTCTAATCTATTTTAAGACTGTTAAGATAGCCATATTATTTTGTAAGATTAAATTTTAAAATTTTTTAAACAACAATTTTTTTGTGTGCATGTTATTGCCATTTTAAGAGGAATTTGCACGATACCTTTTTAATTAAGACTTTTACACCAGTAATTCCCAAAGTAGTCTACATAGACCCCCAGGGGTCTATGATAACTTCCAAGGGGTTCACGTCAGCAAAAAAAAAAAAAAAAACAATTTGGGGGTCAATGAGGTGTAAGTGGAGGTCTATGTGATATTAACTCTCATTAAACTAGATCATGACTTTAATTTTAAAAGATAATTTAATTAAATGGAAACCAAATTTTACTTATTTAGTAGATTTATTTACTAAATTTAATGAGGTTAATTTGACCGTACAAGGTGACAGCATAATTTTTTAAAACAGGAACCATTTAAGCGTTTCTTTCCAGAGTTAAACTAAAGAAGTATAATACTGGAGGTCCGGAATTTTCTCAAATTAACCCAGACAATCTGTCAGCACGTTTTAACCTACGTTCAACATTTAACTGCCTTTTATTCAGATTTTGAAACCAGGTTTGAGAAAGCTTTGACTATGGTAATACCACAGTAGGCAATGAATTTATATGGTCATATTGAAAAAAAATGTCACATAACAACAGGAACTGATCGTTATATGCAATGAAGATTTTAAAGTTTAGAAACGGATGACAGTAATTTTGGCTTTAAAAAGGCAAACCTGTTATTTGTCCCGAATCATGGAATATCGCGAGGAAGTTTTTAACTATTTTCCCTAATAAGGAGTTTCAGTGCTGTTGCCAATATCCAAAACAAAAAAAGAAACTGGACACTACTAACAGAGGAGATTTAAGGTTAAACCTGACAAGATTGATACTAAATGTTGAAAATTTGTTATTGTAGCTCCAGATGCATCCCTCTCATTAAAATCAATTGTGTGTTGTTTGGTTATCTTATTTAACAGTTATTTTATATATTAATTAACTTTTAATTTAATTAATTAATATATGCGTTTTTAAACTTTAACTCTATGCTTCATTAGTTATAAATTGAATTCTTTTAAAGTACTAGTAATAGTACAAGTATCAAAAAGACATTTAAGTTGATAAATTTGCAAAAATTCATTATTGATTAAGCAGGGGTCTACCCCAAATCGAAAAACATGGTAACGGGTCTATGAGACAAAAAAAGTCTGGGAATCTCTGTTTTACACGGACAATTTGAAGGGGAATATTTAATGCAGTCTAATAATTAATTATGTGAGTAATTAATTATATATATTACGTATATAATTAATCACGTGTATAATTATGTGTATAATTAATTATAACAATACATAAAAAATGTATAATATCTTTAAAATATTATAAAACATTCTGAATGCTACTAATAAAGTTCCTCAAAATGCATATTTCGAAAAATTTAAAAATTGAGTTAATAAATTATCTGCAGTTTAATATGAAGAAATTTTAAGAAAATATTTAAAAGACGAAGTTTTTTTAAACCAAAAAAAAAAAAATACAAACATTTAATGCAAAAACATCCTTTAGATAAATTGCAAAATTTCAGGCGTGAATTTTAAATTTCAAAAGATAATTATTAAATAGATAATTAATTTGAATATATAGTGATATCAAAAAATAACATAGAATTAGCAGCCCTAAAAAGCATACAACAATGACTTTAAGCCTAAATAACTTCCGAAGTGTTTTTAAAATTAAGTTTCAATCTTACTAAAATATGTTTTATTTGTGATTAATACATAAAGGATTTAATTCTCAATCGTTTAATTGCACCGAATACAAATATAAAATACTTGGAATTCCTATTTCAATATATCAAAAAATTTTTAGAACATAATCACTCATCCAATACATAAACGAGAGGCTCTTTATCAGAGAGAGAGAGAGTGTTCCGTAGAACAATGGTGCACTAAAAATTAAAAAGTCGGTGGTATCAGTTTGCAATAGTTTTTATATTTACTGTGTTTCATTTTACTATTATATTTCTCAAAAATCCTTCAAAATGTATTTTTCGTGATTGTGAAAAGGTTTAAAAGCGTTAGTATGTATATTTAAGAAAAAAAAAAAAAATCTAGTAATAATAGGTTACAATCTATAGCAATATTTAAAATCTTTAAAAAAGGCAGCAAAAGGATGTCAATATTATGACAGAAATAAAAAGCAACAGAAAAAGGATTTAATTAAAGTTTTATTGTTACAGAGAGAGAACAATAATTAACGTGAAAGAATATAGGTATTATTTTTTTGCTTGTTCCTAGTATAAAACTATTTAATTAAAGTGAAAGAAAAATGTGCATTACAGAATTAAAAATATGAAGAACACAATTTATAAAATAGATAAGTGATTTCAAACAAAATCGCTGGGAAAGCCAAAAATGCATTAAAACCACTAAGGTATCAGGTAGGAGGGGTATACGACTCTTTACTTGCTGTTTGTAATAATTCGGAGATTGACAACTCTATAAAGGCTTCTGGACTATTAAGGTGTATTAAACAATTTAAGCCAATGATACTCGACCTGCGGCCCGCATGTGGCCCGCCGGTCTTTTCTGAGTGGCCTGGTCATGGTCCATTGCACTAAGAAATTCAATGTTAGAGAACAATGTGCTAAAAATTAAGCAAGGAATTCTTTTAATCAAGCAATTAAATATATCGATTTTGTAATCTGTTTTTTAAATAGTAGAATGTTAGTAAGAGATTGATAAACGGAAATAGAAATTATCCCATAACTATAAAAAAGTCATAAAAATAAACGTTTGTGTGTGCGTGTTTGATAGAAAAGTTAATATATTGTAGTATTAACATAAAAGCCAAAAATTAGTTTTACAAATTTTGTGAAAGTTGCTTTGATCTTATAGTGTGCCATTTCCACTATCCGCATGTTGCAGCCCGCATGAAATAACTGTCATGTGTATGCGGCCCGCGTGAAATACCTATCCTGTCTTTGCAGCCCGATGGTAACAAAGGTTGAGTACCCCTGATTTAATCTCTTATGCTGCATTGTAATTTGGTACAAAATCTTAAATTGTATCAATCCTATAAGTAAGCTCTTGCAAATAAAAGACCATGATTTACCATCTGCTATTGAGCTCTTGAAAAGTTGTAAAGATTTTTTCAAGGATTTTAATGAAATGCTTTGCGATGCTTGAGAACTCGCCAACGAAACTGACATACCGGCTAATTTTGAGCTCCCCAAGCCACGTCATAGAGTTCGAGTGAGTGAGTGAATATTGAATCATGGTCAAGTGACGTGGACGACACCTGAGCTGGCATCCCCTATCCTAACTACCACACCACACCGTTTCAGCTCTTGACAGATTTAACGTGCCATAGAGTTCGAAGAAGGAATGTTAATTTCGACTATGAAGCACGAGGTGATCCGATAGAAGATCCTACTTTGAAATATAAGGCAGAGTTTTATTTTCTTACATTAGAGAGATAAAGCTATAAATGCACTTGAATCCAGGTTTGATTTGATCAGTAGCCACAGAAACTTTTTCCAATTTTTATACAATATTTGTGATTTAAAATATACTCCTCAAAATGACGAACTAAAGTATTGTAAAGATCTAGAAACAGTGTTAACTGATGGGAATTCACCAGATATAAACGCGATGGACCTGGCAGACAAGATAGCAGCGGTTTTGCCTTTGCTGAATAAAAAAGAAAGTCCAATCGAGATTTTAAAATTCAGATCGAACCTGGATTCTGCTCCAAATCTCGGTATAGTTTTAAGGATATTGCTTACTCTTCCAATAAGTGTGGCAAGTGGAGAAAGGAGTTTCTCCAAATTAAAATTAATTAAAAAGTTTTTACGCTCCAGTACTACCGAGGATCGGCTAAACGGCTTGACAACAATAGCCATTGAACATGAACTGGCAGAAGAAATTAATGTTAAAGAAATTATTAAAAAAAATCTCAGAATTAAAAATGAGAAAAAAAAACACTTTTAAGTCTTTAACTCTCGTTTTAAATGTATTTTTAATATGTAATTAAGTTTTAATATTTAGTGGTTCTATAATTTCTTTTAGTATTTTTTAATACCTGTATTTTATAACTATATATACACTATATATATAGAAATGACTCTTTTCTTTTTTTTCTGTGCAACCCTAACTTATTTTAATTTAGTGCCAAAACTATGAATTAATATTTTTTTGTTAATCAAAACTTTAACATTTTTGATAGCAATTTTTTTTGCTCACGTTATATTTTACCATTAAGCATGAGAATGGTTTAAGTTATATCATTTAATTCTTGTTATAAACGGGGAGGGGGCATTTTACCTCTTTGCCCGGGGTGGCGAAACTGCTAGCGCCGGCCCTAGACCCCACTTAACGCGGGGTATACGTTCCGTCAAAGTAGAGCATAATATGAAACATCGTTAAACGAGGTTATGTCATCATGTAAATAATGGGTTTAGGGAAAGATAGATAGAAAACTGGTCTCTGGTATTTTACCATTAAATTTATTAATTATGTTTATATAATAATGGAACAAAAATTTATTTCTTACAAATATAGAGGCATAATAAACGAATATGCATTTAAAAAAAAATAAAATTCTTAGTATGTTTACATTTCAGATCATTCAGTCTCTCTCTTCTGTATTTCCAATTTTCTGCCATTTTATCAAGAAGGTAGATTGGCTTAATGGCATTTTGCGTTCAATTTCGTCGTCAATCCATATAGAAAGTCGCTTTTCCTTTTCTTCTATTGTATTATTTCTAGAACGAGCAATTCTAGATGCAGAGCTTGTCGTAGTTGCAGTTGCCGATGGCAGTATTTTTTCTTTATTCTTAAGAATGTTCCTTATTGTTGCAGTTGCCAAATTCAATGCAGAGCCAATGTGAGATTGACGCTCACCGGTATCTAATCTTCTAATCACTTGCATTTTAGTTGCTAGTGAAATGCTTTTTTATGCTTTATTTTCATGTTCTTTATTTTCACCCATGACAAAAACTAAAAATCATAAAATTTGTTACTATAGAAATCGTTAGATTATATTAATTTACACTTACAATAACGTCAACGAATGTTTGAAACGATAAAAATACTTTCGTATAATACCGCTGGAAACACACAGATAAACTGCTTCGGATATCGGGAAGGCAAAGTATAAATGTGAAGATTGTTGATATGTTTTTCACTTAATGATTAAACTCTCTCGAAAAATCTAGAAGTTCCATCTCGAATATAATCTTTAAACCATAAAGAGAGAGAGAGAGAGAGAGAGGGTTTTTTTGCACAGAATTGTATATTGTATTTCGTTTTAAATTGTGTGTAACATAAAAATGCCCAAGAAAATCAAAAAATATTTCTAGAACTGTATTGCGAATAATTTGTTTTTAATTTGTAGAAAAAAAAATGTGTTTTGTTTTAATCATGTGTTTGAAACCAGCTTCTTTTTACCTGGAAGAAAAAAACATGTTTTGTGTCAATTTTTTTATGAGCAATTATTTCTAAATTTTAATATTATTTCATCAATTGAGTAATTTGTGGTTAGCAATTCGAATTTGTACTAAAAATAAAGAAGTAATTAGAGGAAAGGTCTGGAGAAATTTGTTAATTCGTGCTGCCATCTATCAAGATTTTGTAAAAACAAAACAAAATATCATTGCTAGGAAAATGGTTTTTTAAATATACACCGAATCAACTGAGAAATTTTGATTTTGTATCGTTCGATATAAAGATAGGTTTAATAAATCAAATTCCGATTTTATTTTAACCGTAGGCTTAAAAATTAATTTAATTTAAACGCATTTCTGAAATTTAATAACTCTCGCATATGGCAGTGCTAGTAGGAGTACCCCTTGAAATATATATATATATATATATATATATATATATATATATATATATATATATATATATATATATATATATATATATATATATATATTTAAATAGTTCTTATATATATATTAGTTTTATTTTTTTAGGATTTTATAAAAATAATTTATGTTAGAGTAAACACACCAATTTCAGGATAAATATAATAAATATAAAAAAATATGAAAATAAATAAAAATAATTTATGATTCAGGATAAATTCTTCTTCGGAAAAAACCAAATTGAAACTATTATGTAAAGTTTTTTAAGGTATCCAACTACGTTCGGAACCGTAATTTTGAAAAAGCATATAAATGGATAATAATTATGATATTTAGTGTCACTTAGATTAGAAAATGTATATAAAATTGTTTTCAGAATATTACTATAAAAAATTATTTAAGTGCAATATTTTGACAAAAAAATGAACATAGAATGACCCATTTTCAAAATATTCTCCTTTTGTAAAATGCTTCGATTCAGATCTCTGTACAGAGACTGAACTAGAATTTTTGAAATATATAAAAGAAGTGGATTTATCCATATTTTACTACAACAGAGGAAATAAATTTTAAGAAAAAAACGCCGATAATTACTTCTATTGTTGATAACTCTGAAAATAATGTAAATTTTTCAAAAATCCTAGCTCAGACTTTCTAGGGAAGTCTTAACTTTATATAAGCAAAATATTATTATTATAGAAGCATTTATTTTTAAAAGGAGAACGTTTTGAAAAAATGGTTATTCTAAGTTAATTTTTTGCCAAAATATTGTATTTAAATAATTTTTTTTGTCATAATGTCCGTAAACATGCATTATAATCTAAGTGACATTAAATATCTTGAAAATTATCCATTTATGCGCTTTTTTAAAATCGTGATTCCGAATGTAGTCGAATACCTTAAGCATTTGATAAATATAGCTTATTATATTAAATTCATTATTACATTGAAACTGTACATTCATTGGAGTAATATTGCCTTTAGAACAACATTTAATATTTGAATGCCGCACAGTTTTTGAATTATAATAAAATCAATGATTTTTTCGATGATTTATTTTCTTTCAATGACCTTACGACATCAAACTCTTGGCACAATAATTCTTATATCAAAGATTTTATAAAATATTGAAACCCGTGATAAATCTTTTGCATTTTACTTATTTTTACTGTATTTTTTTACCAAATTTTGAACAGAATAACGAATAAAAAATTAAAAGATCAATATAATTATCAGAAAAGGTGAATCAATATTATATCATTGCATCAGAAAAATAAATTTAGCCTCTATTTTGATATGCTCATTGGATTTTGCTTTAAAAATAATCCTTTACGCATAGTTTTTCTTACCAAATGTCTGAAAAAAATATCTTTCAATTAGAGCCGAAACATAAACTTCGTTCTTATATTTGAAAAAAAAATAGTTTTAATTAATGATTAATTTTTTAATATTTTTTAAAATGTAGGCTGAGAGAGAGAAGAGAGAGAGAGAGAAGAGAGAGAGAGAGAGAGAGAGAGAGAGAGAGTCACATGTCAATTGATGAGTAAATAAAATCAGTTTTAATTTTATTAAATTCCGGAAAACACTGGTAGTAAAACCTTTTTTATTTTTCTTTTGAAAATTTTTACTTGTGTGTGTGTGCTTAGTTTTTATTTCAATAAAGTACTCATTAATAATTATTTGTAAGCATTGGAAATAAAATTCCGATGAAATATTGATTTCCATTCAAATTTATTTCTATGACATTAATATACTTAGTTTCATATTATGATGTCCATTAAACTATCTTTTTTTTGGTAATCTGCAAATCTACTTAACCAGCGATATTGTCTATTGACTAATCGGAGAACAAAGGAGGAAATAGTAAATCTTACATTTTCATTGCACAAAAGAAGGAAGCCTTAATTCGTTTTAAGCAAATAGGTGGAGTTAAAAAGTCTTTTTAAGATTGGGGAAGAACCAATGGAGTCTGATAACATTCACAGTTGTTATTCAGCATGTGTTTACCTATGCATGCATAGTTTTATTCTATACATTTAAAGGTAAACACATGTTTGCAAGAAGATTCTAAATATGAAAGAAGAAAGCTTAAGTTTTTACGAGAAAATTAATATGCATTTCACACAGATAGTATAGAGAGGCATAATTCGTATAATTTTTTCAAACTGTTAAAACATAAATATGTTTGAAATTTTGCTACATTTTTTGCCGATTCACGAGTCGAAAAAATTTGAGAAACACTTTTCTAGAGCTAATCCGGAACAGACTTAAAAAGACTGATTTTTAACACTATTTTGAAACTATATTTTCAGTGGCAAGTCGTAACTAAAAAGGATTTCAGAAATTTTGGATGAAAGTTTTCCCAACTTTTAAGCTAGATCTGGATATTGATTTGTAGAGCCTGAATTAATTTATTTAACTTGCGTAATTTCAACGTTTGCAGAAAAATCAAATTTACGCAAGATATACAATACAGAGCTAAAACAGTTATTTTATTTACGCAATTTACGAGATTATTATCTCGAGTGATGAATAAAATAGAAGCCTAAAATTCAGGTGAATAAAAAAATTAAGCATATTAAGCCAGAAAAAAAAATGATCAAATTATGTAAATCAGAGCCAAGTAATTTTTGAAACTAAGAATTTTGAAAAGTTTCAAGTTGTCGCTTTAAAAATTGAATTTGCGGGATAAGTACAGTGGTTACTTGCGATAATATTCTTTTGAAGTTTTTAATTCTAAATATCAATCTTCTCGACTGCTCCAACTGCGACATGAAGTTTGGATGCTTTTTTAAAAATATAGAAGTTCACTTCAGTTACATACCAATTTATGCAAGCTATTTCGGAAAGAAATATACGTTATCTGAAAACAATAGGAAAAAAAAAAAAAAAAAAAACAAATAGCATGAAAGTATGAAACAAAATATATAGAAAATATGAAAAAATTAATAGAAATTAAAAAGTAAAGAAGTGTTACGAATTTTGTATAAGATAGTGTAAATAATTTGTATTTGGAGATGTGTGATGCATTTATATTACTCTGTTATATTTATTTTAAGTTCAATTTGTAATATTCCCAAGCAACACCATTCCTTACGTTATAATGGTGATTTAATGGGAACTTGGTGAAATCTTGGCGCAAGAGTCCAGTTGGTTTCAATTTTGGCGTCCAAGTTGGCGACTTCGGGACTCCCTGGATTCTTCTGAAAATTTGTGGAGAAACTTACTAATTTCAAGATCTATGATGCAAGCGGATCATTCTCGAAAGATCCGCGAGGCCTTTATAAAGAGAGATGCTCGGCGAAAATGAGTTAGTCTTGTTTTAACCAGCGATTAGTTAGTATTGCTTTGACGAGTGATTAGTCAGTCTTGTTTTGACCAGTGGTTAGTCAGCATTGTCTTGACTAGCGATTAGTAGTCTTGCCTTCACCGTGAAGACTAGCGATTAGCTCTGCTGTTGAGTAGGACGAACGGTGCTTGTGAATAATCTTTTGCATACATGTATTTTCGACAGTGATATTTATGTTTGAGTGCTGTAGAAGCTGTAAACACCTTCTGATATTTATTCTGCAAATTTTTTTGCTGAATCCTGTATTTCAAGGATTGAATTTTCGACAATAAATTTTTCATCGCTCTTAAAGAACTGCCTTGTTCTTTGCGACTGATTTGCATAAAATCTTTGAACCCCGATCAACGCAACAGTATCTTCTAAAAGTACTTTTCTTTAAAACTTTATTTTCATACATTAAAGAAAATATTTAATAATCATAGATGAACAATTCATTTTACAAAGTTTCCAACTTTCTCTATTCTTTATCGTACTATTGAAAAAAACACAATCGTTTTTGCTTTAATTATACACTAAGTTAATATATATTTTGACCAATTTATTAATATAGAGAGGAAATAAGTAGAGTATAAAATATATTCTAATTATATCTATGGCGACTTATCGCATTATTTTCTTTATTAACAGAGTTCTGAGAAGGAAATTTTGTTTAATTGGTTGTAAATATTCAATCATCAAATTTCCTAAATTTATATGTGGGAACGTAAAATAAATTAATACCTAGATTTATAATTAATAAAAAAGAGCTATCTTCACTAAATTTTGAATAGAAAACGTATTTATAATTAGCTTACTAATGCTGTATATTTCAATTTTAAAACCGAATTAACTTTATGTTTAAATTAATGAAGTTTTTATCAGTACAGTATACCAAGGAAGAAAGATAAATTCATTTCTAAAATTAGCTTTCCCCCTCTTTTAAAACGGGGAAAATACAATGTCCTCATTTGTTAGACGCGTAGTCGAATGCTGCTCATAATATAGTAAAAATAAAAATAACATAAATAAATAAAAAAATAAATAATAATAAACAAATAAAAACATAACAAAAAAATGTTAGGTAAAATGGAAATGAGACGAAGGGAGATTATGGCATTTTATATATTAATATTATTATAGTTAAAAATATTTCACCAAATTGTGTATAAAGTAGGTCAACCATCAACGATTCTTCTATTCTTCTCAGTAGTCGTGTCTCGTACAAAATATATTACACAGATTTTAGAATAGAGCTGTAAAAAAGAACGAAAAATCACCATTTAAAGGTATTTTAATCTAAAAGAAAGAGTATATCATCGGGAATGTATATCATCACTTTTACCTATACCCAAGGAATATTTGAAGGAAAATTTAAAACCAAAAGATGAAATGAGGAGGAAAAAACGACTGTTTTAATGCTTTAAAATTTTTTTATTCATTAAGCGTGTACATTTAAAAAAAATTTAAAACCGCACGCATATTATTTGCAATTTATTTCACCTCATCAATTTTTAAAAGACAAGAAAAGATATTTATAGTATAAAATGCAAGAGAACTGTTTTTGTTATGCAGAGTTTAAATGAGATACAATTACATTCTTTCTAACGTTAGTTAAAAAAAATTTCTTTTTTTTTTCTTGTAATATTTATCGAAGCAAATATGATTTCTATTACATATAACTTTGATTCAACTTTGCATTCAGAGATAAAATACATCATATGTTATTATTTGCTAATTATTATCTTCGAACACAGTTTTTAAAAGTAGCTAATAGCATAATCGGAGGAATGCAAAAACCTACGATTACCATAATTTGATGCAACATTAAAACATTATCTCTGACATTTTTTATGCGCTTGTGGGAAGTAAGCTCAGCTTTAAATTCAAATTTAAAACTGAGCTACTTCAAAATGCGAATATTAATAAATTTTTCTTTATTTTTTTTGGTGATGTGGCGAGATAATTCTGAAGCATTATTTATATAACTTAACAATGTAAAGTTGTGTATAAATAATGCTTCGCAAGAAAGTAATGTATATAAAAAGTTGTATATATAAGGAATCTCTTCAAAAGTTATAAATAAGGTGACATCCATATTATTTTTACACAAAGCTTATATATGATAAAAATGTTTTTACGTACTGACTATTTTTTCTTTTTTTTTCATGAAAAAGGAAAAATCAGATTTATTTAAATTAATCATCAAAAGAATAGCAGAGAGTGGGAAATACTTTTTTTTAGATATAAACATAGCACTATTCGTATAATAAATTATCATATTTGACGTTGAACAAAAATGCTAAATTTATGGGAAAACAAATGGTGTTTTGAGACGATTAAAAACAAGAAAGAAATTCATATACTTCATATATTTTTATTCACAGAAAAATAATTAATCACAAAACTGCCAAGAGAAATATATGAACTACAAGATATATATTTTCATATTAATGCCATGTAAAAAAAGTTGAAAGTATTGCGTTCTATCGGTTTAATTTAAGGTATCCGAACACGTTGGGAGTACTTTTTTTAAAAATAGCATATTGTGACGTCTTCGATTGGGGTAAACCCCACCCTTCGATTCACGATAAGTTTTATGGCTTCAACTAGATGTTAAGTGACAAGTGCGACGTCTTTGGTTGTTGTGAACCCCCACCCTTCGATTCACGATAAGTTTTATGGCTTCAACCAGATGCTAAGTGACAAGTGCACGTGGTCATGGGGGCATTGTTTATTGTTTGACCTCGGGCAAGCGCCGACACCCAGACTGGCAGTCATAATGGTGAAAAGAGAACCGGCACCCATTGACAATAAGCCTGTATGAGAAGAACACAGTCGCCATGACAGGTGTCGAGAAAATGGGATTATAGAATACAGGTGGTGTGAGGGACAAGTGTGTTCAGATGTTAGACAAGAATTATGGTGCTCTTGGTCCAGACGGCCCGAGTGTGTATTTGTGTGTTATGCACGAATAGGAATAGGGAGACCGAGAGAGACTTTTGTGGCCTGCCAATGAGAAGGGACGAGGGGCGTGTAGTGGACCCGCTCTGGTGTTTAAAAAGGGCTTTTTCAGGAGACGAGAGAAGAGCCCTGGATGGAGAGAACTTGAGGATAGCGTTAAAGAAAAAAACTTGGACCAAGATTGGAGTGGAAAGGAAGGAGAGACGATGAATGCCGGTGGCGTTGGAGAATTAGAGTGATATAGACCAGGGATGGCGAATCTTTATGGATCTACGTGCCCTTTTTTCTACAGAAATGCTAACTGAGGTATACTCGTGCCGTCAAATAATTTTGACTTGTAATTATTGGGAAAATATAATAAAACTAAATACTAACAACATAAATATCTTTATTTAATACAGAAAAATACATTTTGTATCTTAAAGTAGTAAATATTTTAGTGAAACGTGTAATTTAAATTATATAAAGTAACATTGGAGTAATTTCTGCTGTTGCAGATTTGATAACAAATTATAGTATTGTCTATAATTAGGTAAAATATTTGTTACTTTTAGCAGAATGCATGCTGCACTAGAGTTATCTGCCAAATGGTTTTTAAGCGATTCTTTAATGTTATTCATTTTTGAAAGTAATGACTCGTAGGCATAGGTCGATGAAAATATGGTTAAAATAGCATGAACAGGCTTTTTCAAACAGTTAAACGTTTCTGGAATCGAATTTAATGTTTCCAAAATTTCGTTACTGGCATTTTTACTTATATTGCTTGTTAATCTTTCTGTTTCAATCAATTCTAACTTTTTCTTTGTTTCAATAAACCTTTGAATCCATATTGAACCAGAATAGAAATCAATAAATTACCTTTCAAATTTTACAATTTACAACGTTGAATTGGGACTTCAGTTTATCAAATGATGTCACATCAACGTCTATAATAAGCTTAAGCGGTTCTGATAATGCTTTGAACTGCGAAATTCTCAATGAAAATTCCTTGATTGAAGAATCAACTGCGGTTGTCACTTTATCGGTGGCTTGCAAAAAATATTGTGCCACGTGCCATCAATGGCACGCGTGCCAATGGTTCGCCATCCCTGATATAGACTAACTGCACCGGCTGGGCGTATAAACTGTAATTTATATTGCTTCAATAACAATTTCTTGAGCAAATAAACAAACCTTTTATTTCCAAGTTAGGCTGTGACAATTTATTGTTAGTTAGCTACTCAGGACGTTACAATATTAAAAATTATAAATGCTTTTTTAGAGAGGAATACCAATAAATACTAACAATATATTTTTAAAAATATTTGAATTTCACAAAAATGACAATTATAAGTAAAATTTTAGCAATAGTTTTGAAAAACTTCAAAGCAATTAGAGCAAAAAGTAATTAACTTATGATAATAAAAGTATTACTAAAACAAATTAGATGCATTTATCTAGAGTACGTACTAAAATTTTAATGTTTTATTAAAATTTAAACATTTTAGAGCTGATCGAGTAAATATTATAGGAAATGTGTCATTTTCATGAGACCATTATTTAAATAACTGGCCATATATATATAAATCAAAAAATTATTCATACAATAACAAATATTCTAGTATATTCTTTAGAAAACAATATAAGTGTCAGGTTCAAAAAGTTTTATAGAAATATGTTGATAAAATTTTGAGTTATCTGAGTCACCGTGAATACATTATGCATAAAAAACAATTTGGGGGAAAAAAGGATTTAAATTTTAAACTCTTGTTGTTTTAATATAAATTATGCATATAGAAAACAAAAATTCCCCACATTAGTAAGATATGCCCTCTTGTATTTCATATTTGGCTAATTTTCTTTTCTTTCGTGACTTATTTTTTTTCTGGAAGTTTTTACTTCAGATAATGAATGACGCTTTGATTCACTAGCGCGCTCTTCATCGAGTTGGGCAAAACCTTTTTCAGTATTGACACCAAATTGTACTTGAGATTGGTTCAACACATCTAACAATCCTCGAAAACCTTTTTTAAATTGTATGACAGCGATGGGAGCTCGTAATCTCAAAGTTTGTAACTCCACAAAAATATCTTTCGGGGTAAATTTCCACTGAATGCCATTAAAACTTTCATTTGCATTCTGTATTTTCCCATGTAAGAATTTATTCAGTAAATGCTTGTCACATAGCTTCATATAATGAGGCTTAATAATTTTAATTATTTCTTGTGGAAGTCCCTTGCCAGTATCAATATGCATCTTTCCGTGAAATGTAGCTCGTTGAAATTAGCACCAGTTGTCGGGTCCAAGTGGACATTGGCCATGCATCGGTTGGTTTTTGTTGGAAGCAATGAAAAAATGCTGCAATTGCTGCGCTTTGAATTTTTTCTGTGTTATTGACATTAGATCTGATAGCAATACCATAATAGTTTTACAGTTTATCGATGAAACTATCAGTTAATTTCCCACGACCTACCAGACCTTTTTGCTTGAGCTTCAACTTTCGAAGCCTTGAGCCAACACGCCTTTGAATATGGCCAATGCATTCAAATTTTTTAGCGCTGTTTTCACCATAAACATTTTTAACCGCATCAAAACTTTTTAAATCCTCATCTCCATAAAATTGCACATATTGCAATTTTCTCATCTGAGCAGATCTTTCGAATATTCTATACACTGCGACAGGTTTCATCGCATCAGATGACCTAACATGTTTTTCATACTCATGTGAAATACTGTCTTTAGTTTTCTTCGAACATAATCTGCACATTTTCGACAAGACTTCAATGCCTAAAACCTTACCAGTTTCTATGGAAATGAAACTAACACAGCCATTTAAAGACACACGTTGCCAAGTTCCATCGACTGACACCCCGCACTGAATAACTTCATCAAAATTATTCTTTTTGTGAACCTCAGCTGCAGCCTCATTCATAATTTTACATGCAACTTTATTAGAAACATGCTCTAATTTTTTCTCAAGACACCTGAAAGCTGTCTTGGAAGGAAAGTTCACATTGATAGCTGAACACAACTTCCTTACAGCAGAGTGTCCCTTTCCAATGGTTCTTAAGCCAAAAACAAGGGAAAGATTAATATTGTGCATTTTGTTGACTTTCATGGATGTACAAAAGGAGCTGAAAAATTTACAGTTTTTACATTTTAGTATCATATTACATGCTAAGCCAAACACAGATTCTTGAAAAAGTTGTATCTTATTTTCGAAACATTCAGGGCAGCATAATAAGGAAATCACATTACTTAAAAATTTTAAATTAAAAATTACTTTCTTATTTCTTCATTTTCAACAGTACTTGACATTTTAAAATCATTTTGAAGTTTTGTTTCACTTGCAGAAGTGCAGATTTGACATTTTTATTGATCTCATTTGTGTTGTTCTTACTAGTGTATCTATTTTTAAACTTATATTACTAGTAGAATTTCTATTCTTGCGATTACCCATAACTTAAGAGAATACAAAATTTAAGTAATAAAATTAAAATTTTGCAAAAAAGAATGACAATGTCAGCAAAATAAATCAAAACACTCGAGCTAAAAGCTAGTGAAAAGCGGTTAAAAATTTTGTAAACACAATTTCTTATTGCCAAACTATTGAAAGAAATGTAGTGTTGCCACTAAATTTTAAGACAAGAAATTATTTGTATTATTTCCTAAAACGAATTTTAAAACTGTATTTCCAGAAAACTGCTCCTAAAACTAATTTTTGACAGATTTTAAGCCATTTAAATGCCTACTTCCGGTAGATGACAGGCTCACTTCCGATTTTTTAATTTTATAAAATTGATTATAACTTGACCTCTAGGTAAAGTAGAAACAAAACAAAGGATGCTTTGGAAAGCCAAAAGATAGCTCTATCGAATAAAATAAAAAAATAAAAAAAATATTTTTTTTTACAGAATTTGGCCATTTTAACGTGTGTGGATACCTTAATTGAATTTAATTCACAGAATGAGTTTTTTAATTCGACTTGATATTATAAAATTTGAAATTAATTTATTTTACTTGTAAGAATTTTGAATAAATAACGTTTATTCTTATTATAGTCTCTTGCTTGTTTAACAAAAAAATCCCCCCTCCTCTTAAGATTGACGCAAATGAATAATTTGAAGTTTGATTTATGTGTGTCGGAATCTAACTGTCGATGAATTTAAATACAATTTTTATGAGAAATAAAAAATATAAATAAAAAGAAATGTCAAAAAGAGGAAGAGCACAAGATGAAGATAAATTACGCACTTGATTCTTTCAAAGTGCAATATTAGTAAGTCCACCTATAATGAAATTTTGATTAATTTTTTGAATTAGTATTCATTTTTATTTCAAATATCTTTTCAGAAACACGAGGTATTGTTTTCAATTTATTGATCTCACTGCGATTACTTCAGGAAAACAAACAGCATTTTAGAATCCGCACAACCACACAATTTTTGTAATTTGCATTCCATTTCCATTTCCATAATTGAACTCAAGGCTTAACTCTGCTTTAATAATTCGAAATCAAACATTGAAACAGGTAAATTTGTACTCATTTTTTTACTATTTCAAATCTTCTTATGACAAAGAATCTTATTAAGGCTTTTAAAAATACTCTTGTATCTCCGGAATTTTTTTCTCTTTTAATTTAATTTTTCGCATCAATTTTTTTTCATGAGCACTAAGGGAATACAAAAATTAATTTTATTCTAGTAACTATTTTTGTTAATCATTACTTTATACAAGAAGAGATTCTTCCCCTTTTTTTAAGTGTTAACATGTCACACATTTCAAACTAATTTTCAAAAAGCAAAATTTGAAAACCGACATTTTCTATCAGAAATTTCCAACTTCTATATACTTTTTCGTGAATTAGTCACAATAAAAGCATTTAAGAAGTAAAGAAAAATTGTTTGTTATATAAATCGCAAAACATGTTTTCAGCAACTAAGATTATGATTTACTAAAAACTTATAAATGTGGATTTTCACTATGTTTGTCAACTTTTTAAACGAGTAATCAATGCAATATACGTCTTAATAAGCACTTCACTCTATAAAGAATAAGTTAAAGTAAAAGTCTAAAAATGGTTTTTTAGAAATAATTAAGCCTTCCATCAAGTATAGTGATTAGTGAAGTTTACTGCTGTGTCATAGGATCTGGGCTCGAATTCAGAAAAAGGCACGAGTGTTTGTAAATGTAAAGTGCATTCGCGGCACGAGGGCTCTCTAAATATTCCTCGAGTCACCTCTCGTGAGTTTGGTGGAAGGAAAAAAGAGGTGGGAGGCCCCTGACCGCTACAGGGTGTTATCCTTCAAAATTGGGATGGAACCAAGCTAATTCATGTCATATTAATGGTGCTGAAAGCTACGTCTAACGACAGGTGTACAGCACACCCCTTGAAACGATAAACTAGTAGGTCTCGATCTGACACCGTCTATCAGGTGGCATAAGCAACAACAGACACAAAAGAAATAATTGTGATGAAGGACTAGGAAAGTACACTTTGCTAAAAATCAGTTAAAACTGCCAATAAAAACTCAACATATGTAAGATTTATTTAGTAATACAAAAACTTTTCATCACTTTAGTCTACCTTCTTAAAAATTATACCTTGCGGCTATTAAACACATGTGCGAAATTCCGAAATTTCTTATTAAGTAATAAACTTAAAATCTATAGAAAACTTTACATATTACATTTTCCATATAACAGATGTGATTAAAATATTCCTGGTTATATTAACTAAGAAACGTTGTTGGGAATGTTAAAATATGAACAACTTTTGACAAATTCAAAAGAACTTCCTTCAATATAAAAATGATAATAACAATTTGTTTCATTCATGAAAGACTTGCCTCACACATTAAAAGTATATTAGATTACGACAAACAATAAAATAATTCATACATAACCAGTTCATGAAATATTTTGCAATTAAATTACACTGCACTGTTTAGTATTAGCAGATCATAAATTATTCATATTTAAATCGCATTGAATTCTTTAAGTACAAGCAAAATAAAGCGGATATTGATTTGTTTACTTCAATCTTACCAAGATCAGTATAAACTTAAAATTCAGTACTTACTGTAATTTCTGTGCTAAATCAATAAACGCAGTTGTGCAAAATAATGTTTAAATAAAATAAAATTCTTGTTTTGTTGTTGTTAATTTTCCTATACAACAATTGCTTTATTTTTATCAATTATTTATAAGTATTTAACTGTGAAAAATATTTATTTATTAATATTTAACTAAATGCAAAATTTAGCATGTGAAGAATGAGGAGAAAAAAAAATCAAAGTCTGTAAATTCAATATATTTATTGATAATGCAAATAGCTTAAAAAACACACTTTTTTTAAACTAAAGGTATTTCGCATTTTTATTCGACTTTACTTTTTCACCTTTGATAAAGAAAACGTAATAAATGACGCACATATTTTACATTCGGGTGATTTTAACATTTGTATTGACCTACAATCAAGCCCAGTTTAGAAAATTGTCCAATATCATCACTTTAGTCTACCTTCTTAAAAATTATACCATGCGGCTATTAAACACATGTACGAAATTCCGAAATTTCTTATTAAGTAATAAACTTAAAATCTATAGAAAACTTTACATATTACATTTTCTATATAACAGATGTGATTCAAATATTCCTGGATATAATTATTAAACTATGAATAACTTTTGACAAATTCAAAAGAACTTCCTTCAATATAAAAATGATAATAACAATTTGTAACTTAACGATTAAAGCACTTTAAAGCCAGAAGTTTTGAAAAAATTCAAGTTTTGTTCCTGATAAACAGAATCGTCCTGATGATTCCGTTTCTTGCTTCAGCGCCACACACTTAGCGAAATGTTTTCGTCTTAAGTTTGAAGCAGCGTTGCTCTGCTTCGGTGTAAATTGAAAATCTGTATCTGAGCTTTCTTCGCTTTTTTTCTACACAATTCTGAAAATGGTAAAATCTTCGTTTTTGCTGCAACAATGCATTGTTTATCAAAGCTGTTAGATTGTTTTAATGTACAGGGATTTGGAATAGCACCATATTCATTAAACACTTCTACTATACCAGAGAAACTATCATTAAATAATAATACAGCAATGAACTCTTAAACACAACATTTGAAATTCAATGAATGGTTAAATCAATGTTTATTAACAATCGTTTAAAAACTATGGCAAGTTTTGTCAACTTGCTATTATATCCCTTTAAGACATGTGAATCCTTTTTATCTTCAAATATTAAATTCTTCTGGTTATTAATACTATATGGACCCAAATGACAGTGGGAAAAATAATAAAAAAAAATCCATATCCCCTCTTGGAACGTAGACGGTATCCGCACGACCATTCGGGTTGGGCGTTATCTGTGAAACAGGTCACCCATGAAGCGAGTTATACATTTTTAGCTCTAAGTTGGTAGGAGAAACAATCTTAATTCAACTAAAATTGTTACAAATAAGGAAATTATTGATGCATAATTAACTCTTTTATTAATTCATTATTTATTTACTGTAAATATCTTTTGTTTTATTTTTGACAAACATAAATAACCATTTCATTTTTCACAAAATGTTTTCTACCTGCTTTCGCAGTTTTCAAATCCGCACTTGCGAGGCCTTGAAATGTCATCAACACATCAAAAATGGCTTTACGTGCCAAGCCTTTTATCCTGGAATGGCCAGGATAAAAGCCATGACATGTGTAGCAAGTGGGTTATAACGCTTCGATCTTTTTTCCAGTGGATTTACAACACTGTTATCTTCATCATAATTTTTTAAAATACTTTTGTTAGATGCTCGAGAGGCTAAAAATGCTTCAACTATCTCTAACTTAAATTTTAAGTGATCCATTTTGATTTTTAGAGGAATTTTATTTGATATTGCATCTTGTTTGTGCGGAAACCAAGAATTTGCAACAGCTAAATCAATGTAATGAATGTGTTCAAGAGACTTTTATGGTAAAAAAGTTATTCAAAATTGTCTTTCCATTTCAAATATTCCCTTGTGTTTCTTCATCACTCTCATCTGAACTTGGTTCTCCTTCCGCGATTCATATGTTTTGTTCACATTTGTCATCATCCGAGAGATCACTAAGTTCTGATCTAAGTTCGATCTGATTTATTCATTAATTGAAAATTTTCTTCTACGAGAATTCTTCTCCTTTTAGACACCTGAAAAAAGTTTTTGGTTAAAAGTTAACACGGTATTCCAAGTAAAATAGTAAAGTGTATCAGAAAATTTTATTATTTATATATATATATATATATATATATAAAGAGTGTTTTTTTGAGAGGTACAGAACTTTAAATTGCAATAAAACAACGATGTATTATTCGATTGACATGAATTTTTTTTATTCTAAAGATAATCTTGTGGCATTACATTTTAAATATGATTTCTGGCATAGAACTGCCACGGCTGGCTCGGATGTAGTCCAATCTGGACGTCCAATTTTCGATGACTTTTTCCAACATTTGTGGCCGTATATCGGCAATAACACGCCGAATGTTGTCTTCCAAATGGTCAAGCGTTTGTCGCTTATCCGCATAGACCAATGACTTTACATAGCCCCACAGAAAATAGTCTAGTGGTGTTAAATCACAAGATCTTGGAGGCCAATTCACAGGTCCAAAACGTGAAATTAGGCGGTCACCAAACGTGTCTTTCAATAAATCGATTGTGGCACGAGCTGTGTGACATGTTCCGCCGTCTTGTTGGAATCACAGCTCCTGGACATCATGATTGTTCAATTCAGGAGTGAAAAAGTTAGTAATCATGGCACTATACCGATCACCATTGACTGTAACGTTGTGGCCTTCATCGTTTTTGAAGAAGGATTTCACCAGCCCATAAAGCACACCGAAAAGTCAGTTTTTCTGGATGTAACGGTGTTTAGACATACACTTGTGGATTAGCTTCACTCCAAATGCGGCAGTTTTGTTTGTTGACGTAGCCTTTCAACCAGAAGTGCGCTTCATCGCTAAACAAAAGTCGCTTATGAAAATCGACCATTATTTTCGAAATTAAATTGCACAATTTGAAAGCGTTGTTCAGGCGTGAGTCTATTCATGATGAATTGCCAAACCAAACTGAGAATAAATCACTTGACAGCTGTTAAATCGGTCGCCATCTTGGAAAGTAATGCCAACTTAAACTTCTATACATGAAAAAAAAACATTCTGTATATATATATTTAAACCACACTATTCTAATTCCCACGGAAAACACAGATTTTCTTAGGGGGAGATATGGAGGCAGATATCTGTGGAGAGGATAAAAATGCCATACTCCTGAAAAAATGTATAAAAAAGAAAAATAATTGCAAAAAAGAGAGAGAGAGAAAAAAAAAAAAGGGACTCATCCATGGCGAACCCCGAGAAAATTTGGTATTAATTATATAACTATATATTTAATTTCTATTTAAGCTTTCATCAAAATTATTGAAACAGAAAAAAAATTCGCATGGTAAGTACTTACCTTTACAGCTGCAGTGACTCAAGTAACGCCCAACCCGCACGAATGGGCGGGTAACGAAATCCCGAGTCCTACAAGCCACATTAATAGAGTATAGTTAATATTTTTTCTATTTTACATTTATTTAAACATTAATACAAAATTTTTTATTCAAGATATTAGAAATATATTGATAATTATTTGTTCACGACAGATAAAAAGAATACGTGTTTTCGTTGTATTTGAAAATAAAGCTAGATTTGCCAGTTGAAAGTAAAACATGGACCACAATCATCGTCTGTTGATAAAAAGTAACTGTTTACACTTTCTGCAAACCGGCTCAATCGTTAAATGTGCGATTTTCTTATATACGACTATTTCAGAAGCAAAAACGTTTAAGAATATCTATCCCGCACGATCGTGCGGGTTGGGTGTTAAAGGGATAGCATACTATAAATGAATTTTCAATTCATTCTGCTTTATGTATAATAAAGAAAAACTATTTTCTTCCATTTATGTGGCTTTTTAAATTTCATTTTCATTTGATATGCTTTATAAAACCTTTGTATCTTTGTTTTTACGTATAAAGTATATAACTAAAACAAATATAGATTTAGAAACATTAATAAATAGGTTTTTAAACATTGAAAAAATTAAATTTTTTGAATTTCTATCAAAAACTGCTTCAGAAACCTATGCAAATACCTTCACTTTCTAATAATGTTGACTTAAAATTAGTTGCAGAACTAAAATGTGCCAAAAAGAGGGGCGAAAAATCCATCAAAACTTCTCATCATGTTTTAAATCTACTTTTAAATTCATGCTACGTGTTGTAGCGTCATTAAAAACTGTCGACTTCAGTAAAAAAAGTGACGTGTCTCGATATATCTTAAGCGGAAGTTGTTAACCTTTCAAAGGAGATTGCAGAATTTTCATATCATTGAAATAGAAGCAGCCAATTACTGATAAAGAATTTTTTAAATGGCGCAAACTTCTTACAAAAAAATAGAAGGTTTTTTAGCGGAACTGTGAAAACAGATTTTAAGGTTACATACGTTGTACTAATGAGGACTTAATCATATAAAAAGCACATAAAAATGCTGATTTACATATTTGCTGAATAAAGCAATATTTCTGCTTTACGAAGAAAAGTTTCATAAAAGTATGTAATGATAAGGTTTTAGCTTTATTTCTTTTTGAAACGACTTTTATCCTGAGCAAATTGAGCATTGAAAAATAATCAGGATAATTAGGTTTAAACTTTAAAAAAACAAAATAAAGAAATATATAGTTTTTTTTATTTATTTATGAAATGTACGAATGAGAGATTTTCGTTCTTTCATTTAAGTAAGACTCAAATGTTCATGAAAAGAAACAAGTACTGGAAATTTTTAAATTTTTCTACTGAAAAGATCGAGAAATATACGTGTACTAACAACAGCATACGAGTATATATAATTTTTTAAAGCTATTTTAACATCTATTTATGCATTGACTTTCCTAAAAATGACATTTAATTCAATTTAAATTCACAGAATACATATTGAGGATAATATATTTAACTACGATATTACTGTAAATTATTTATGTTCAAATTATTATAAATATATAGTTCATGTAGTTATGTATTTATACTTCAAATATGCTGTTACAATCGATTAATTAGTAGTTTAAATGTGATTTTAATTTTACATTGTCTAAATGATTTAGTTTTGGTACATTGCACTTCATTTGTTTTGTTCTTTTCAGTTACTAGAAAATTGAGGAAGAGATTTACAGTTAAGAACTAGCTTATTTCAAATTCCAATCTCAAACTTGTTTTAACCCCTTAACTGCAATTCGTTCCTCAGTGCCACTCCTTTTTATACAGACGAGCGCGATTATGTGCTGTATTGGGAAAATGAAAAGGCGTAAATAATAAAATACTTCTTTGGAATAAGTAAATCTGCTACGAACGTTCTCAAGGTCACTGTGAACTTCAGAATCCTTTTAACCCTTTATCTACCGCATTGAGATTTACTACAGTTTTTTTCATGCAATATTTTTTTTGAATCACTACATTGATAATTAAGGGCTGTACATGAAAAAAACAACTTTCGGAAATTTAATCCATTAGAGCTAATTAATTAATTAAAAATATTCAACTGTAAAATTAATTATACACACTGTTTGCTTAAAATAAAGAGTTAAATCATTTTCTAAGGTCTTCATGAACATACAAAAAAAATAAGACACTTATCTTTCGACATTAATTACTTTTTCGGAACAAAAATGACAATCTTCGCAATCCACTGAAAACACAATTTCTGCTAAAAAATTATTCACCTTTCCCGTTAAGAGCAGTCAGTAGGGTAATAACCTATAGAAAATCGATTTTAAATATTTGATATTTCTAAAATCTCCAAATCGGAACATTTCCAATGATAAAACATACAAGCCATTGCATGAATTAGCAGTACTTTAAAATGATTTAAAAAAATAATCAACTTATGAACCACGCCCATTTTGACAGATAGAAATGTAAACATTGTCTCTTTAAATCTGAGGCAAAGTTGCAAAGCCTCAATTTATTTTTATTCATACACATTAGATACCCGTAAAATAACTGCAATTTTAACTCTGTTAGATATGCCAAAAAGTTTTGGAACCAAATTTAGAAGCATGGTTTTAATTTGAATGTTATATTTAATATTTAGAGATTTTACCTAAATTTAAGTCTGTTCTTTACTTTAAATTTAGTTTCAATTAGTTATTATTACCGATTATTTTAACTCGCTAAGCCTTAGTAAAGAGTTAAAAATATTTTAAAAATATTTGAAGTTACAACTATGTGCTAATTTAAGAATTCTGTATAAAAATTTGGATTGAAAAATCTTACAAATACTTACTTTGATAAAGTAAGATTTTTTTATAAAAATTTCTGTTTTCTAAAATTTATATTTTTAAAATTGTACAAATTTACTGATGCATGTACTCTATTTTCTTAAATGCAATTATGTATACTGAAATGACATTTTCGAAATATTCTTAAAACATTTAAATAGAAAGCAGTTATCATAACAAAAAAATGACAATTTTCAATAAATTCATAATAATAAATGTTCAGTGAACTAAAAGTTTGTTTTTGAAAAAACTAATTAATATATTAAAAAAATTCACTTCAGTATAAAAATATAATATCTAATTAATATAAATAAAAATTTGAATCTTTCTGTTTAATAATTTCTGAGAAAAAGGTATGAGATGAGATGAGATGTTTGTTGTCTTTGCGAGAAGCTTGTTACATACATAAAAATACATAAATTTCATGTTTAAAAACATAAAAACAGTTTTATTTTGTCTGTTTTAGAAATCATTTGTCCAGTTTAGAGTAATTTTAGAAGTTTAAGACTTAGAAACTGTCTGCAACAACAAGACCTAATGATAATGTTACGAAAACCTAACGAAAACGTCGTATAATCAGGTATTTTTATAAATACCATCTCAAATTCATACTAAAACCATATTGATACATTTTCACATTATATTTATGATGCTTTATTTTAAAATTTGATATTAGTAATGCATGAAAGCTACAAATTCTTCAACAATTGATAAAAAATTTGAGAAAATTGATATATTACTAGAAAATATCTCATTAAAAATCTGAAAAATGCTATTCTGGGCAATTTAAGACATTTTTTGTTAACCCTTTTATGCAAAATAAATTGCAAAGATGCTAATGTTTAATAAAATGTGTCAAATACGTGTTGTAATACATTATTTTTGTGACGAAGTTGCACTTTATAGTAAAAATTCCATTTTTCTCAAAAATGATGTTTTTAAAATTGTATGTATTTTTTCTTAGAATATAATGTATGAATGTACATAAAATTTTTTTCCCTTCGTGTTACTGATATGTATCTATACATATTCATTTGAGTTTTTTGGAGATTTTCCCATAATATTTGACTGGAGTTCATACATCGTGACAAAAAATGTCAATTTTTTTAAAAATTCATAGTGATATTTTGATGTTACATGTTTTTGAGAAAACTAAACAATATATTTTAAATATTTCACTTCATGGCAAATATTAATGTTTATTTATTGTTCAGACAAGTTTTTAAGCTTTAATATTCAAAGGTTTTTCAATAATAGATAACTAATTATAACTCATATATGTAATGCTTTTTGTCGTTCCGAGAAACTTGTTACATGCATAAAAATACACAAATTTCACGTTTAAAAACATAAAAACAGTTTTATTTTTGACTTTTTTAGAAATCTTTTGAACAGTTCAGAGAAAATTTTGAAACTTTTAGAAATTGTGTTTGCATGTGAACATACAAATCCATAATGATACCTTTCGCAATGTCGTGAAATCACATATTCCCAAATCCTTCCTTTTACATATTGATACATGTTTAACCCTCCAACTGGACAAAACGGATTTTTCCGCCCTACTAGAGAGGCTTCGAAAATGGACTGCACGGATTTTTCTGCCTTCAAGTAACGTTTTCAAAAGCGGATTAGCCGCACTTTTCTGAAATCCTTTCCCCCTTTTAAGGTTTAACATCTTGAAAGATAATGAGGGACGGAGGAAGCAACACAGCAGAAGTTTTATGGCTCGCAGGGAACCCCGTGTTTTGACCCCCAATCGTAAAAAATCGGGGAGAAATTTCTTTACAACCCAAGAAGTGTGTGTTTCTTTGCTAGCTTGTATTTTAAAAGTTTCCAAAAGTCCCAATGCATAAGTAAAATATGTTACAATTCCCTTTTGGTTTCATATTAATTTCAAACTGTAACATGTTGGGGCGTGTCAGGGCAATCTGCTATTTTATATAGTTAGACAAATTATCTTTTTTTTAAGTATATTCTCTTTCGCTTGATTTTTCTTATTCAAAGCTTTCAGTTTTTGAAACATGATTATTTTATTATAAGATACCGAAAAAATTAATAAAACATCAAACTCTTTAAAATTTGGAACCTTTTCAATTTTCCAACCACTAAAAATGAATAAATTTAAACTTCATCAAATCATTTGAAACATTTTCTTACACTTTGATAAAAATAATAACGAAAAAAAAAACTAATTAAGATTTATTAGTTTTTTTTTTTAGATTTCAAAGCCTAAGTGTACAGGGAAGTTTAAGTACAGTGCCTGGTTATATATTGGTAAAATACACCGAATTATATTTGAATTTTAAGTGCTTGAACTTCAGTTTACATCAAAGACAACATGAATGAAGATTTTCACACATTTTTTTTATAACTTGAATGTTTGAATACATGGTAATCAAAAATATACGGAAACATTTACAGTAGACATTTATGCATATAAATAAACATAAAAACAATTTTAAATTCGAGCTATTGAAAAACATTTGAATTATATATTGTTCAAAAATATCTATTTATACAAAATACCTCAACATTTATCTTTTTTTAAAGGCTAACTGAATAAGTAATTAAAATCTGGATATGTTTTGAAATCTCGACCTTATAAAAGCTAGAAATTTTATGTTAGAAATTCCATTTGAAATTTCGAAAAAAATGCATCGCGCAGTTAAAAATTATTTACCATAAGTTTTAGCAATTGTTAGAGTATAATAAAAATTTCAAATTTTATTAAATAGCTTCTTTGGTATCTTTTAATATATTTCGGCCGCAGTAGCCGAGTGGTATAGGTATCGGACTGTGGCTTGCTTTGTCACGAGTTCGAGCCCAGTACCATTAAAGACCCGCCGTGTAGGGCAGCGATGCACGTTAAATCTGTCGAGAGCTGAAACGTCCTCCCGTTGGTGTGGTGGGGTAGTTAGGAGAGGGGGGTGCCAGCTCAGGTGTCGTCCACGTCACTTGACCATGGTTCAAAATTACGTGGTCCGTCGCCAAAAGCCCTCGTGTAGCTGAACAGTGCGACGTTAATATTCAATCATTCATTTAATATATTTCGAAGATTTCATACAATTCGGTTGAAAACCGCATGCTAAGAGCAAAAATATACTAAAAAAATTGATGAATATACAATTACAATAAATTCTTACATAGAGAAGCAAAACTGAGAAGCTAAAGCGTAGGAATAAAAATTTTGAGTATATCTGAAGTAGTTTTCGAAATATTTATTTTAAAGTTTAGAAAATTTGTGTGCGTTATGTTATACTTGATATCAATTAAATGGTTAAAATAATGTGTGTTGTGTGTTAATATTAGTTATGTAATCGTTTGATGACACATTCATATACTAATAAAAATTATCATGGTCATTGATGCGAATGTCAAGAATTTTATGTAATTTTAAATTCAGACATTAAGATATTGATGTAGAAAATATAAAACGACCATCTAAAATACATGAAAATGCAGTCTGCTATAAAATGATCTTGACAAAAAAAATCCGGCATTTTCGCTTACTATGGCAGAGCCGGCCTAGTCAGGGGCGATCTGGAAAAACAGAGAGAGAACCGCGGTTTTGATGGATGCCGCTCTAGCTTTTAAAGCTCCCAGAAAAATATATATATATATATATAAATTACAAATGCAAAAATAAATCTTGTAATTTTCCACACATTTTTATAACAACGAATTGTAGAATTGGCTTCCAATACATTGTTGTATTTGACAATATCTAAGGTAACCAACCCTACTTTAGATAGATTTGTACTACTTTTCGTAACCGTATTCCTTTAAAATTAATTCGTGCAGCCGAAATACACCTTTTGTACCCTTAAAAATTTATGTTAACTATAACGGTTAATTTTAATTTATGCAACTTGTGAAATGTTCATAATTAACCATTTCCGTCTAAACAGTTTACATGAAAAAAAGTTTGGACTCCTTCATTCATTAGGGATTTATATAAGATTCTAACATTAAATTTTATTTTTCACCGAATAGGATTGAGTGAAAGTGTATAGTGCTTCCACACCACAGGTCTGGGGTTCTATTAACGGGCTGCGCAAGGTCGACTCTGCCTTTCATCCCCGCTACATTGGGTCGATAAATGAGTACCAAGCTTGCTTCGGGTCTTAAACACTGAGGTCTCTCTTCAGACAGACCACCAATTCAGGACATCTGTTCATGCACCTCAGCGTCCAATGGTCACGTGTATTATGATGGGCACAGTAGTTCCTGGCTCTCATGGATTGTTGTGCCACTGAGTTTGAGTCTTAAGTTTGACGATTACCTCACTTTGGGGATACCCCTTAGATAAACATGTATTTCCACTCATTTGCAATTAAACATTTTTCTTTCAATTACGTTTATTTCAGAAGGAAGTTTGATTTTTCAAATGTATTTGCTTAATAACATGTATATTTGTGTATTATATTAAAAATTTGATCAGTTCAAAATTACATGTTTTTAGCTCCTCTAAAAGCTTTTAGGATTTTACAACTGATCTTACAATCCATATACGTTTTATAGTAGTATATTTAAAAATGATAAGGACATTTTTACGACTGTGTGAGCTGTTATGCCTCGTTTATAAATATAAAAAATTGCATTCAGCTACAGTTTTTAAAATGTTCAGAAATAAGTGTAGCAACAGGATACTTACATATTATGAATATTTTTGACTGCAGTAAGATATATTTATATTTCAGTTTCTTTACAATTTTGAATAGAAGTTGTAAGCCATTTTGCGAATAGTTTGATATTGAGTATAAACCCATAGGCTGTTTAATATTGTAAAGTGTTTTACTTTGATAGCAGCACACATTAAAATAAGGCTCATTTGCAGTTATATGATCAGCTTCAGTGATATTTAAATTTTCAAAAATAGTCTACACGTACGAAAACATTCTTTCACAACCGCACACCACATGTCATACTATATCTTCCCTACAGCAGGAAATATTTGTGTATACTGAAAAATTTAATACAGGATACATTTTCAAGTGTTAAATTTGTTTTTAAAATTTGGTATGAATACATTGTGAAACTGTCGGTTAACTTCACTGAACAAAATTGTTTTAAGTGTACTGTTTTGAAAGACAAGATTAATTAGGGAGAACTTTTCTCACAATAGAATTTGTAATGACTGAATTGTGTGAAAATGTAGTTATCGATGTGTGACATTTTTCCTTGTAATAAAAGAAACAGAAAGATAAGAAATTTAACTTGAGTAGAAAATGGTTAGAAGTACTGTCATGCGCATTTGAAGAAGTATATCCCCCATTAAAATTAAAAATTATTGACTGAATGTGTGTTATGTCCATCAGAAATGCCGATGTAGAAAAGGAATTTTTATTTAATACAAGAAGTTCGAAAAAGAGAACACTAGGAAGGAAAATTTAAATTTTTCCGAAAATATTCAGTTAACATAAAAATATCTTTTTATATGATTTTAATTAAAATAAATTAAAAGTATTGAAATCCTTTTATGCTATTTTAAATTAAAAATATAACTGAATAGAGAAAGATCGGTTTTATTTCATAAATATAATCATTGTATGTAATATTTATTGTGTTATTGTTTAAAAATGAGATAGGGCCTTTGCTCTTTTACCTCATTACTTTTTTAAAAAACAGGAAAGTGAGCGCGTTTTCTTACTCTCATATTCAAAAATGAATACAGGATGCTTTTTTTCTGGTTCAAATCGCAATACCAAAATATATATATATATATATTTTAATTTTTAAAAAATGACAGAAAAATAAATTTTCTTTGAAGAAAATATAATTATTTTTCAATGTAATTCTAACATACTATTTATTTCATTTTTTTCCTCTTTTTTTTTACCTTTCATTTCGTTTTTAATTTTACTGTGACTGAACATATAGGAGAAAGAAACACCGTATCTTTTTCAAAGAGGATTGATCAAGAGAGGATATCTACGCTTTTAAAGAAGATTGCCCAAGGCAACTTAACAGCTAGCTGTAAACGATTTATCTCTTGGTTCTTGCTTTTCAAAGCGACCGAACTGGGTCGTAAAATTTTCCCCGTTCGACCACTCAAGTTCTAAAAGGGGAAAGGAAAAATGTCTGTTGCATTTTTGAAGGGAATCGTAAAATAAGAGTTAAACGCTTTCGGAATAACTTTTCAGGAGGAAGGTGTCCAGTTAGAGGTTAAATTAAATTTTTGATGTTTTAAGGCAAATTTGATATTTGTAATGCATCGAAGCTAAAAATTCTTTACAGATTGGTACATAGTTTGAGAAAATTGATGTAAATGGTAAAAAATCTCGTTGAACAAAAACTGAAAAAGGGCCCTTGGGCCCTTTTTCAGTTTTTGTTCAACGAGTATTTATGCATTTTCCGTACATTTTAAGACTTTTTTGTTTCCTATTTTATGCTAAAAAATTAAGAAGATACTAATGTTTAATAAAATAGGTAAATATACGAGTATGTTGTAATTTATTATTTTTGTGATAAAGTGCTTTTTTACAATTTTCTCAAAATGATTGTTTTCAAACTGCGTGTATCTTTTTCACAGAATCTAAAGAATGAATGTACATATGAAATTTTTATTGCACATAAATAATATGTAGCTATATATAATGACGCTACTTTTTTTGGAGATTTTCCCAAAATATTTTGCTGAACAGCAGTTATCTTAAAAAAATTGCCAAATTTCAAAAATTTCAAAGTGATACTTTTACGATGAATTTTTTTGAACAAAAGTAAACATTTGAAACATTTTAGCCAGAGTATAAATAAAAAAAGTCTTATTAATATACAGACAAACTTTGAAATTTTTATATTTAACAGTTTCTGAGAAACAGGGATCTAAAAAAGCTCAATTTAACATTGTCGCTATAGGGTGCATCAACTACATTTAAAATACTCTTCATAGAACCCGTGCTGCCATATATCTTGGGTGGCCGCTATGGCCTAGTGTCAAGGTATTGGATCATTCGACTTCTATTTAACGTTTTTGAAATCGATATATATATATATAGTCTTATTCTCTAAAACAAGAGATAACATCCAACAATCACATTCGAAAAACACATAGACAGTAGGAAAATCACACAATGACACATGACACATGAGCAACCGAGATTAAAACTTATAAAATGGATGCTGCAGTATTATAAACATTGCTGACTTAGGACAGCTATATGTAAAATAATTTATATAAAAATGGGGTGAAAATGTTATTTAGCCAGCCAATCTCCCCCCTCATGTAAATAATACTGAGCAAAAACCTATTGAAAGTAATGGATAGGAATATCTAAATCCGTTACAAAAGAAAGGTAACTTACCTAAAAATTGCAGTTGAAAATGCAGAGCCCGCGCTAAATCTGAGTGCAATAAATAAGTTATTGCCAGATTCTGGCCCCCTAATCATGTGAATGGCTGAAATGTGTAGCACTTAACAAAAGTGTAAAAAGAATGGAAATAAAAATTAATAAGAGTGTTACAAATTATCATAACTTTAGTAACTCTAGATTATGTATGAATAAAATAATAATAAGTAATTTTATCTAATATTAGAATATGGAGGTAACTATAACTATAAAATATGTAAGTTTATAGTAATAAACTATTATCAATCTCACAATGATTAATCCTTACTATTATGAATAGCTTTATTCATATAACTATTAATAAAATTAATTGGGTATTTCTGATTTAAGCAATATTTAGAAAAATGTTTATAGTTATTTATTATTTCTGATTTTTTTTGACACCAGAAATTTATTGCGTTGTATATAATTAATAACAATATTTCTGAATATAGAAACATGTACATTACTCTCCCAATGAGGAACTTTTATAATATTGAAATTAAAATCTTCTCTTTTATCATAAATATTAGAAACTATTACATTATCTTATAATTTGATACGTATGTCAAGAAAATTTGCTTCATTGTTGTTACTATTTGTCTGTATTAAATTAAGATATCGTGAAAAAATTAATATTAGGTATAAAATTGACTTGTTTGCCAAAAAAGATTATGTCATCTGTATAACGATAAATACAATATATAGAATTATTAATGTAACTACTCATAGTCTCGACAGTGACTACAATACTTTTTTGTGGTCCGCGAACCATTGTATATTTTTAATTTGGCCCTCGAGTTTAAAAGGTTGAAGGCCCCTATTTTTTTTTTAAAAAATTAAGTATTATAAGGGAATCACAGCCCGCGGAAAATGGCCAGTTTTCAGAAGAGTAAATTAGCTATTATCTTTTAAGACCAGTTTGCAGTAGAGGTAGTAATCTAACTGCATGCGTGGTCTCCGGCGATTATTTTGAGGAATGTTGAGCTCTTGTAGAGTAGTTTCTTGACCCTTTTTTTGCTACATTTTTTCACATCAGTGTAATTAAACTGTGTTTTAGAAACCTTAGTCAACGAAACATTTTCTTCTTCGTATTCAATAAAGCAAGTTAATCAAAAGAAACTCTAGTAAACGGGCAGATTTTATATCAACATCGATAATTCCGAGTGCATAGTTCAATAACGCATAGCCCCTGGAATTGAAGCTCATAATCGTAGCGGCTATTTCAAACTAGCCTGATTACCTTTTTCCGAATAATGAACAAAACACAAATCTAGTCTTTTTCTAGCATTTATTGCTTTTTTGATGCTAAGGATCGATTAAAACTAAATAGAACTTGGTTCTACCACTCAAAGAAAATTGATTGCGTTTAGTGCCTACTATGTTAGTTATTTTATATTTATTCGCATATTATCAAAAGATTAAAAATTATTTAGACCACTGGAGTTAAGATTAGGAGTACACTTCAGAATGTATAAGAAGTCACGATGGATCCAAAACCTAACATCATATTTCTGTGGCAGAAATGGAACTATACGTAAGCAGTCTTCAATATTTAGAACTTAATTTACTACTAAATGTATGATTTTATACTAGTAGGATTACTAGTATGAATTTAGAAAGAAAGGTAAATACATTTATATAATAATAATCAGAAAACCTTTTTTTTGTGAAATGAACATATTAATGGTAGCAAAGTTATTTTGATTATTTTAAAAATTTACCTTTATTTAAGTGTTATGCATTTTAAGTGTATTTGTCCAATTTCTTTGCGGATCATTAAAATTTTTTTCACGGACCACCAATTGGTGACCGCTTTTACAGATGAAAAATATTTATAGAAGAATGAAGAACATAAAAAAGTTTCTGGTGCAAAGTTATCAAGAAAATCCTGAATGTGACTCAAGTTTTTGCAACTTACAAACTCAATTCTCGTTAAAAAAAAGAAAATGTAACAGACTTAAATATGCCCATAAGAGAATTTCCTAACAATTGTTGAAATCTAGTTGTTGTCGTGTGTTTATTACTGGGATACGTACGAAAGTTGTGAGATAGATGAACAGAAACACATATAACACAACCATAGAAGAATACAGATTTTATTTCAAACAATGATCCCAGCATATAACAAGAAGAGGCGCGCTGCTTTTCCTTTCGAGACGGGAATCCATTTCAGGTGAAAGACCGACTTCTTTCCCGAAGAAGATACAACCATGTCTTACTCGGGATTCGAACCCGAACCCACTCGGTTACATGCCGAGGGACATAGCCACTATACTGGCTGGGCGACATTGAAATCTAGAGCAAGTGTGATTCAATGTTGCCCAAATTTCTCCAACGTAATCAAAGCAGGGGAAGATAAAAATTCAAAAATTCGAAATCAGCTTTTCTTCATCTTACAACTAGTATGGGAAGCTCAAGACATCATCACTCATAAAATGCAAAATGTTCCATATTTTCACTACTTATGACTAAAACTTAAGATGTTTCTAAAGTTAACCAATCGAATGAAGTTCATAGTGAAAATAGTGAATGGCAAAACAGAAAATGCGTACCTGAATAGTTAATAAAAATCTAAAATGTACAAAGCAATTTAATTATTGAGAAAATTATCCACAATAACAGAAGAAAAGAATTTAACATTGAAAGAAACAATAAAGAAACGGGCCCTGTTATCTCATTAGCTGTCTCAATAACTTCAAGTAACCACCCGGAATCCAAAGTGTATCAGTTATAATGAAACCTTAATTCTATATTGCAAGCTAAATAAATTTTTAAAAAATCAATAAAAAAAACTGTTATTTAGCGAGTGAATTTACATGTGCTTTTTACTGAATTTTAAAATTAAGGAAAGTATTAGCAAATTAGAGCAATTTAAATTTTTAAATGAACGAAAGCTCGGCCAGTTTTTAAGATACGAGAAAAATTTCACCCAATGCCAAAAAAAAAAAAAAAAAAAACGACAAAACGGATCCCTTTTTCTGAATTGAAAAGTCTTTGAAATTTATGAGAGAGCTTTTAATAGAGATTAAGAAAAAATTTATTTGTTGGAAACTACTATTGTAAAATCTATAAATTACATATATCCCTTTTAAAGCTGAAAATTTTTACGTTTTAAGAAGACTCGAAATTAACAAATAAAAAAAAAATCAAATATACACTCGAAATTTAATTCTGTTAAGAAAGAGCAAAAATTGAAAATGAAAACTAAATAATGATTATCGATATATTTTAGAAAAAGAATAACCTAATGTAAAAGTAAAATAATTGTATGAATTAAATAAGGGAAATGCAGTAGAAAAACGGACTTCGGCGAACAAAGAGAAAATTTAAATTAATTTTATTGTGGAAGACTAAGATTTTTATATATATATTCTTAAAAGTGGATTTATTGTTAGTATTCTAGAATACTTACTTAAGATATAGTAAAATTACGTACTAATTAATTGCGATATAATTAATGGATATGATATATTAGATTTTTTAGGAATAAAGGAGAAAATGTAATTAAATTTAATCTGAAAAGGAGGTTTCATGAAAATGAGTGGCATATTGGAATTTTACGATACTTGGTTATAAAACAGTAAAAATCTAATTAATTGATTTATTGTGGTATAATAAAGCATAAATTATAATTTTTTCACGCGTTTTTAAGAGACTATTTCATTTATTTTAATTGTTTTTGTATTTGTTAATAAAAAGGTTTTATGTTTTAAATTAAAACTTATACATCTTAATATCCTTGATAAATAAAGAAAAGTTTCGTTTTATCTTATTTTAAACTCTGGATTTATACTTATAGAAAATCTAAATGTTTGATATAAATTCTAGTTAAGTTCTTAGGACAAAAAGTAAAGACTTATGGAAGAAATATATCCATCATCATAATAATTGAAGGGTTATCATATATAACAAGTGTTTGATTTTTGTATTTTATTTTCCAAAATAATGACTTTCATCCTTACATCCAATAAAGGTGCGTGAATTTTTTTTAAAAAAATGTATACATTTTTACAAGCTTTCATCACAGTTTTTTTATTTTTAACTTATTTCAAAAAACTATTTTCATTTGCAATACTTTATATGCCTTTGTTAATAGTTTAATGAAGGATTAATTCTATGATTTTCATAAAATTTTCATAAAATTCATATTTCATAATTTTTTTAAATGACTGTGATACAAATATACATTGATTCAAGTAAAGAAGTATCAAGGAAATATTAATCGTTATTTTAATATGTTACCCATAAAACAGTGATTCTCAAACTTTCAATATTTGCGACCCAATATTCAATCATAATTTTCATCGCGCCCCCTCATACAATAGCAATGCATTGAATTCAGTAATAATATACTTTGACGTTAAAGATACAATACGACGTTAACCTCTTAAGTGCCACCCCAGCGTGTATAAACGTCTCACACTCATCCAGTGCGTTAATTGCCCCGGACGTATATATACATCTTTCCGAAGGGCGATATTTTCGGTTCCTTGCTATCCATAAAGTTATTTCGAAGACTTTGGAATGCGATAAAAGGATCATGACAGAGTTTGTGACAGATTTACTTATTTGTTCCTTTTCTACCCCCTCCCCCAATACACTATACACACTCGCCTACGTGTTAAAAAATGGTGGCATAGGGGAGCGAATCACGTAATTTTTAATCGACATTTAAGGGATTAATTATGAACCGTACAAATTATCAAGATGAATGTTAATATTTGTATATAATTTTGTATGTGACAAGCCCATGAGGTCACTGGTAATTGTTAAACACTGGTAATTGTTAGTAGTTAACTTAGTATTCTTAACTTAGTTCTTAAATTAATTATAAAATACATTGCCCAGTACTGATATATTTATAAGTGCATTATATCGGTGTAAACGCGTCTTTTATTTTTTATTACGTCAGAATATATTTTATTTGTTTACTTTCAATAAATTAATAATTTTTTAAAATTATCTTTTGTTTTCGACTTCCCAATATGCTCGCGCCCCTCGTAGGGTTGTCACGCCCCCTAGGGGGCGCGCCCCACAGTTTGAGAAACGCTGCCATAAAGAGAGTTCAGAAATCAGTTAGCATGAACATTACCTATACGTAATCTGTAGGTTAACTCGGTCATATCCCATTAAAAAACGAAAAATCGTCTCATTTCTCATTTTACTTAGCAAGTCTTTAAATAGCCTAGATAATCTGTTCATTAATTTCCAAGCACTCATTAAAGTAAAAGCGATTATTTTCTCAAAAATTAGCAACGTTTTAAATTTAATACTCATATCAGCTATTGACTTAATACTTTTTGAAAAGCTTGCTCTATTGTCATCACAGGAAATCAGAAGTAATTTTATACAATAATCAGTAGATTGTCAATAAATAAGGCTTGAAATTTTGTTGAAATGTAATATTATTTATTTATTGATAAATTTTATAGAGTATAAATTAGAGTTTATACAAAGCAAGGATAAAAAAGAATCAATTGAATGGCTTTAAAGTATTATTACAAATAAAGATTTGCAAAACAATTTGATAAAAACATGCATGTATTTACAAGTATAAGCGCAATCTAAAGATTGATGACATTTCGAGTTGCATATCAGTAGATTTTTGTGACTTTTGTACCTTTTTGGTGTACAATTAGAAATGCAGACATATTCTATAAAATTTTTTTATCAAGATCAAATAATTATCTTGCTGCAGTTTGACGTAAAGCTATTTCTACAGTAAGGGTGGAGTCTTTTGTTAAAAATTTATTCCTAACACTAAAGTCAGATTATATATATATATATATATATAATCCAAAATATAAAATCCAATATATATATATATATATAAATATATATATATATATATATATATATATATATATATACACACATATATAAACGAAAATATAAAAAATATATAGATAGTTATAAACCTAAGATAACTATATAAATAGGAAGAAAAAGGCACAGTATTACAATGACAAACTCCTGGCCTTAGGAACCAGGATTGCAGGTTTATATATATATATACATATAGTATAATAAAATAAAAGTGAAGAATAACTAGAACCCACAGTACTAAAGAAGTAAGAAATTGGATTATATATATATATATGTAATTTATATATATGGAATATATATAAATTGTTTTAAAATAAAACTATATATATATATATATATAAATATAGTTGTTTTAAAATAAAAGTATTCTTTTTAAATTGTTTAAATCCTTTTTTTTTAAGTAGTGCAGGAAGGGAAAAAAGTAATAAGAAAAAAAAAAACTTTTCCTGGAATGCATTGTTGTGTGTGAACATCACACAACTAAGGAGTGGAACAAACTGATTCGCCCCTTTAAAAAAAAGAAAACCAAATAACCTACACATTAATTTAGGTAGTGAGCATGTTAATATATGCATGAACTACTTATGTGGTACAGATAATAAATCACGATTTTTTTCGATAATATATTAATTTTCAGAACATACAATTTCTACCCACGAAGGGCACGATCAATTTAATGAATGTTACAGAGCATTTTTACCCATTTTCTGAAATTATTCAACTAATGAATATAATAATATGATTTACAAACTTTTTTGGGTAGGATATCAAAAACTCCCTCCCTCATTAATCTATAAAAAGTTAAAGTATTTTGAGAGTAAGTTCATAGTTCAATATTAGTTAAACAAAATGCTATTTCTAAATGACATAAATACTGTTATTTCTAAATGTGCTGGTAGTATTATTCCCTCATCAACATTACTTTTTCTTGAACTCTAATAGTTCTTTTCTCTGTAATGACTCAACTGTGCGAGAATGGATATCTTCTTCTTGAGAATGTGAAGATCTTATTGTGAGGAGAAGGTATTCTCCCCATTACTACTTTTTTTCTGGAGCTCTTTTGCTGACCACCGAATGACCCATGGCTTTTAGCCTTGAGGTTTGTTTGATTCAGCATTACCCATTGCTCTATAGGGAGATAAGAGGATTTCTTCCCAGTAAACTGTTCTTTGTAGCATTTATTGCAAACATCTTTTTCTTTCATATTTTCATATACGTTTCATTTTCTTCTTATTTTTCATTTCTATCTTGCATCCTGCAAAATAAAGTAATATAAACAACCAAATTTCCAATTATTTCTTACTCCATGTATTATTCTCAAAGTGAAATGATATTGAAAAATATTGAAAGCTTTAAAAAATAATTTTTTCTCTCAATTCTTCAAATATTGAAAAAGGAAAGAAAATAAATAATTTAGTAACAATTTGCTGTTATAAAATACAAAGCTTCTTCAAAAATTTGAGCTTTACGATTAAATAAAATGGTAAATATGACCTTGCGTTATGTAATAATGCAGAAATCATTAACATATTGAAAACATACAAGCGAAACGACTCCTCATTTTATACTTTTCTGAGTTACGAATTGCACATTTGTGAGTAATATTGTGATTATTCAAACTTTTTCCTCAGTGTACGCCTTTGTTATTTCCCCCCTTACGATTTTTAGCAACCATAACTAAAAATATTAATTTAATCCTGATTCAGTGCCTTTAAAAATATTGTCAGATTATCCCCGTCCTCTTTTTTACATTAATTTGTATTAAAAATTTACGTAAATATTATGAACAACTAAATATTTTGAATTGGATTCAAATGTTAATATAGTATTGGTCATTAAAACTGCTGCACAAGGAACGAAAACAAATATCACAGTCTCATTTATTATGTATATATAGAATATAAAGTAAATAATAAATGAACAAACTTACAAGTGCTGCAGGATGTAAATCCCTCAAAATTCAGTACCCACAGCTGTCATTTTTGACAGAAACAGAAGCTGCAATCTGGTTGAATTTCGAATCAAACTGAGCTTAGATTTGACAGGTAAAGTACGCAATTTATATACAACTTCAACTGTGCCGTACAACTTCAATAGTAGTGGTTGGAGAATGGAGATGTGTACGCTATGGGTAATACATGGCTAAATATTCTTAATTTATACCCTATCTTTAGAACGTTTTGGTCATGGTAACGGTAGGGCACCCTCTGTATCGCGAAGAAACAGCACGGGCAATATGCAACCGTGCATTGCTTTATTAAAAATAAGTTGCAGGCCTTCAAGGTAGGGCACAACTAAGAGTTTAAATTCATCATATATGTTATTATGGTTGCCTCATATAAGAGCTTTGCTTTCGAGATGACAAGACATTTAAGACAGAGAGACAAGAGACATACAGAGACACAAGAGATTTAAGACAGTACCAATCACGCTAGATCAGGGGTGGCGAACCTTTATGCACCTTATCGTGCCATTTTTTGTAAAGAAGTGCTTAATGAGGTATAAAAGTGCCGTCAAATAAATTTGACTTGCGATAAGTAGTCAAAACTCGTTATTTACTACGAAAAAATACCTTTTGCACTGTATAGTTGTAAATGTTTTAGTTAAACGTGTAATTTAAATTGAAGTAACATTAGTGTGACTTCTCTCTGTTGTTGCAGATTAGATAAGAAATAACTTATACTAGAATTGTAAGATGTTGCTTTTAATAGAATGCATGTTGAATTGAAGTCATCTGAAAAATGGTTTCTAAGCAATTAATTATATTTGATGTGGCTCACTTTTTTGACAAGAAGATTTGTGATTTGCTTTAAAATGCCGTTTTACAGACGATGTTCTGCATACCACTATTCCATAACATAAAACACACACCGCTTTGTTGCCTTTACTAATAATGCCATGTTTCTAGGTTCACCAAATTTGAAATTCTTTGTTACACTTACTATCTTGCCCTTTTTTTTTCTTTTGCTGAACTAGCCCTGTTAAATAACAGTTAAAAACCGTATTTATAACACAAATAAACTTTAAAATACAAGTAGTTTCCTCGAAATTATTTATGTTATGCGTAAATTTTACATCATAAGCAAATCTAGTCCACGATGTAACTGAGGCAGGACAATAACAAACGAGTGTGCTCCCAGCCGCATTCGATCGTAATACTTCATAGTGTACCTTGTTATTTTGAAATAAAATGCAAATTATTTTTATTGCTGGCGTGCCCAAAATATTGTGTCGCGTGCCACTGGTTCGCCATTCCTGCTCTAGATGCTTGACCTGCATGGCGAAAACGAAATGCAAGATGAAAATGCTCTTTTTCCCTCTCCTCGGTGGTTTTACATCTATTATAATCTCATACGCATAATCGAGATTCATCTGAAAATACGCTTGTGTCAATGATCACCTTTCGCAATGTGTTCGAATGAATAACACGTATATTCTTTCTGAGGTTAGTTGGGGGAAGTTGTTGAGGACTACATGGTACTCCAAACAATCCTTTTGCCTCTATCATTAACTTCTCAACTTTTTTTGGGTGTGAGGTGTTGCATGATTAATGAACACTTAAACTACTGAACAATACTAAAAAGAGTCACATAAGTCTAAAAAATCAAAGATCTTTTATCTTTCACAGTAAAAAACAAGTAATATAAAAAATTTTTTCGTCAATTCCCACTTACATCAACAAAGAAAATTTTATTTTAGCTGCTTTTTATTAAATAGTTGCACTTAATATAAATATGTACACTGCTGGCCACCGTAAATGCAACACCCTGAATGAAGCATGCAAATAACAATGCGGCTAATCTGGCTACTGATTCTGGCAGGAACCAAACTTCACAGAAGTCTATAAATTTAATCATTTGATACTTGGTCAACATGTTATCTACAAAATAAATTTTGTTATGCTATCTCTTGTCTTTCTTGGTGTTGCATTTACGGCGGCCAGCAGGGTATATACATATGATAGAATCACAACATTAAGTGGTAATTAATTCTTATTAATTATCATTTAAATATCGTATTGTCATCCAAAACAATCGTGTATATATAATTTCAGTTCAACTGAATGCTTTAAAACGTGAGAAAAAAAAAACTTTTCAAGTTTTGTTATGCCGGTGTGGCTGTATTTGCAATTCTTTAAATAATTAGTTTTAATCAATTAATTTTTGTTAATTATAATTAAATTACTGTATTGTCAACCAAAATAATCATGTATATAAAATTTCAGCTCAATTGAGCGCGTAAAAATATATTTAATTAACGATTCAAAAATTCCACTAAGATAAATAAATAAATGAATATATAGAGAGTGTGAGCTAATAGTAGGAATTGAAAAAGTCCTTCGGAAAGGGGACTTTTTTTTATTAAAAAAAATTAACTCTGGTTCGTCAGTTTCAAGATAACCTAAGTTAAATGAACCAGAAATGATAAGGCACCAAATTTCAAAATACAAAAGAAAAGAAGAAAAGGAAAGAAAAAGAATTCCGAGTAGTATTGAAATACAATAAAATAAACCTTTCAAAATGGAATAAATAAATAAAGAGAATAAAAAGCAGTATGATGCATAATTTCTATAATTTAACTAACACTAGCTCCAAACATCTACTACATCATTGTGTACCAGATATCAGGAGACAAAGTGAGTGCTTATTAATATTGCAATTTGGAGCTACATTAGAGCTTTTGGCGACGGGCCTCGTTATTTCGAACCCCTTTCAACTAACAATTACGAGACACACATAAATTCCACTCTCCGAACCTCCACCGCAAATCTGCGTGAGGATTTTGAGCCTCGTATAAAAATTGCATATCTGAATGGACAATGCCGGGCACGAGTTCACGACCGTGACTACTAGTCTATTGCGATTGTCATGTGACAGAAATATGTTTAAAAAACATTTTGAGCTAATCCTCTTGATATTTCTTGCATTGTTTTTAACATTCTACCTACACAAGGTAAAAAAGAAAAATTGTTTTTAATTTAATTATGTGAACTGTGTTTATTATTTGCGGGAATAAAATAATCTCTCTTCCAGAATATATAAATGAATCTTCCATACAACATTTCTGTGAAAGTTTTGCAATTAGAAGTTCACTCTGTATGCGATTTGCCGTGTAAATCGTGCCAGGGAGTTTGTTTATGCTGCGCTTTAAAGCAGCACGAGGGCTGTTGGCAAGACATGTAAATCGCATTTAAATTATTATTATTATTTTATAACGGGCTGCATGTTGGCAACTAAGCCTTTACAGACACGGTAAATCCCCAAATGTGAGAGCAATTTCATGGTGGCATCATCTAACGGTGTCTTAAGCTAACAAGTTTTGGTGCTTGAATTAATTTTAATTCAAGCGTCAATTGCCTTACTTTAATTTTGTCAAGAGTAACAGAGCCAAATGGATACTTAAGATATCTTTTACGAGCTACATCATCATATGACATGCGTGCTTACGATTTCCGCATCCAGAAAATCTGTCATTCCAGTCGAGATCAAATCGAAGTAATGATTTATAATTCAAAAAAAATATAAGGAAAACTTTATAAAAAAATCACGAGGAAACAACACAGCACTGTGATAGATTTAATTATAAAGAGTGTTTTTTTTCAGGTATAGAAGTTTAAGTTGGCATTACTTTCCAAGATGGCGACCGATTTAACAGCTGTCAAGTGATTTATTCTCAGTTTGGTTTGGCAATTCACCAAAACGATCCTCAAGCAAGGCGTAGATTCGTCGAATGGGCCAAAAACGAGTTTGCCGTTGTTCCCCATTTTCATAAGCGACTTTTGTTTAGCGATGAAGCGCACTTCTGGTTGAATGGCTACGTCAACAAACAAAACTGCCGCATTTGGAGTGAAGCTAATCCAAGTGTATGTCGAAACACCGTTACATCCAGAAAAACTGACTGTTTGGTGCGCTTTATGGGCTGGTGGAATCCTTCCTCAAAAACGATAAAGGCCACAACGTTACAGTCAATGGTGATCGGTATAGAGCCGTGATTACTAACTTTTCATTCCTGAATTGAACAATCGTGATGTCCAGGAGCTGTGGTTCCAACAAGACGGCGCAACATGTCACACAGCTCGTGCCACGATCGATTTATTGAAAGACACGTTTGGTGACCGCCTAATTTCACGTTTTGGACCTGTGAATTGGCCTCCAAGATCTTGTGATTTAACACCGTTAGACTATTTTCTGTGGGTCTATGTAAAGTCATTGGTCTATGCGGATAAGCCACAAACGCTTGACCATTTGGAAGACAACATTCACCGTGTTATTGCCGATATACGACCACAAATGTTGGAAAAAGTCATCGAAAATTGGACGTCCAGATTGGATTACATCCGAGCCAGCCGTGGCAGTCCTATGCCAGAAATCATATTTGAAATGTAATGCCACAAGATTATCTTTTGAATAAAAAAATTCATGGAAATCGAATAATACATCGTTGTTTTATTGCAATTTAAAGTTCTATACCTCTAAAAAAACACCCTTTAATAGCGTTCTTTTTTTCAATAAAAGATTCAAACTCTATACAGAGTGTTAAAATGTTTTGTAACGAGGTCATTTTTTTTCCCAGCAAAATGGCAATTAGTTATAAAACAGATGCAATTTTGATTTAGTTTTAGAAATATTATTTACTTCATTCATCAACTTTACTAAGAAATTATTTAAATTAAAAATTATTTATATAATTAATCAATGTATATGAAGAAATTTGCTTTTTTAATATTTAATAAAATAGCGATTAATTATAATAAATGCATCTTATTATTATTACGAATGAAAGTCAGGTTTCTTTTTTACCAATTCAGCGGTGCACACAGGGGGAGGGTCCACGGGTCAGAACACTTACCCCCATACCTTTTATTATTTTTTTCGATTGATGATAATCCTATGTATATAGTAGGTAAAATTTAATTAGATATTTGTTATGAACGATTTATTTTATTAATTAATGCTAATTATTAATTCAATAATTTACTTTTTACTGTTTTTTTTCTCTAAATAGACAAAATCAAATGAATATGTTTGGCGGTGTATTGGGGTATGATACAAGAATGGTGGACTTTCTACCCCAGACTTACCCTTGAAACTTTTTGTGTGCGCCACTGAACCAATTTATAGGTTAGGGATATATAAATTTTTTGCAGATGAATAGCTTTTGTTACAATTATAATCGCAATAGTTTTAGCGACACACAATTTAACACCCTCACAGTAAAAAAAAACATGAAAATGTAATTAAAAAAAACTGCTGTAAAAATTTACCTACGCAACAACTTTTTGCGAATATTAAAGAGCTACTACATACGAATATTATATTATTTTCACTTTATCCTTTACTTAAAATAATATTTAAATCGCGCACACGCGGAGGATACGTCATACTCTAAAATAAATATAAAAACATGAGCTATATTCTTTCTCGAGTTGTATCAGCACTCTCTCACGATGCAGAAATATAATATAATATCCTATGAAACTTTTTGCAATTCAGTATATATATATATATATATATATATATATATATATATATATATATATATATATATATATATATATAGTTATGTGAAAATATTGTTTCCCGAAAGATAACATTTATCACCTGGACACAAAGTGAAAAAGAATTTACTGGCTAGGGAAGGTTCTATAAAAGTCAATTTCCAGACCCGGAAAATTTATATTCGCAATTTAAATTGTTTCCCTTTAAATTATAATTTTTTTTTATATTCAGACTAAGAAATTTGGGTTTGCTGGTATTTATACTTAAAAAAAATTTATGAATACACTGAAATAAAAAATTTTTCTCCTAAAGAAACTTTCTATATTTAAATAGTTTTTTTCCTCTACTAATATTACTACTATTCTAATTAAAAATTAGCAGAACATTTTAAGCGCACTAGAAACTTACTATGAGTTTATAATGGCTAGTTCATCAAAGAAATAGCTAATTCTTTGATTATTTCTCTTTTTTTGTTGAAAACTTATGATTTCAATCATACAAATTACTTTGTCTCGCTTTTCTGAAATTTTACGGAAAAAGAATGTTCTCGTGCGTCTCGTTTGCAACTATTTTATCTTTATTACACACTCGCTGGTATACCCGTTCTTCGCACGGGTGAACTGAAAAATTAAACAACACAGATTGAAGTTTATAAAGAGTTAATTTTACGTGAATTTCAAATTAAACAAAAAAAAAAAGCCTTTTGCATATCTCAGCTAAACAAAAAAAAGAATGAAAAAAATACACCTTTGTTAAATTTTAATAGCTGATAAAAAGGATTTTTTTTTTACTTATAACTACCCGTAACACTCTTGAGGGTCGAGTTTTGAAAATACCTCCCCAAGCTGATCTCCGTTCAGCAAAAGTAACACATTGTTAAAAGTTTTGTGTAATGAACGTTTAAAATAGTGCAAACAATTTATATCTGAAAGTGTAATACAGTAATATTACTTTCTGTTGTATTTATTTTATGTTAAAATTGTAATACTTGCAAGCAACACCGTTTCTTAAATTATAATGGAGATTCAATGAAAAACATAGCGAAATGTTAACGATAGAGACAAGTTGGCAAATGTCTAGCTACTTTCATAGCTCGAGCTTTATTAGAGCTTTGTAAGACCCACCGTGTAGGGATGTGATGCACGTTAATACTTTATCCACCGCATTATGCTTTACTGCAGTTCTTTTCAAACAATATTTTTTTTTGGATTACTACATTGAAAATTAAGGGATATACATAAACAAAATACTCCGCTTTGAGAAATTTAATCCGTTAGAGCTAATAAATTAATTAAAGAGATTCCACTGCAAAATTAATTATATACATCTTTCACTTAAAATAAATAGTCAAATCGTTTTCTAAGGTCTTCATTAACATACAAAAACATAAGACACTTAAATTTTGACATAAACTATTTTTTCGGGACAAAAATAATAATCTTTGCAATCAGCTGAAAACGCAATATCTGCTATAAAACTATTCACCTTCCCGGCTAAAATACTAATCATAGAACCCATGCGGCTATATATCTTGTAAGAGTGGATTTCAAAGAATATTCCTGCTAAGTATTGGTAGAATATTCCTTCTAAGATGGTGTGGTGTGGTAGTTAGGAGAAGGGGGTGCCAGCTCAGATGTCTTCCACACGTCACTTGACCATATTTCAAAATGACGTGGTCCGTTGCAAAAGCCCTCGTGTAGCTGAGCATTGCATCGTTAATATTCCCTCACTCACTAACTCCAAAAAATAAAGTACAGTAGTTATAATTATTTTTATACTTAAAAATGCAATATTTGCCTATTCAATTAAAATTATAGCGTTATAATTAACTGCTAACCACAAACGAAATTTGAAAATTTGCCCAAATGATGTAGTGTGAAAGAGAAAGTTTATTTACTTTAAGTACCAGAACCGATAAAAGCATTTATTTTGAAAAAAGATCAATTTGTTACTACAAAATGTGCATAATAAAATCATAAAAAAACGTTCAATTAAAGAGAGATTTATATAACAACCTCTCTCTTCAAAACTCAGTTTTATTCTGAAATAAAAAAATTAGAGATTATGCTGATAACAGGTATTAATTAGAAGCGAGTGCCTTGCGTAGCCAAAACTAAAATGGGTTTCTTCACAAACAAAATATAGATATATGCTGTCGTGGACTTTTTTGCAGCGCACGCCAGAATTGCTTGCAGATGGCAGAATTTTTTCTTACTTGACAAATATCGTTATATTTTGGACACTTCACAAAATATCGTTATAAATTATAGCCCATGTGTTTTTCTGATGTATAAGCTATATTACTGTAAAGTTTCATTAAAATCCTATCAGTTGTTTTCGCGAGAAAGACGGCCAAACATCCGCAAAAACTTTCGCATTTATAATATATATCTAGATAGTTATTTTAATCTTGTTTTTATTTTATTTAGATAGTGCAAGAAAATATTGCAATAACTTCATAAAAATTGTGCCCAAAATAATTCGAGATTCTAAATTCTATCATTATTCACATAATTTCTATGCGCTAAAAATTGTGCTTGGAGTTTGTGCTAGAAACTTACATTCAAATGAACATGAAGTTTCAAAAAGTAGCCTAAGCTCTCTGAAACTGAACTCTTATTAAGATCGTTAACATTGTGATAAATTTTTCTCAACTTGAATCTAAGATTCGTATGCAGAGTTCTTATGAAACAACATCCGAAATAAATGAAACTACTCTTCGTTATATCGAATTAGTAGATTATAAAATGGTTCGCCCTTTTTTACTTGTCATCATATAATAAGAAAAAATATGAGGGACATCATTTTTTTTAAGTGACGTAATCTAAATATGATTGCAGCTCAGTTATATGAAATTCCATATCACTAGCTTTCACATAGCTCTGGAACGTGTTATCAGGTCTTACAAAAGAAAATTTTTCTAGATGCTCTTTCTTCTGCAAAACGTTTCATAAAGAAATGCCTTCTTTCAGTTGAAACTGCATTGAAAAAAAAATCTAAATTTAAAAGCTGCAATAAATAATAAACACTTCCCCACAAAAATTAGGTATATGTATATATATATACACACAGGTGTGCAAAAATTAAGGACGAAGTCGAAAAATTAGCATATCAGCTAAACGAAGAGGCAGAGCGGACAGAAAGACCAATCAGGAGATTAAGTAAGGTGATGTACGGTAGCACATGCGCAGATATGCAGGTAGACGTAATGGGGGAGTGTCTGAGTAGTATAAAGCATGTTATCGGTGTAAGATCAGTATTTCTGGCAAAGAGATTGCACGCCGTATAGCAGTTATAATCACACCGAGTTGCTGCCTCAGCGAGAAATGGCGAATAATCAATCTGTTAGACGACATCTGGATGCTTTTACCCGAATCATTGGGAAGTTGGAGGAAGGCCGCAGTGTGACAAGTGTGCTGCAGAGTTCGGAATTGCTCACAGCATCGTTTCACGACTTTGGAGACAATTTCAAACTACAGGAACAGCTATCCGGGGGTTCAGTAGTGGTCGTACACGAGGAACCACACCCGCAGATGACCGGTACATTGTCTTACAGGCTAGAAGAAACAGGCGGCAGACAGCGGGAGAAATTGCTAGACACACGACACAGGCGACTGGACGACCAATATCGCGTTTTACCGTGGCCAGAAGACTGCACGGTGGTGGTCTGTTTGCATGAACGCCCTGTACGGTGTGTGTACCTTTAACGCCTCGGACCCATCGGAGAATGGCGTTTTTACAGTGATGCCGGGAACACCGGAATTGGAGAGCAATCAATGAATGGGGACGAGTACTCTTTACAGATGAGAGCAGATTCAGTTTGAGTGAGTAGCGATTCTCATCGCATACCATCATCTGGCGCTGAGAGCGGGGAAGCCTCAATCATCCCATCGAAAATCATTGAAAGGGACAGGTGGATGGATGTTTCGTCGCATTGCGTGTTCTCGTTCTTTTATCCCTCTGATTTCTCTTTTTAGGCATCAAATTTATATTGCTTGGTAGTCGTACAGACAAGTTTTAATCTTCGACGCAGGTTCAGTATCCAACCCATTTTAACAACGGGACCCGTTATTGGTATACGAGATTCTTCTTCCATATGTGCGTCTTTCTAGAGGCGCTATGTCTCGTTTGCAGTTCCTTTTCATGGACGACAATGCACCATGTCATCTGCACAGTAGCTGCCAAACAGCTCTTACAGAGTGGCTGGATATTGAACGTATGGATGTTGGTAGCGTTCTTACATCAAAACAGCCGTTCTCCGAGGAAAAAGGCGATGATCTCTGGATCTCAATACCATCGAGCATGTACTGGGTTTTCTTTTGCACAGTGAAGGCCATAGTGCTATTCATTGTACATGTAGTTAACAGACGTTCTTTTTCGTGGCACATTATCCAACTCGTACCTTTCGTACCACTAGTAACGATTCGGGAGACAAATTTCCTCCCCTCCGCTGAAGTCTGGCACAGATTGGCGCTGCAAGACGAATGGGCAGCAATGCATGGGCTGGTGAATCAACATGTACAAAAAATAGCACAACTCATTGACAAAACTTTGTGTTACATAGAATTGTTTTCTGAAAAAATATCATCTCTTCACTATGACTATGGGTTAATAGACAACATGTGAAACCTGCCTATAGTAGTCAAACAACATAACATAAGATCATATCCCTAAATTGCACCAATAGTACTAAAAAATGACCGAAGAATAGGTATATAGGTAAATAACAAGATGTTTCATGCTGGACACCCATCACAGGGATGTTTCATAAAAAAAGGCCTTCAGTCGCATTGCGCTCCATGCTACTTTTTACAATCAAGCTTCTTTTTATCCCTCTGATTTCTCTTTTTAGTAAGTGTTGCCTGTCTTGGACATTACACATGTTTTACGTATTGGGGATCTTACGGTATTAAATGTGTTGATTTATGGAAAGCTTTTGTAATCAAATTTATATTGAAAAACCTCATCCAATGTTTTCATACAGTCCTAATTCAATTTTTGCAAAAATAGTCTTCAGTTTTTATGAATAAAGATACAATACAAATTCAATTACATTAAATTTTGATTTTCAGTAAACAAGTCTTAAATTCAATTTTTTAAAACACAACTTTTATTATTATTTATTTTTTAAATAACAATGCACTTCTTTTAAAATTACAATGCACTTCTTCCTAAAACAATTACAATGTGTTTGAGAAAATAAACTCTTAACAAATATAAATAAGAATTTAGCATAATTGTGTTTTTGAATGAAAATAAACTCTTTATAAATAAGAATTTAGCATAGTAATTTTGAATGAAAAGGTTTTAATCTTGTAGAATGAACAATATCTTTTAATTAACTCTTTCTAATAATGTTTAAACAAGTTTTAATTATTTAGTTCAAAACTAACCCTTTAATCAACTAGTATCCGAAATCCCTGTCCAACCCATTTTAACCAATCAAAGCTCTTATTATAAGATAGTCATTCGATTGTCATTGCTGGTATATAAAGCGAAAATCTTGTGTGATCGCTCTTTTTGTCGATTTGTTTTCACTATGTAGTCGTTGCAGTTTTTGTCTCCAGCTCGTCGTCGTGAATATGTGTAAATATTTGCAGCTTTATGTCTTTGTGTGTTCGTTTGTTTCTTTAACAAAATTTGTATTGTCGTAACATCTTTTTTACTTTGAACTGTCATGTCAAAAACGGTAAAATTTTAATTAAATTCTTTTTTTCTTAACTGATGAACGTCCACTCAGTATTTAAAAAATGAAGATGTTTTCTCGACAACATGAAAACATTTAATTTACCTTTTATATAAACTATCGAATATTCATACTGAGAAAGTTTTAAAAACTCCACACACAAATGTTTTACACTTTTAACCATTGTAAAGCAGCATGATCAGTATGTATTGTGAATTTGGATCCATGTAGGTAACAGTGGAATTTATCTAAGGCATCTATAATTGCTAAACACTCTTTTTCTGAAATTGTATAATTTTTTTTTCATGTTTAAGTAATTGTCTCGAGTGATAAGCTATGGGGTAAAGTGTTCCATCTGGGTGTTGTTGTTTCAAGACTACGCCTATTGATTCCTGACTTGCGTCACATGACATGGATATTGTGAGTTGTATAATTTAAGTATAGGTTTTGAGATTAAACAATTCTTTAACATAAGCTTCTTGACATTCATGTGACCAATTCCAAATTGCATCTTTTTTAAGTAACTTATTTAATGGAACTCTAAGTTTTTTGCATAATCTTTAATAAATTTTTGATAAACATTGATGGAACCAAGAAATCTTTGGAGTTCTTTCATCTTTAGGTGGTGCTAATTTTCTAATTGTTTCAATATTTGGATTACTTGGGGGAATAATGACCTTGTGTTATTTCATATCCTAAAAATTTTATTTTTCCTGTGCAAACTGACATTTTGATTTTTAAGTTTAATGTTTTCTTTTTTACAAATTTGAAATATTGTATCTAAATGAGTTAAATGCTCTTCCCAAGATTGTGAGAAAATTATTATATCATCAAAATAGTTTAAAGCAAAAGTTAACTGATATTTTAGTAAAATTTGTCTTATAGTTCTTTGGAAAACAGCTGGGGGAATTTTTCCAGCCAAATGGAAGTCTTAACCATTCATAGAGTCAAAATTAGTTGTGAAAGCCAGTTTCTCTGTGTCTTTTTCATGAATTTTAATGTGCCAATAACCACTTGTTAAGTCGAGTGTAGAGAAAAATTTAGCATGAGTTAAATTATCAATTACAAAGTCTATCAGAGGTACAGGGTGGAATCTTTTCGTGTGATTTCATTTAGTTTTCTATAATCAATACATAATCTTGATCTTTTCCCTTCATCCTTTTTGTATGCTAAAGTTACAGGGGGCACGGGCTATGGGAGGTCTAATAAAACCTGCTTTTAACAATTCTTCTATTTGTGTTTGTATTTCTTTAGATTCTTGTTGACTGTTTCTATAAGGGCGTAAACTTATAGGAAGGTCTGCTTTGTGGCTTTAAATTGATACAACCTACATCATACTTATTTTGTGAAAATATGGTTTGAAATTTGTCAATAAGTTGGGTTAAATCTCCCCATTGCTCACTAGTTTGTTTTGGTACTGTGTCCTCAACAACCATGGCTGGGTTAAACAATCTTTTCAGATCAGCTTCAGGGCTGCACATCTAAACCTTTATTATTCTTAACGTTAATATTATTTTTTCAATTGCATTATAGTAGTTCATATTTTGATCATTATTAAGAGTTTTACAATATGTCCCATGATATGTTCTCAACTCACCAACGCACTTATTTACATATATTTAATATTACTTAAATTTTACCACATTGAAAAATACACATGTTACGAATACTAATGTCAAGCTTAAATAAATGTAAATATTCAAGTCCTAAAATAATATAAGGCAATTCAGTATCAATTACAAACAAATCTGTTTGTTAGCGTTCTATTCATATAAACTTTTAATTATACCTTTGGGTTGAATAGTCCCACAAGTTTGATTTATTTTTACATTACTATTTTTATAATTTTAATGTTTTTAATTGTTTAGCTAAATTTATTGGAATTAATGACACATTGCTTCCTGTGTCAATTAGATGCAAAAAGTGCTTGGAACATACCATTGACTCAATAATTAGTTGTCATCCTTGCCTCTGGTTACTTTCGTTTCTGGGCGAACTGAATTATCATGTGCGATTGATGTGGCTGTCCATGATTTCCTCTTGACTGGAATCGATTCTGTGCATCAGTTCCTCTGTACCTTATGCGTGATTCCATCGGGTATAACTTCATATCACCGATTTTCGGTCTGCGCTGTCGGTGTTACTGCGATTAATTGTCGCATCGTTGAGATCCATTCGCAGGGTGTCGAAATCTTCTTGATAACTAGGAACTTTTGATAGTGCGTGGGACTCGATAATGTCATATGCTCCACAATTGAACTGTCATCACCATTCTTTTTTTCCGTAAAAAACGACAGTAGTATCGAAATTTTCGAATATCCTCTTTGTTTCGTCGCATCGAACACCGTCATTAATAATTCTTTACTTATTTGGTACGACTTTTCAAATAAATGGTTTTCGTACCAAAATTTAAGATAAACTCCGTGAGATATCTAGGAATATTTTGCTTCTTCCATTGTTCGTCTTTTTGATATTCCAAACATTGTTGATCAAAACAGCTAAGTTTTAAAACTACTAAACTTTTAAGATCAAATTCAGGAAAAAGAAGGATGATTCTCTTTGGATGTGTTGACTGTTGACTCCTGCCGGAAAGAGTCGTCCTCCATGGTAGTATCGTTTTCAATGCAGTCGCTCGTCGTTAACATTGTTTCATTCCATTGGTTTCCTCGCGTATTTTTCGGTACTTTAAATCATCCTACCGGCTCTTGACAGGCCCCAGGCCTCAAAATAAGGAGGGGCATCATCTTCACAATATTCCATTACGCGGATCTATATAATCTAACATGGCGGACCTTTTGCCGCGCAACCGGGTGTTACCAAATACAACATCTCAGCGAGGAGACACCAGCCAAGTCCTTTCTTAGTATGCGTTCGCCTTCGTCAGCGCTCGTTGCTCCTTTTAACAGGCTTGTTTACTCACAAATCCTTACGCGATGGTAAAGAGTTCGCTCTATTTTCATTTATTACTTCCTTAATTTTGAACCTAAACTTTTCAAACCTGACATATATATATATATATATATATATAGAACACAAAATATTTTTCAATATATATCAGAACACAAAAATTTTTCAAGGTGAAGGGACCGGTTTCGAAAGTTAACACTTCTTGTATCATGCTCCTTTTGATTTTGTCGATTTTCGGGAACAAAATACAGTAAAAAACTAATTATTGAATATAAATAATTAGCATTAAAATTAATAAAATTATTCTCTCATTAATAACAAATACTTAAATTTTACGTGTTACAATGCTGGCCACCGTAAATGCAACACCCTGAAGAAAGCATGCAAATAACATGAAATTTACATCATGCATTAACTGAGGTGAGATATGCAAATGATTAGAATTTCAGCGCAGACACACATCGCGCGTGCCTGTGGCGCCACCTCAAAGCGCTATTTTAGGCTTGGAGATTTCGACGATTTCAAGTTCGACAATTGTGTTTTTATTGTGGTTTTTTCAAAAAACGATTAGTTATGTCTCGTAGAAAACATCGATCAGCTTTTGATCAAGTATCCGAGTTCGACAGGGGAAGGATAGTGGCCTACCGAGATTGGGGATTATCTTTCAGGGAAATCGGTAGTCGTGTTGGACGAAACCAAACAACTGTACTGCGGATAGGTGACCGTTGGTTGCAGGAGCGTATGAAAGATTGATGTGGTCGATCTCATCCACCTCAGTGCACGACTTCTCGTGAAGACAGGCAAATTGTGCGCATGGCAGTGACAGATCGCTCAGTCACATCACGAACCGTAGCACAGCACATTGAGTCTGTAACGCATCATTCAGTGTCTGCGCGTACCATTCGACGCCGTTTACAGCAGAATGGTGTGTCCACAAAACGTACATTTCTAGTTCTGCCCTTGACGCAGAACCACAGGCGTTTCTGCCGCCAATGGTTCGATGAAAGAAAGATGTGGGTGGCAGAATAAAATGAAGTTGTCTTTACTGACGAGTCACGCATCTGTCTGCAACACCATGATGGTCGGATTCGAGTCTGGAGACACCGTGGAGAAAGGATGCTGAACAGCTGCGTTATGCACCACCACACTGGTCCAGCACCGGGTACTATGGTATGGGGTGGTATTGGATATCACTCTCGCACTCCTCTACTACGCATTGCCTGTACTGTAAACAGCCGGCGCTACATCTCCGAGGTGTTGGAGCCAGCTGTCCTTATTTACCTTCAGGGGTTGGCCACAGCCATATTTCAACAGGATAATGCGCTACCCCATGTGGCACACATTGTCCAAAGGTTCTTCGTCATTCACCAGATTGAATTGCTTCCCTGGCCGGTTTGCTCTTCGGATCTTTCGCCGATAGAAAACATGTGGTCCATGGTTACTCAATAATTGACCCAGATTACACCCCCAGATGCCACACCAGATCAACTTTGGCAACGTGTGGAAGCTGCGTTGTTTGCTGTACCCCAAGAACACATCCAAATTCTCTTTGAATCAATGCCGAGGCGTGTGGCAGTGGTGATCTGCAACATTGGCGGCTACTCTGGCTACTGATTCTGGCAGAAACCACACTTCACAGAAGTCTATAAATTTAATCATTTGATACTTGGTCAACATGTTATCTACAAAATAAATTTTGTTGTGCTATCTGTTGTCTTTCTTTGTGTTGCATTTACGGTGGCCAGCAGTGTATAATCAATCGGAAAAAATCAAGGGATCTTGACCCCCAGGACCCCCTCTTTGTGCGCCACTGATATATATATATATATATATATATATATATATATATATATATATATATATATATATTATATGAAACAGAAAAGCAAACAACACATAGAGGACATGTTTAAAAAAATTGTATTCTAAGCTAAATTTGCATAGCAATTACAGCGGAGATTAATGGTATTATTCTTACAATTCAGAAAATCCATATCTTTTTTCAAAAGTTTCCAAGAAACCGTAACACAATAAGGGGTATATAATGCAATTCATATAAGATTTTAAAATATTAACACTAATAAACTTTTTAAAAAAGCATGTTACTTTTGGAAGGAATAGAATTTATACAGAGGAATAGTATATATCAGGGAGGGCGAACCTTTTTGGAACAACGAGCCATTTTTTCTTTAAGAAAAGCTTAATGAGATATAAACGTGCCATCAAAAAATTTTGACTTGTGATTATTGAAAAAATAACGAAACTAAATACTATAAACTCAATACTCTTTTTTTGCAACGAAAAAATACATTTTGCACTGTATAGTAGTAAATGTTTCATTTATAGGTTTAATTCAAATTAAAGTAACATTAGTGTGAATTATGTTGTTGCAGATGAGATGACAAATAAACTTGATTAGGATTATAATATGTTACTTTTAGCCGAATGCAAGATGAATTGAAGTCATCTGCCAAACGGTTTCTAAATGAGTCTTTAATGTCATTAATCTCTAAAAATATTGACTCGCAGGCATAGGTAGATGAACATATGGTTTAAATAGCATGAGCTAGTTTCTTCAAATATCTAAATATATCTGGAATCGAATTCCATGTTTCCAAAATTTCCTTTCTAGCATCTTATATTGCTTGTTAATCTTTTTGTTTTAATCTATTCTAACTTTCTCCTTTTCCAACAAATTTTTGAATTAATATCAAAGTAGGCTAAAAATCAATCAATTGCATTTCAAATTTTTCAATTTACAACTAATCGAATTGGGACAAATTCAGTTTATTAAATGAAGTCACATCAGGGTACATAAAAAACTTGAGCATTTCCAATAATTCTTTGAACTAAAAGACCAATAATTCTTTGAACTAAGACCAATAATTCTTTGAACTAAGAAAGTCTCGCAGAAAACTGTGACCGAACCGATTACTCACGTTTGTTCGTAATTCTTCATATTGAACTTTATTTTAAATTAAAATGCAAGCCATTTTGATCGGAGGAGTGCCCGAAGTATTGTGTCGCGTTCCATCCATGGCACGCGTGCCATTGGTTCGCCATCCCTGGTATATATCTTCCCTCCATGTATATATTATGGTGAACAAAAGGAATGAGAGATATATTACATATGAAAGAAAGCTCAAATTTTTTGAAATAGAAAACCAAAAAACAATATATATATATAAAAGAAGAGTCAATGGGCTATAAGAGAAAACTAATATGTTTTCTGACGCTGCCAATGACTTAGGACAGTGAAGTCTGATTAATCTTGCTTTACAGGATTCTAACTTTCTAATTCAACGGAAAAGTTTTTGAGGAGAGTCGGGTATTATGAAATAGCGAGATTTTGGCTCTGTTTGTAACTGCTAATGAGTGGAAAAAATTAAAACTACCGAAGAAAGATTCTCATGATGCAATGCAATGTGAGGTGACCACTTGTTGTTGTCGTGCGATTCGCTACAGAACAAAGCGTGTTTTGTGCCATTTTTTAAAAGTTTTTGCTGACATGTTTTCAAACATTTTTACTGACTAGTATGCATGTGACTTGAACATTGAAGTTAAGCGTAATGAGGTTTGTAATGCTGGGGTCGTTTCTTAGCTGACCATCTTTTGTTTTTCCATTTAAAGGTTCATTTTCCAAGAAGGCGTGTCGGGCATTATGGAATACCTAGTATTCTATAATACCCGACGTAAAAGTATAGCATTTCGTGTGATCCGACAAAATAGACTGAATAAAAATGAAGTTAAAAAATAAGACTGGAGTATAATATTAAAAGCTAAACAGAGTGGTTATTAATTATAAATAGCAGTACTGCTTCTTTTAAAACTAAAGTACATTTTTGAAAATTTGAATCCATTGGAATGGAAACAAGACATAAACAAAAGACAGGAAAGCTGTATTTTCTTCTATCATAACGTACTCCCCACATAAAAAAGTGTTAGAGGATAAACTAGAAGAAAAGAACAAAAGGAAGGAACCAGAGGCTTCAAAACAAAACAATATTCAAAAACACTTTGTTAAGAAATCAGACCGAACTTCTAGACTTAAAGGGGATCTAGTATTGACAGCAATGAATCGTTCCATTCTGATGGTTCATGTAATGGAAAATTCTCAGAAGATCAACGGGGGAAATTTGAATTAGGCTTTAGCTGTTTTCTGTGGAATCCCCTTGAATGTTCTGGAGCAGAAAAATAATTCTATAGTTGGTGAAAAAATTACAACAGAAATGACTTTTACGTATTCTGAAAAACATGGCTTTTATAGTTAAAAGTAACTCCGTTTCATGAAATTTTAGTTTTCTAAAGGTTTATCCCACGTATTCCATGCTATCCTCCGCAATTAATGGAAATATTAGCAAAAAGAATGCACTTACCAAGAGCAAACATGTATTCAAAAGCATACTAAAAATTTCGGAAACACCTAACATTAAAAAATAGAATCATGAAACTACAAAAGCAAATCTGTATTATGTATTAAATGACAATTAACGTGAAATAAATTATAGCAATGGTGTCATCTATATAACGTATTTCAAACTAATTCAATTCCAAAGAGAGAAAATGTAAATATTCAAAGTGAAATATATGAAAATTATGATTATCTAATACTTATATATATATATATATACATACATAGAGAGAGAGAGAGTCTAATTCTCTACAAACAAGAGATAACATCCATGAATCACATTCGAAAAACACATAGACGACAGTAGGAAAATCACACAATGAAGGACACATGAGCAACCGAGATTAACAAATTATAAAATGGATGCGGCAGTATTATAAACTGACTTAGGACAGCTAATAAAAATAATATATCTATATATAAACAATTAAGTGGTATTTAAAATTAAGCTTCCAAATCAGAAAGTGATTTATGAATTCAGATATATTTTATTTTAAAGAGTCTTTATCAATGTGGTTACTTATTTAAAAAAATGATTAAAATTGATTTTATCATAACACGTTTTATAAAACATCACACAACATAAAAATACCTCGTAATCCATCATTCATGTTATCACTGGAATCTTATCTATGAAATAAGCAATAGCTTAATTTGTGAAAGGAAAGCCACCTGTTACCATTTGATAACTCCTACGTTGGGAGGAAATTAGAAATACGACTCTTGGCAAACAAAGTGTTGTAACAGATGGCAAAAGATGATTCCTAATTTCTTCAGAATAACAGAGTAGATCACAGAACAAGCGTGACTTTGGATGTAACAAGTACAAATGGGACGAAATGATGTTATATACCATTCTAAATAATTTTCCTGGAGACTTAATACTAGTCATTTAAATTAACTATTATAACGGAGTAAAAAAAACACCTCAGCAATTTTAAAAATAAACAGGTGGGATACGTACATTTTGCTTAAGAAATTTTTAAAATTAATCCTATATATGTGTACTTGTGTGGTCACATAAAGAACAACCCTTAAAAAAATTCGCAATTCTGATCACAAGTGGATAGATTTGGTATTAATTAATTTCTCAAAGAGTATTAAATTTGATGTGGGTGGATAATTATTTAACGTAAATAACATACCTAAGCTTCTAAAAAGTATTTTATGTTATTCATATCTCTTTTTGTACATGTTTTTATTTTCAGATTTTTTTTTCATTTAAATTTCGTGAAATTCTTCTTTGAAGTTTTTAATTTGGGTCTTAAAATTTTTATGTAAATGTACAGAAATATTCATGGAATTTAGAATATTTGCGTAGAATTTATCAATAATAGTATCTTATTTATCTAGAATACCAATTTAAGGTATCCGACTACGTTCAGAACCATGATTTAGCAAAAGCGTATAAATCAGTGTTTCTCAAACTGTGGGGCGCCCTCCCCTAGGGGCGTGATAACTCTACAAGGGGGGGGGCGAGCACATATTGAAAAGTCAAATACACACAAAAAATTATTTAAAAAATTAATTAATTTACTGAAAGTAAACAAACAGAATACATTTTTACATAATAAAAAATAAAATACACATTTACACTGATGTAATGTACTTATAAATGTATCAGTACTGCACAATGTATTTTATAATTAATTTAATAATACTAAGTTAAAAACAAGTTTAATACTTACCTGTGACCCGATGGGCTTGTCATACATAAAATTTTATGTAAATATTAACTCTTATCTCGATCATGTGTACGGTTTATAATTAATGCATTAACTTCCGATTAAAAGTTACGCGATTATCTCCCCGATGCCTCCGTTTTCCACGTAGGAGCGTATATGTGATGTATTGAGGGAGAAGAAAAAAAGGAATAAATAAACAAATTCTCTTAAATATAAGTAAATCTTTCACAAACAAGTCGCGGTCCTTTTATTGCATTCCAAAGCCCAAAGAATAATTTTATGGATAGCAGTGCACAGAAAAGATTGTACTTCGGAAAGACGTATATATACGTCCATAGCAATTAACACATTGGTTGAGCGAGACGTTTATATACGTCGGTGGAACTCAAAAGTTTTAAGTGGTATTGTAGCTGTAGCGTGTCAAAGTACAGTACTCTAGAATGCAATACATTGTTATTGCATGGAGGAGGCACGATGAAAATTAAGATTGAATATTGGGTCGCAAGTATCGAAAGTTTGAGAAGCACTGGTTTAAATGGATAATATTTATGATATTTAGTGTCACATAGATTAGAAAACGTACATAAAATTGTTTAAAAATAGTATTACAATAAAAAATTATTTAAGTACAATATTTTGACAAAGAATGAACATCGAATGACACATTTTCAAAATATTTTCCTTTTGTGAAAAATGCTTCTATTATCTAATAATATTTTGCCTGTATATAGCTCAGACCTCTATACAGAGGCTCAACTGGAATTTTTGAAATATATAACTTAGAAGTGGGTTTATCCATGTTTTACGACAACAGAGGGGAAAAATTTTAAGAAAATAACGCAGTTAATTATTTCAATGGGTTGTAACTCTGAAAATAATGTGAATTTTTCAAAAATCATAGTTGAGCCTCTGTAGAGAGGTCTGAGCTATATACAGGCAAAATATTATTATAATAGAAGCAATTTTCACAAAAGGAGAACATTTTGAAAAAAGGTTATTCTAAGTTATTTTTTTGCCGAAATATTGTATTTAAATAAATTTTTTGTCAAAATGTCCTTAAAACAATTTTATACATGTATTCTAATCTAAGGGACACTAAATATCACGAAAATTATCCATTTATGCACTTTTTTAAAATCTCGTTTCCGAACGTAGTCGGATACCTTAATCTGAGAATTTTAGGGTTTATTCATAAAGATGATTATTCATAAAACTATGCAGGTATTTTTGTACTCAGTATTTAATAAAATTATTATAATGTTTTATTTTATTTTTTTACTTAAGCAAAACCAGAAATCTGAATTGAAATTATAATAATGGCTTCAAAAATCTGTAAATTTATATTACCACCCCAATATTGTATTTTGATAATACTGAAGTTAAAATCACCTCTGTGTTCATAAATATTATTAAATGTTTAATTATTTTTAATTATATTTGAATACCAAGAATATAAACATGTACTCAAAAATCCTCATTTTATTTGAAAAGCTTTTTCAGCTCAAACAATCTAATGATCACTGGTTAAAAGGGTTTATTTTTATTGACTGATAATTCTTTTAGCTTCGCACATAGAACGTTCATGCATTGGATACAATTTCTACCAAACACAAAAAAAGATATTCGCAAGTTATATAAACGGATCCTTATTATATAAATTGTGTATTATTTATTAAATTCACAAATTCCCATTATAATGGTCGAAGAATTGTAAATTTCAGAATACTAACTAATTCCGTTAGCTACATTATTGATAACAAAAAACTATGAAATTCGTTTTAGATGCACAGTTAAGATTGTAAACTGACTCTGCGAAACTTCAAGTATGGAATTCAATTCTAATTTTCAATAGCCTTAATTTTGTTCCACTCAATTATGGTTTTAATTTTACTCTTTTATACACCTTTTTTTTTTAAAGATTGTGAGTATTCGTGTACACTTTTACATTAAATATCTGCAAAATTTAGGGGAAAAAGGCATTTTTTTTGCATTTACAGCAGCGTTTCTCAAACTGTGGGGCACCCCCTTGGGAGAGTGAAAACCTTACAAGGGGGGTGCGACCATATTAAAAAGTCAAAAATAAAAGATTTAAAAAATTGCAAATTTACTGAAAGGAAGCAAAACAAAATACATTCTGACATAATTAAAAAGTAAAATACACTTTTACATTGTGATATAATATACTTATAAATGCATCTGTACTGCATAATGTATTTGATAATTATTTTATCAAATACATTATGCAGTAAGAACAAGATTAATAATTACTAGTGACTCCGATGGGCTTGACATATACAAAATTATACACAAAATTTAATGCTTATCTTGATAATTTGTACTGTTTATAATTAAAGTCATATTGTAGCTTTAGCATGTAGCTTTTAGTGCATTAAATTTGAAATCAATACATTGTTATTGTATGGAGGGGGCGCGATGAAAATTATGATTGAAAATTAGGTCGCAAGTATTGAAAGTTTGAGAAGCACTGATTTACAGAGTTTTTGTACAACTCGTTCACATCATCATCACCAACATTAGTTTATAAGCCATTGGTGCTTATTAGTCTGCAAGTATTAGAATGGCAGACGCTGCTGACTTTAATTTTGCTTTATATTTTTTTAAATGTGTTATGAAGTGTATTCTGAAAAATTCAGTCAGTCATAAATTCGTCAATTTGATTTAGTCGTAATTACCTTACTTAAAATGGTTTAAAATTGTGAAATCTCTAAACAGTAGTCCATTATTTATTCTTGATGTAAATCGAATACATTTAAAACAAACAAGGTAGCTAATATAGAATTATCAACACATGCATAACACGTGTCAGGAAGCATGCCAAAAATTATAAACAAACATACTTAATTTTTGTATTGCATAAAAAGCACTATAAAATATCCTACAAATGTGCCTCTTACCACTAAAAGCTGAGTTACATTATATTTCATATTTTTAATTATTTGTTCAAATTCATATAATATTTAAAACTTACAATTCTTATATTTTATTAAGAGGGCATTCTTTTGAGATTCGGCTAAAATGTTTTCCAAAAATAGATTAACCTTCAGTTTCGATTATACAGACATCCCAAATTAGATTCATTTCTAGTTGCAAACATTACGAAATACAATATGTTACTACAGTTCTGAAATATGTATAAAATGTCATGCAATACTCGAGTACAAAAGAGTCAGTAAAATTTACCCATATTAATACTCCAATGGTGTCAACCAAATTGCGAGCAACTTGTTAATTACTTTTAGCTTTTTTAGAAATCAACAAGTATCCGAAGAAGTTGAAAGAAATTTTACAAATTAGATTAGAAATAGCGAAGAGCTTTTATTAAATTATCGTTCAGTGCCATGTTTAGCATTCAGATCTTCTCTTACGGTCCATCATTTTTAGTCTTAATTTATTGACAGCAAATACCAAGCCTCAAACAGAAAATCTTGAAAAAGAGCAAATTATTACAAAATTATAAAATAAAGACATTTTAATTTCTTTTCAAACAGCCCTTCATTCTTACGTTCAGCCATCAGATCGCACTCTTTTCCCAGTTTGTTAGTGCTTCAAGCATTCTAAAAATGTAAACTCCAGTACAAGTCTGTGTGTTATAAATCTAGTGGAAGATTCACTTATGACAAAAGCGCTTCATTCGCTGAGACGTCAACAAGAAAAATGCATTAGGGAGAGTTTCAGTCTCTGGACAGATTGTAAACATATGTGAGGAGGAGTAAAAATAGTCAGAGTAAGCTAGATGAACGTCATCCTTGGGGAAAACCGATAGGACAGCTCACATTTATTGAAACTCTTGGAGTTGATCCGGAGGTTCCTGAGAGACAAGGAAGCTTCAGGAATGTTTCTTTAGTACCAACTCAGGTGCATACGGATCAAATAAAAATAAGAATAAATATGTCTAGGACGAGTAGGAATGTGGGAAAACTTATATTAGAGGTGCTTTTTATTTTAATAAATTGTGGTTTATATTGTTTCATAGTAATATGATGCACAATACTAAAACTGTTTTTTTCCTGATGTTATTGTGAAAGATCAAGATTCTTAAAATAATTCCAAACAAAAATAAATCAAAGTTAATTTAACTTTAAATATTAACAACACACAAGCGAACACATTATTTTTTTATCAAATATATATCTCTTTCTTAAATTGAAACTCAATAAATGCAAAGCCCATAGAATTTAATATAATATCTGAAATACTCTTAAACAAGAAAAAAAAATGGGTGCTATTAAATTTAAACAGCACAGAAGTTAAATTGGCTTACATCATTCTGCTTTCCATTAGGTAGTGAACTAAGAATTTGATATTTATGTAAGTGATGCTATCAGTGGCGGCCCCTACCCCAAAGCCCTTGATTTTTTCCCGATTGATTATAGTTTTAAGTATATAGTATGTAAAATTTAATTAATCACTTGTTATTAATGATTAATTTTATTAATTAATGCTAATTATTTATTCAAAAATTAGTTTTTTACTGTGTTTTGTTCCCGAAAATCGACAAAATCAAAAGGAGCATGATACAAGAATGGTGAACTTTCGACCCCGGACCCCCCTTGAAAAATTCTTGTGTGCGCTACTGGATGCTATGTATAATATATATTTCATCTATTTTATTTACAATATTTATAAATCATTACAGAAAAATATGGAAGAGAGGGAAAAATTTGTTCAAATAATCTAATAAAATTAACATTTGAAGTGAATAACATAAATGTATTTTCGTAGCTGCTATTCAACAGAAACAAAAATTTCATTTTATGACTCTCTTTAATAAATCATAAATTATACTACTTTCAGTTATGTAAGATTAAGACATGTCTTCAATATATTGATGGAAAACTTGAAATGCTGTGTACAAAGAGAAACTAGTTAAAAAAGTTTGATTGAATCTTGAATATAAATACATGAGATGCCAGTAGCGCACACAGGACTTTTTCAAGGGGGTCCGGGGTCGAAAGTTCACCATTCTTGTATCATGATCCTTTTGATTTTGTCAATTTTAGGTAACAAAACACAGTAAAAAACTAATTACTGAATAAATAATTAGCATTAATTAATAAAATTAATAATTAATAACAAATATTTATAATCAATCGAAAAAAAAAAGGGCTTTGGGGGGGGTGGACCGCCAGGAACTGCATGATGCTCTTAACAGCATCCTGCAGGAATCTTTGACTAAAAGAATAAAATGTGTTTCTAAAGGAGATCCTATTATTGAATATTCTTAACGTTTGATTCCAAAAGTCTGTTATGACATTCATTTCACTTCTCTATGAATGAGTTCCCTTAAGTTATTGCACTAAATTCTGAGGATCTATCACCATTTAAAAAAGAGTTTTAAAGCCGTCAATATTTATAATTTACTTCTGAGAAGAGTAAGATAGAAATGTGTGGTAAATAACATGCCAATGTATGAAAAAAATAAATTTGCATATTTGAATTACCCAAATTTCACTGAAAACGAATTTTTTCCTATCTTCTGTATTCTCTTTTTTTTTTGTTTAATACTTCAGTGGCTACATAGATATTCAAGTTAAAGCTAATTCTAGGGAAAAATACAAATTCTGTAATTCATGTTTTGAAGAAAACAAACATGAGCTCTGTATTGAAAATATTTTTCATATTTATTTTCCTCAAAATATGTTTTTATCCTAACAAACTTGTTTGCACGAGGTGTTGAAACCTTTTTATGCCTTCAAGAAATAAAACAGTTTATGAAATTTGTTTTTCTTCTTCGACATTCCAGATAAAGAAAGAAAAAATTAAATTGTTTTTTTTAAATACATAAAATATTAATGACTTACTTCATAGAGAACCAGAGAGCATGATAAATTTATTTGTTAAAGCGTATATAATTGTGTTCCTATAAATTCTTTTAGTGTACAGGAGAGTAAATAAACGAGAAAAAAATGCTCGTCCAACGAAGGTCAGTATAAAGCAAAATACAGAATCCCATCAGGAAAATATTATTTTAATTTAAATATTCACTGTTCTTGTTTAAAACACGCTCTCTCAAGTTTTTAATTCTGATTTTCAGCAGGAATAAATTTTTCCTTTGCTTTCTATTTAATAAAAAAATTTGATTTATAAGAATTGAAATGAGTTAATTAGGACTATATTTACACGACTCACGAACACAAACAACGTTCATTAAAACTTATTGATGAAAATAGATAATGAAATAGTTCGTTTTAATACAGAACTTGATCAATCGAGACAAAAAGATAAAAAACTGAATTTTGTTTAATAATATTTCAGAAATGAATGTTTTTATGAACAGTTGCACAAAACTATAAACTAATCATGGACGAATGTGCCAAAATTTATGTGAAAATAAACGTTTATATTTAAGTATAATAAAAGTAATCAATAGTCTTCCATGTTAAATGAATGTTAAATACTGCAATAATATATGCTACAATTAATCTTTTCTGAACGAAAATAAGCATTAAAAGAACAAAATCTTTAGACATTATTCAACATTAACAAATATTAATAGCAGCAGAACTGGATAAGGGATACAACTTAAAAAACTCAATAAATTTTTAACTGAATATATATATTTAATACTCAGTTTTCACATTTTAATACTACATTTCTGTCTAACAAGAATTTCTTATTTTTTCTGTTCATCTGTTTCTGCAACATGTACAAACTGATTATACTACTATTCTGTGCTATATATATATATATATATATATATATATATATATATATATATATATATATATATATATATATATATATGGATAATTAGATTAAATTAAAAAATTAAATTCCCTTAAAAATAATCTAGCACTTGACTCATCTTTCTCAGTTCACATCTTCAAGTACCAAACTAATCACCCATTTGTTTCTTCCGAACATATGGCCTAGCCAATAAACATGTCTAACTTCAGATCGTTAGATTTAATAGTCAACATACGTCAGCATTAACTTTCAAGTACCCTCATCAAATCCCCGATACTTAACACATGTTTTTCAAGTGTTATCCAGTTTAACCGGAACCGTGGCGTGCTTTTTTACTCCCTGCTCTTAGTGTCAGAACAGATGTAGAAATGATTGAATAAAGATCTTCTTTTCCTTTTTCTAACTTTTAATCTGATTCTGTCTTCAAAATCATGACACACACACACACATAATTATAATTAATTAGAAGGATTCCTTCATGGTTGCCTAAGTGAATTAATGGGTAAAAACCATATAAATTAATGTTATTCCTCTGGTCCGTTCGAGAAGTTGCACATCATGTAAAAACAATATCTCGAATAAATTCTCTGTTGCGATGTTTAGTGAGAAATATAAATATTTATTAAGAAATCTATACAAAAAGATGGAGACTTTGAAATTTTCTATACTAAAAGCTTTTTAGTTTTTAGAAACGACAATTGTTATAAAAGAAGGAATAAAAAGATTTAGTAAAAACACTTTCATTGTGTGTTTACTTTCTCCCTAAACTTATTTTGATAAAAAATATATCTCATTTTATTTAACAGAAATGATAATTTTTTTGTTAGAACACACTGACTAAATGACTATTTAAGTTATATTTAAAATTTTGTTAATAGTTCCCAAAATATATCGCAAGGTAAAAATGTAAAACAACTTACATTGACTGAGCCAGTTTTCAATCAGACACATTTATAACCTATCCATAGTGTGAAAACTATAAATTTTATTTTTTTGCTTAAAATATGAAGAGTAGATAAAAACTGAAAATACGAAAGTGAGAAATATTACCTATATTTAAATATTTCTTATTCCTATTTAATACGCTTTCCTTCATATTTGAAATGCAGCCTTCCGGTATATTTAAAAGAAACAATGTATTATTTACTTTTTACATAGTAAAAACTTTTGTTCCAGGAGTTTAATAAATGATTCCTTTATAATAATAATTAAATGATCTCTTTATTTCTCATCAATAACGTTTATCAAAAATTTTTAAAGAAAAGAATAATAAAAACATGCTGATTTTAAAATGACAAAAGCAACTTTCTACCAATCGATGAAAAATACAATTAAAAACATAATAATTTTTTTTGTAACCGTCATAAAAAGTATGTGTTTTAAACAGTTTATTCCAAACAGTATTAGATAAAATTAGTAGCTAAAGTTGGTATAAAAACTAATGCATACATAGTTGTTAGCATTACAATATATAATAAAAGCAATCCATAATCTTCCACCCCAACATCTACATTCATATTACCTTCTCTAATCACAAATATACCATTGGAGACCTTTCCCATTTGTTTCACTTGTATGGTCAGTGTCTTGGACCGTACCTCTCGCCTGGCCCAATTCTCAGGAGGCAATACTCAAGAGAAGTACGTGACGTCACTACGACACGTTAATGTGCAATAAGAGCAAACCTATTTCCGTTACTTGACCAAGAGATGACTGTTCTGTCGTTTGTCTTTGAATTTGAAGCACGTTATCCAGCTTAATTTTCTTTCTTAACTTCCTTCTGTTTCCTTCGAGAGAGAAAAAAAAAAAAAAAAGGAAATGTCTATCGCAGGCTTCACATTAAAAGTGTAGATAAAATTGGAACTAGCCGCTTATTGTATCTAAATGGAGCTTTTGCCTTATTACAAAATTCTTTGTTAATATTCTTTATATATACAGATATATTATTCAATATATCTGTGCTTCTGGACCCTTTTATAGCCCGCGAACCGGTCAACGTTTGATAATTTTACCGTTTCCCACTAATGTTGCAACTGAACGGGAGGGGACGTTGATTGTTCATATTTTATATTTGTTTGTTTCAATAATTTCTGTTTGTATTTAAACATGCCTTCAGAATAAAATATAGTTGCACCAAAAAATAAATATAAAATGATTTAATATTTTAACTCACTAGAACCCTATGCTTGTTTCTTTGCAACGTGATGGTACCATCTGGGAGAATAGGAGACAATGACACCCAAAACGAGTGGCATATGTCCAGTTTATTCCGTTGGCTTATTTTGGTTACTCTCGCTACAAAAACCCCGTTTCATCCTGATAGGTTGTCGGAATTGACAAAAGAGATTTAAGTGCTGTGGTGGCAATCTAGGGATATTCAGCCATGACTTTAGGTGCAGAACACCAGCAGAATTGTTGTCTTTAAGTTTTATGGCTGGCATCATTTACATTCTCCAGCAGTTGATTTTCTTGCACACACATGATACGAGTAGATTTGCCAGATTTGTTGAAAAATGGGTCACGAATCCATTCCTTAACAATGATAATATTTAAATAAAATAGAAGCAATCTAAACTTTCCTGGACGGCCCGGTACCACTTGATTCGAGGACCGGTATCAGTCTACGACCCGGGGGTTAGGAACCACTACAATAGACTACTAATTTTCAATGTACACCCTATGACAGGGGTGGCAAACCTCTTTGGGTCAACGTGCCAGTTTTTCTTTAAGAAATGATTAAGGAGGTATAGACGTGCCGTCAAATAATTTTGATTTGTGATTATTGAGAAAAGAATAAAACTAAACACTAACAACTCAAAACTCTTTAATCACAACGAAAAAAATACATTTTGCACAATATAGTAGTAAATGTTTTTTTATAAGTGTAATTCAAATTCAAGTAACATTTGTGTGAATTCTGTTGTGGTAGATTAGATGACAAATAACTTAGAACTGTAAGATGTTACTTTTACCACAGAACGCAAGCTGAATTGGAGTAATTTTCCAACTGGTTTATGAGTCTTTAATGTTATTCATCTCTCTGAATATAATAACTCGCAGACATAGGTAGATGAAAATATGGTTAAAATAGCTTGAACCAGTTTTTTTAAACTGCTAAATGTATCTGAAATCAAATTCCATGTTTCCAAAATTTCATTACTAGCATTTTAACTTGCATTGCTTATTAATCTTTCTGTTTTAATCAATTACAACTGTCTCCTTTTTTTCAACAATTTTTTGAATCCATATTGAACTAGACTTGAAATCAATCAGAGCCACATTTCAAATTTTTCAACTTACAACCAATAGAAATGGGACAACTTCAGTTTATTAAATGAGTCACATAATAAAATAACCAAATTCTTTTAAAAGAGAAAATCTCGCTGAAAACTGTGACCGATCACTCACGTTTCTCGTAATACTTCATATTGAATATTGTTATTTTGAATTAAAATGTAAACCGTTTTGATCGGAGGCGTGCCCAAAATATTGTGTCGCGTGCCAATGGTTCGCCATGCCTGCCTATGATAAAGTAAATAATATGGAGGATGTATATGAACATATTGGAAAAGCATACTTTAAAATTTCTGTCTCTTTGGACTTACTTTACAATGCATTGTCGTCTCTGAAGTATTAGCAATTTGTGTGAAGTAACTCTTTTTCCTGTGACATCGGCTGTAACTGAGGCTATATTAGCGGGTCGGGATATTACTAAGGGCTAAAAAGGCAGCGTTAGTATGATTTGATAGCGTCTCATAATATTGCTATAGATTGTAATTTAGTTGCAGCTTTCTTATCTTTGATGGTATAGTCTTGTATTTCATATTTAATTAATGTTCAGTTTAGGGAATTTCCTTGTTGTTTACATTAATAAATTTAATGCTTAAAGTTTTTAGTGAGATTTACTTAGAGTTTTATAAATGTCTTTGAGTCATTGGGAAAGTAGTCGCGGATTAATTTTAATTACAATTCACATCAATGAGATAAGTGTATATGTGCAAATTTTTTGAATGTATATGTTAAGTGTGAGAGAGTGCTGCGGGCATAAAAATGTGTATGTGTATGTGAGAATGTTATGAGTGAGTGTTGAGTGCGTGAACGTGTTTTGAATAAGTGTGGATTGTATAAGAATAAGATAGTTTTGCGCTCTAAAAGTGGGTTGAGCGAGCATAAGGGAAAGATTCAACTCTTCGTAGACAGAAAGGTTTTAAATTTTTATCTGTATGAAGATTATGTGTTGGTGCTTTCATGTATGCATTTTTTTAACTATTACTCATTATAAAAGTAGTAGTCCTGAAGAAATGTTAGTAACTTTCTTTTCAAAATTTCATAACAGCAACATGTTTTATTTGAATGAAGCTTGAAATTCCTCTTCGACTTTTTTTTTAAAAAAATTTAGTCTTCGTAGAGATTACGATTGAACACAGGATTAACTCAGTTATAAATTGTACTCCTTTTATATAGCAGTCACTCTGAACAAATGGTTAAAGCTATTATACTGCAGATTAAAACAATTCATTTTTAACTTTTTCTCAAACTTGTCTAAGTAGCCTCAGATTATACAGCTAATAACAATATTTTTAAATATTGTATTTTAAATTTAGTTACATAAAGTTAGGAACTATTGAATGGTGAAGGTTTTGAAGTTTTATATTTATAATTATTTATATATAGCCAAATATCGTGGAAATTGTAAAAAATATTTAGCTTTAATATTGAAAATTTTTTTAACGTTTAAGAAGTGTATAGTATCTTAATTTAATTTCAACATATTTTTTTGCCTTAATTTTTATATATTGGGGAACAGTCAGTAAATATTTTAATGTCAATTATCGAATAGAATTTGCTTTTTTTAATACGTTTTTATAAGTTTCACTTCTATGTAATGGAATCTTTGAAGTCGATTTTTACCCACTTTAAAAGGGCAGATTAATTCGAAGTTTCGCACACTTGTCAAGGATCCATGATAATAAAATAATTTCATAATTTTGTTTCATTGTCCTGATAAGGATTTTAATAACTAAGGACTTTAAGGAGTTACGAGATTTGGCGATTAATTCATTATATCGTTTCTAGATTTGGCGACTAATTGCATAAATCATTTTCAGATTTAGCGACTAATTCCATATGCCATTTCTAGATTTGGTGACTAATTCCAGATTTAATAACTAAAAGATTAAGGTGCAACCCTTAAACCGCAAAATAGGCTTCTGGTTAGTAAAAAAAAAACAAATAAAGTGTTCTTTATGTGAAAAAAGGTAGGGTGGGTGCGTAGTTTTTCTGAAAATGAAATAAAAAAAAAGACTCGTGCATGTGAATAAAAATAATTTATGTTCTAACTGCTAAATATTTTTATTTTTATAAAGCATTTTTATAAAGCAATACGTTTAGAAGTGATGATACAAATTAACACTACAACAATCCGAGGCCCCGTTAAATGAAAGAAAAAATACCCTTCAGATCCATTAATTAATATCCATTAAAGAGCAAGACTAATTCCAGCAGTCACATAATTCCGACTCCAAATATATTAAACTCAAGAATAAATTCAACATAGAATAAATGATAAAAAATTCTTTTATTGTTGATATAAAAAAAGAAAAATAAAATAGTTAAAAAAAAAACTAAAAAACACGCTTTTATTGAATCGAGTAAAAAAAATTAATATAAGTAAAATGATTAAAAGAGAAAATTAATGTCATTGTGGTAAAAGCGCGGGGTGTCCTTTGTACTACATTTTTACACTACCTCAGCATTTCGGAATAGAACTAGTAAGAAATTATAACAATTAATATAGAGCACCCCACGCTTTTATCCCAATGACATTAATTTTCTTGTTAATCATTTTATTCTTATATTAAGAATTATTTTTTTATTTTTTAGTTCACTTCACTATAAAAGCGTGTTTTTTAGTTTTTTTTTAAACTATAATTTATTTTTTCATTGTAAACTTTATCTCATTAGCAATAACGGATTATAATGTAGTGTAAAATTAATAAAAGAGTTAGCTTATATTTGTATTTGTGTCAATAACAATTTGATTACAATGCATAAATAACGAAGTTAATTACGGAAGAACTGAAATATTTTACCAAATACCAACATTCGTTTGTTTTTTTAAAATTTGTCTGTTCTTAATCATTATCTACGGAATCAACTTGCCATATACTTTGTAAAACTAAAATTTTCTGTACAGTAAAATTCCTTATATTATTTTCTGAATTTTAAACAAATGTTTGTTTTCGGGCTTGCGCCCACTGCCCTCCTCCAAATTATCAGGTGGTAGCCATTCCAGGACTTCATTGGTGAGCCTCTTAAGCAGGAAAAAGAGTTAGTTGTGAAATAATGGAATAAGTTAATTTGCAATCTGTTGCAACTAATTTATCTGACACATAAAGAAATGAAAATATTTATTTGTATTGTAATTTATCCTCTCCACACAAATGCAAGAATTAATATATAAATCTAATTAACACAATCGCATCGGAAAATTAAAAGTCGAGGCAAATTGTAGCTAGCTTTAAAGTGTTTCAACATTAAAAAGAAGTGTGAGTTTATTTGTTTTCAATTTTTTACTCTGGGTAAGGGTTCATCAAATGAACAGAAAAATAAGTTTGGGCCACAAAAAAAATTATCAACCCTTTTAAAATCATAAGGTAAATTAAGACAATTTTGTTAAAACACTGAACATAATGAATAAAATTTATTGATTGAAAAGCAGAGCTATCAAATAAACGATAAAAATATTGCCTTTTGATAGTAAAAATATTACATATGTATATCATTACGCTCAAGTTCATTTCTTGGTAGTTGGGTTCACAAGCTATTTTCCTTGAAATATGATTCAGACATATAAGTGTACTTTTATTTTAATTAAATAATAATCCTACAATGAAAGGCCAATATATCCTCTAGAAATGAATCTTAGTTTAATCGTCAAAATAAAAATATTTATATAAATTTAGTTATATTATTGTTTCTGCATTAGTTTTTCTTGAATTCTATTTCCAAAAGTTGGAAGGAATTGCTTTCATATGTATTCCGATGAACTTTTTGTAGCATCTCGTAAGTGAATTATTATTAAAATTCTGCGCTTTCTATAAAACAGAATTAATTTACAAGTACTTTGAAAACATTTCCATACTTCACATGTAATTCTTACTTGATTCATGTGTAAAGGATCTCGTGTATCTCGACCCATTCGATTATCGACGAGGTTCAAAGTCGTTAGATATTTAGAAGTCCCTTCTAGAATTGCTCTCACCGAATTTTGAGCAGATAGGGTAAAAAAGTTTATTTCTAAAGAATAATTCGATCTCTTGGAATCCCACTTGATTAGCATTATTGGATAAAAAAATCACAGATACGATTTTTTAAAGCAAGCTGTTTGTTTTTGAAAACAGTGTCTGATTGTGGCTCACTTTTTGTCGTAAGTAATGAAATTCATTTTTTTCGAGCTAAATAAATGATTAAATACTATCAGAAGCACAAATTTTACCCGAACAATTTAAGAGAAACAAATTTGGGTCAAAGTTATTTTTCTAAAAAAAGAAGAGGAAAAACATTCGAATTAACTATCGAGGAAATCAAAGATTTAATTTTTTTCGGACCTCAGAAAAAATGTATGTTTTGAAATTTACACACAATGTAACACAATTTATAAAAACATTAACTGTATGCGATTAAAAGATTTTAGACTAGCATGAAATTGGAATATGACAATATTCATAAACATGGAAATGTCATGTTGTAAAGTGTATTATTGTGAAAAAATGTTTTTGGTGAAAATAGTGAAACAAGCATCTTATGAAGATAAAAAACCGATTCTGCTTAGATTCTTAAGAAATAAATAAATTTCTCTCATTCGGGAAAAAAGAAAACGCCTCATCATCAAAATTGGTCTTCAGTGAAAAATAATTAATTTTCTCTCTTTAGCACACAAATAAGTAAACTTTGTCTCACGATATGCTAATGAGACAGATAAAAAATTACATAAATGCATCTCGTAATGAAATCATTCATTCGAAAAATACCGAGAAAGCCTGGTCTGAAGTTCAAGCAGAAATATTTTAAGCTTTCGTGGGTAATTTATTATTCATTCATAATTCTGTTTAATGTAAAAAGTTCTTAATATACTTCTTTAAAAAAAGTAATTTGAATGTAATCTTTCTGGTGATAAAAATAAAATGCTTTATCTTGAATAATAATCGTTTCTATATAAAAAAAGATGCGATAAATAAAGGAAATAGAAAATTTCTGCTTTACACACAGTAAATTTTGCCTTATTTTTTATTTAAATGTGCCAAGGTGTAAATGAGATCAATTATTAATTGTGAGCTGGCTAATTCTATATACAGAATCATAAATTACTTAAAAATGCCGAAATAAACATTTTACTTAATATATATTTATTTATAAATGAAAAAATTCTTTTTTATGATCTACCACAGAACACAAAATTAGAGAATACGGTATCTGTATAAAAATGAAACATAAAATCATAACATAATATGTGCATGTTAATATTTAAATTTGTCCTTTATAATATTTATCAATTTAAAAAAGTGAAATTTATGTCTATCAATATATAATGTACGTAAAAATATTAATTCTGTAAAAAGCCTTCCGTGTTGAATCTTTATGTAAAATAACGCGTTAAAATATTTTGGCAGTAAGAATAAGGATATGGTTAACAAAAAAATATTATACGTAAGTCAATTCAATATTTTTTTTCCTTTTGTAAAATATTTAAGTTGTATTAAACTCGGAGAATTAAAAAGACTAGATACTTTATAATTCCTATGCCTATTAGTGATTCTTTAGCTTTTAATGTACAATTTAATATTTACATTTATAGAATCGCATTGAAATATCTCTCTTATAAAAGGAAAACAAAGACACAATGTTCCTGCTCTCTACATTACTCTTTAAATCTATACTTCATGATTTTTTAAATGATATGCACACTACGTGACATCGAAAATGGAACTCATAGAAGGAATATACAGATAATTATTTGAATTTCAGGGTAAGCCCACCTGTCGAAGTAATGCAAAGGTTGTGAAATGTGCAACTATCTGGCACACATTGAGTAGGATTAAGTGAAAGAACCTGTGAAGTGGACAATATCTGTATTATTATTTCTTCGACAGAATCATTTAGAATTTTTTTATAAAAATGTTTCTCAATGGATTTGTATAGTAGCTAAGAATACCTGCAGCCCCAACGGGAGCATTTCCAGCTGTCACACGATTTTACGACGGGTAAGGTGCTTATTTAGTAAGAGTATATGCGTTCAAGTACGCTTCAAATCTCATCTGATATCCACCTAGACGCATCCATTGTACACCGATTGTAGCAAAGATGGTTGGAACAAATAAATGTTGCTAGTAGCAGAGTGGCGTGGATCGAAACATCTACTGACAAGGGATGCTAGAGCTGCAAGCTACTTTTCCCAGTCTTGCAGCATGTGTAAGGCGAATAATTACCAGTCCACTAGTTGCTTGCAGCCTGCGCTCATAGCATCCGTTAAAAAGATTGTGATTAAACCCACAACACAGACGATTCCCTCTTCAGTGATGCTGGGCCGGAGTAACCAAGATGATGAAATGACTCAGGATCATGTTCTGATAGGAGTCTCACTTTTGTTTGCCAATGATAGTCATCTTGAACGAGTATGGCGCCGAAACATCCAATCCGGCTGCATTTGGGGGACACCTCATTGCATGCGTGAAGATTCGGAAACATGGTTTGTGGTATCATCACGGACAATAGTAAGACTCCTTGTGTTCTTTTTAAGGGCACTATGACGACCTAAAGGTAGATGGATGCGCTCGATGATATTTGCCTGAGGAATTCCCAGCAAGATGATATTCGACCTTACTCCGTACGCATCAGTCAATATTCTCTAAAAATAACACTTAACAAAAAATAAATTTATTCTTGAATTTAATCATCTGTAGATAATAATTTCCTCCCTGTTCTCAAAGGACTAAAAATGGATGTCTAAAAATAAGTTAAATGCTATAAAAATTATTTTGGTCTCAAAGAATGGCATTAGACCGAGATATTTTTATCCCCTACAAAATATGATAACAATTTAAAAAAATTTTTGGTTCAAAATAAATGTGTTGCAGATTTTGAAATTTTTCTTGTACTTTAAATCAGCTTTGTCAATCTCTCGAACAAATTACATTATTTTTTACCTTGAAAAAAATCTTTTTTAATTAATCGAATTTTTCAGAAATGAGAGTTTTGAAGAAAAATTCATTATGGTTTATAATATAAACACAACATTTTTCAATTGCAATAAACATATAAGAACCAACTAAATAAATTTTTATCTTTAAAAATATAAGCTTTATGGATGTGTGCATGTTTCTTCTATTAATAACCATTAAAATGTTAATTTTACTTTCAACACCCATAATTCGCACTTTTGAAAAATCCGTTTTGTTATAAAGGAATTGCTAATGAAATTAAATTTCCTACTATTAAACAATCAACACATCTACATAGGTATATCTTAATGAATGCGTAACTTCTTAACCATTTGCTATTCAAATTTAAATTAATTACATATATTATAGATTCTCTTAAGAATAAATAAAGACAATAAACCTTTACACAAGTGCTATTATTAATACGCGTAAATACTCGTTTGTAGGAAAATTTCATTTATTTATCTATTTGTTCACGTTTTGGCATAGTTAGATGCGAAAAAGTCTCTAAAAAGGGATGGTTGTGTTTTCAAAATTATACTGCGAATGCAAATAACTTTTTACGTGAAAAAAAGACACTGGCGCACAGATGCAAAAAAAGTTGTTTTTAATTTGTCATTTCTTGGGAAATATTTACATACAAGTTTGGTACTCAAAAATTAACAGTATAAATAGCACATTACATTAGGAACTGAAAAACGTAACATTTATTTAGGATTTAACAATAATTCAATAATGACACCAATTGAGTTAAAATATTTTCATGGACCCTCTAGTGATATTAAATTAAAGCATGACACCCGCATTTATAGATGGAATTACGGAGCCGGATTGTGCAAGAATTTACAACTGAGTTCTTACAAATTACGCAGCGGAGTCGATGAAAATACCTTTTCATGTGATTGTTCACCTTCAGATTTCACGAAGGTCGATTTCTTCCACTGCATTAATTTTGCTAAAACATCACGAAAATGTAATAAGATGGGAGTTTTTGAGCTGAACTAAATATAATAAATAAAACAGATACACTGTGTCCGTAAAGAGCAGTGAGCCAGCTGCTCAGCATGTACAAAGTGAAAATTTTTTCCATATAGGTCTTATATATATATATTTATATTTAAATATTCTACAGGGGTACAGTTCAGTTTGAGTACAACGTTAATTATTTAACACATGTAAACGCAATGTTAACTTTCATCCAAAAAAGAAGTCCAAAAAAATCTCATTATCAACTGTAATAAGATTTCCCGTTCAGAAGTATACAATTCTTTGTTCAATCCAAGCCAAAAAACTTAGTCATTTATCATTGTCTGAAGCCATCTCTAAGCTCACTTACAAAGTACCTGCCCAGTAATCAAGGAAACGTCCTGGTGCGTTTGAAAAATTGTTCTGTGCATTGTAGCAATCACTTCTTATACGGTTACTTTTAGATCAGAATGTTTATTTATTGTTAAAGTCTTGTTAACCATCACACACTGTTAGTTTTTCTCTTATCAGCGTACATGAAACGAAATCAAACAGATAAATGTGTATGGAGTTTATTGCAGAAGATTCAGTTTCCCACAGATGGCACAACGAGTTCTGTACAATTCATTTCTGTGTTGATCGATATTTCCTCTCGAGGAGCAAACTTTTTGTGACTTTACCACTCGTCGGTAGATGGCACGACAAGTTCGGGGTCTTTCTGATATAATTGTAGTGGCGGTGTACATAAATTGTTGTTTTATTTTCGGATTGATGTAGTCTTTTTTTTAAATTTTCCATAACACTATTGCATGTAAAAATAAGCCATTGGGCTTAAGGTTATCACCGTTTATTATACACCAGAAGAGCAATGTTCATGATCAAATACAGCAAGATGCTCCAAGAAGTGGGAAGACCAGATCCAGAGGATGTGTGCTTGCCATGTTGCATTGCAGCAGGATGTTCACCTAAAAATAAATTTAAAAATATTCCTTAACATAACGTTTACACATTTATTCAAAAAATTCTACATTATTATACACACAAATTACAGTTCTGTAAATTAAAATAGCTTTTCGCTGCTCAAAAGAGGTCGAAACTAACTCTAATTTAGTTGGGAATATGAACTAAAACCAGTTATTGAAATGTTTCTAATAGTTGAACTATTTTATGAAAGTAATGTACAATTCCTTGTAAATAATTAGTTTTTTCAATAATTTATCGAGCTCACTTTAATGTTTTGAAATGCATAATCACAGAGCTGTTGTAGTGAGAAAAATAATCAGAATTCTTGTAGCTTTATCTAAATTAATTATTTTTAAGCAATGGAGGAACAGCCCACATTTTTTTTGGGGGTTTGCTTTCTAAATCTTAATATTATTTATTAACAATCTACACTGGTGTGCAAAAATTAAGGACGAGACGGTTTTTTCAATATAACTTTGTACAAAAGCTTTCCAAATCAACACATTTAATACCGTAAGATCCCCAATACGTAAGGACATGTGTAATGTAAGCAACACTTACTAAAAGAGAAATTAGAGGGATAAAAAGAAGCTTGATTGAAAAAGTAACATGGAGCGCAATGCGACTGAAGGCCGAAACATCCCTGTGATGGGTGTCCAGCAAGAAACATCCGGTCTTTAGTAGGGGATATGATCTCCCCTAAATGCTAGGCAGGTTTCACAGCGTCTGCACATGCTGAGAATGAGGGTGTCAATGAGTTGTTGAGGCATTGTTGCCCATTCGTCTTCCAGCGCCAATCGGAGCTCCCGAATCGTTACTGGTGGTAAGGTACGAGTTGCAAAGCGTCTGCCTAGAAAATCCCATACACGCTCGATGGGATTGAGATCCGGAGATCGTGCCGGTCAATCCATACGTTAAATATCCTCACTCTCTAAGAGCTGTTCGGCAGCTACTGTGCGATGACATGGTGCATTGTCGTCCCTGAAAAGGAACTGCAGACCCATAGCGCCTCTAAAAAGACGCACATATGGAAGAAGAATCTCGTTACAATAACGGGTTCCGTTGACTGAACCTGCGTCGAAGATGTGAAGGTCTGTTCGACTACCAAGCATGATGCCTCCCCAAACGAGAACACCGTGACCTCCATACCTGTCCCTTTCAATGATGTTCGAGGGATGATTGCGGCTTCCCCGCTCTCTCCAGATGAGTATGCGATGAGAATCGCTACTCAAACTGAATCTGCTCTCATCTGTAAAAAGTACTCGTCCCCATTCATTGTCTCTCCAATTCCGGTGTTCCCGGCACCACAGAGAACGCCTTCTCCGATGGGCAGGCGTTAAAGGTACACACCGTACAGGGCTTCATGCAAACAGACCACCACCGTGCTGTCTTCTGGCCACGGTAAAACGCGATATCGGTCGTCCAGTCGCCTGTGTCGTGTGTCTAGCAATTTCTCCCGCTGTTTGCCGCCTGTTTCTTCTGGCCTGTAAGACAATGTACCGGTCATCTGCGGGTGTGAATCCTCGTGGACGACCACTACTGAACCTCCGGATAGCTGTTCCTGTAGTTTGAAATTGTCTCCAAAGTCGTGAAACGATGCTGTGAGCAATTCCGAACTCTGCAGCCACACTTGTCACACTGCGGCCTTCCTCCAACTTCCCAATGATTCGACGTCGGGTAAAAGCATCCAGATGTCGTCTAACAGATTGATTATTCGCCATTTCTCGCTGAGGCAGCAACTCGGTGTGATTTTAATTGCTATACGGCGTGCAATCTCTTTGCCAGAAATACTGATCTTACACCGACAACATGCTTTATACTACTCAGACACTCCCCCATTACGTCTACCTGCATATCTGCGCATGTGCTACCGTACATCACCTTACTTAATCTCCTGATTGGTCTTTCTGTCCACTCTGCCTCTTCGTTCAGCTGATATGCTAATTTTTCGACTTCGACCTTAATTTTTGCACACCAGTGTATATTGTTATATCTGTATTGTATCTGTGTATTATATGTATTCACAATCTGTATATTTATGTATCAACAAACACTTTTATCAAGTAAAGTAAAATAAATTACGATAAATAATGGTTATAAATAAAAATTAAAAAGTTAAAAAAAGCATTTAGCAACGTTCTTAAAAATAGGCAGCTAAAACAGCGGCTGTTCTTAGATTTTTTTAGCCGCCACTGAACATTTAGAGCTTCCTTTTATTTAGTAATTCGTTTTACTGCATTTGTTTGACACTTCACTCACTCTTTTCCCCCAGCACATAAAAAAATGAATGTATTAGTAATTAAGGTAGGTAAAAACTCGAATAATTCCTAGCATTAAATCATCACAATTTACTGCTTAGAATCAAGGTATTTCAAATAATTCTCAATTTTTTTTTATTGAATCTAAGGACAGGGGCGTAGTTACCGCCGTATTAGCTATATCAATGCTATGTTAGCCCCAACAAGTGTAACAACAGTCCCTCTAACAAAATTCTCTTATCTAATAAAGGGCTCCTAAGGAATTTTGATACAAGACACACTCAGAACTAGCTACGCCAGGGCCTGGGATAATGTTTTTATGTAAGTAAAGTGTTAGAAAATTACTTCACAGATAATTGATTAATTGATACAATTTAAAATATTACTGAAATTTTGGGTAATAGGACAAGTGTGTGTATCTTAAATATTATTTATGCTTTTGATACCGAATAACTGTTTCGCTTAAAAATAAAATGTGTGTGTGTAAAACTTTTTCTAACATAATATATATTTAAATTTGCACTTGTTATATGAAAAAAAAAATGTTTTGAAATTTGCTAAGTTATATACTTTGTGTTTTTTTATCATGCTGTATACTATCCCATAATATACACTCAAATAAAATTAATTTGGTTTATTATTTTCAGAAAATGACGAGAGCTATGTTCATTAGATACAATAAAAGATCGAATAAAAGTTTATCATTTTTGTAAATACTTTCAATTTAACTTCCAAAACCACTTTCTTACTTCTTAAAAGTACTTTCGAAAGAAAGATAATCTGTCACACAGATATGTTTTTATAATCTAGTTTTTGAGGAGATTAGCTAATCTAAAAAAAGAAGCTATACTTATAAAAGATACATTTTAATTCACTTGATATGTTTGAAACATGACACATATTCCAGTTTCTAGAAATTGCTACTCAAATCGGATTATAGTATTAGTATAATCGGATTTGTATCACCTTAACTAAAAGTAAATAAACTTAAATATGGTTATATTATATAATCGGTACTTTCTATTTCTATAGTTTGCCCTTGTATCTTATTTATAAAGGTAAAACGTAATTTTATAACACATTTAAAGTTTCAGTGCAAGTCTTAACTAAAATAAAAATAAAAATATAAAAACAGATATAAAATTATTCGATATTTTGAGGAATCAAAAATGAATTAATTGAAAACATGAATTAATCACCTAGTCTTTACACTAAAATAAAAAAAAAATATGTTCTTATTGATAGTAGTTTATTATTTGAATATTTTCTCAATGAGCTTTATTTTCATCTTATCAGCATTATTTAAGCATTCTTTTTATATGTAGGAACGACTACATCCTAAATTATTTACAATAATTTGGCTCTGAGTATACCTTAATATTGTGTGAATTCTATTTATTCTCTGTTCATTTTTATCTAATTCTTTTTTTGCCTACGTAACCTTATAACCATTTAAATAAATTACAAAATTCCTCGTTAAAATCTATTATTGTGTGAAAGCATTTAGCAACGTGGATTAGTATAGTGTATATTAAATATATATAAAATAGTATACAAATTTACTACTACGACATTTCGAGTTATTTTCTTAGAAAATAATCTCTATAAATGAAACGAAAAATTTTTAAAGACGAATTTAGGAGGAAAAAGCTTATAGCATAGCTTCATAACAGTCATGAAATTTTTGGATGCTTAAAATTACATTTCATTCTTTCTGTGAACTATAAGAAATATGACGTACTTTTTAATTTCACTCATCAATAAATTTTATTCAATTCGAACTATTTGTTTATTCATTCATTTTTGTATTCTATTTTAGCATCTAAATCAGAGAGGGGGGATGGAAGAAAGAAAACAGGAACTTGGAAGGAAATATTTCAATATTACAAATAATTTTTTAAAAAATTTGTTGAGTGCAATTCAGTTTCCTTTTTAAGGAACTATTTTCTAAAGAAATGCGTGAATGTAAATGAAAGTACTACTTCCTTACGGAAATGAAATCATTTTAAGTTCCTTAAAAACACATTACGTTAGCAACAAGAAATATACTTTAAATTAGTTTCTCTACTTATTCAAAAAATTAACAATTACATTCACTTCCGAAATAAAATAAAGGGTCAGTAGAGTTAATTAAGAATTAATTTTAATAGTACTTTTAAAAATGTCTTTTTAAGAAATAACATTTCAAATAATTTTTAATCACCTATTAATTCCTCAATCTATATCAAAGAAACAGATAGAAACATATTCATAAAATAATGATTATTTAGATACATTATAATTCATTCCGGACATCATTAATAAATTCATGAATTAATTCATTCAGATTCATTCAGACTTTTACTATAATTCATCATTTTTATCATACGTTTACGATTAAAAATTGTATATAATTGAAAGAAAATTGATTTGTATGTTGTTTATTTCTTCGGTATTAGAAGAAGTTTGTTAGAGAGAAATATTACTTTCACACCCAACAATAAAAGAATATTGAAAATTTTTATTTACTAAAAAGCTTACACTAAATATACTGGTAATAAGATTCCTACTGTATGTGCAGCTTAGAAAATAATGCTTCTCTGTATAATATCTACATTCGCGGATTTATTCCGAACTCTAAGGAATCCGACGTTCGGAACGTGGTTTGAAAAAGTGTATAAATGAATATTTTTTTCATATTTCTTATCACCTGAATTAGAATACACGTATAAAATTGTTTTAAGAATATTAATTCATGAAAAAATTATTTAAATACTAATTTTTGGCAAAAGATGAAGAAAGAATGACGTACTTTCAAAACATTATACGTTTAAAGGAAATGTTTCTATAATAATACTATATTGTTTATATATAGCTTTTTTAAGTAGAGCCTGGACTAGGACTTAAAAAGAATTTTTTAGAAGTGGATTTATTAATATTTTAATGCATCAAAAAGAAAAATTTTAACAAAAAACATCGGTTATTGCTTCAGTCGAACGTAACTCTGAAAATAATGTGAGTGCTTCAAAAACCGTAGTTCAGGCTCTCTACAAAAGTCGTAGCTGTATGTACTTAAAATATTATTAATATACAAGCATTCTCGAAAAAAAAAGGATTGTTTTGAAAATATCATTCTTTCTTCCTTTTTTGTAAGAAATTGCTTTTAATTAGTTTTTTATTGTAGTAATATTCTTAAGACAATATTTTATGCTTATTATAATTCAAGTGCCACTAAATATCAAAACATTAATTCATTTATATGCATTTTCAAACTCATGGTTCCGAACGTAGTCGAATACCTTAAGGTATCCGACTACGTTCGGAACCGTGGTTTTGCAAAAGCGTATAAATGGACAATATATATGATATTTAGTGTCACTTAGATTAGAAAATGTATATAAAATCGTTTTAAGAATATTATTACAATAAAAAATAATTTAAGTACAATATTTTGACAAAAAATGAATATAGAATGACCAATTTTCGAAATATTCTCCTTTTGTGAAAAATGCTTCTATTATAATAATGTTTTGCCTGTATATAGCTCAGACCTCTGTACAGAAGTTCAACTAGAATTTTTGAAATATATAACTTAGAAGTGGGTTTATATCCATGTTTTATGACAACAGAGAGGAGAAATTTTAAGAAAAAGACGCCGATAATTATTTCAATTTGTTGTAACTCTGACAATAATGTTAATTCTTCAAAATATATAGTTCAAATTCTCTGGAGAAGTCTTTGCTTTATATAAGCAAAATATTATTATTTTACAAGCATTTTTTTATAAAAGGAGAACAGTTTGAAAAAGGATTATTCTAAGTTAGTTTTTTGCCAAAATATTGTATTTAAGTATAATTTCTTTTTGTCAAAATATCCTTAAAACAATTTTGTACATGTATTCTAATCTAAGTGACATTAAATATCATGAAAATTATCCATTTATGTGCTTTTTAAAATCCCGGCTCCGAACATAGTCGGATACCTTAACTGAAAAAAAATTGCAGCGTATTTGATTAAGTTTTGACAGGAATGAATTTTGAGAAAATTTCAAAATTAATCAATAAAATTAATTATTTCATTTTGATTTAAGTTTTTATAACTTCACAGTCAAAGGTAATTTAAAAATAGAAATAACAATTTTACAGTTGGTATTTTAAAAAGTTTTTAGCATAAATAACCCTACTTAATATGAAATAATTGTGTTTCTGAAATTTCTCATCTATCCAGATAAGATTGCTTTCAAATCGATCTCATGAAATTAACCTCTACAATAACATTCATCCAATAAACTAACTGAAGGTGCATTAATATGTCACACAAAATAGAGTATCCAGAAGTTTCAGAACTACCGACGTTTCTAATGCACAATTTATTTACTAGCAAATATACACATTGAGCTGGTTTTGTGTTCAATTTATTGTGAAATTTAGACAATAAGGTATATTTAATATATAACTGTAGGTTTTTTTGTGAAAAACAATGAGCAATGTTAATAAGACCTCAATTATTCAATGTTATCTATTCATTAAGCATTACTATCATTATCTTTTGCTCGAAACCATTTAATAGTGTGAGAGACGGCTCTCATTATATGAAATGCACCATGGATTGCATTCCAACTGAATAATTTTCACATGCATGATCTTGATAACTCATTCTATAACAATGTTTAATTTATCACTTTGGGAGTTATATTATCAGGAGATTCATTTATCTAACAGTGATGGGGTCAGATAAAAGTACCCAATACTGTAATTACTTACAATACTATCCACGAGATAAAACTCATAGTAAGAGTTCTAAAAATAGTTTCAGTTTTGTGAATTTTACTTTTGTTAACTATTTATTAGATTTCTGAATCAGGGGATCATAATTATAGATAAATATTAATACGAGTTATTATTATAAAGTTGATTGCAACAATGTAAAGACTTAAGCAAACTTTTAGTAATATTATACGTAAAATATAGTTTTAATTCGTTTAAAGTTTAATCATTATAATAAATACATGTATGATTAAAAAGTGTGTAGTTTGTTGAATCAAAAGAAATGCAAGAGTATTATGAATAATTGACTTTCACTTCATTAAAGTTCGAATTAAGGTGTTAAATTAGGCTAAATCAAATTATTTTCACACACCAATTATTGCTTATTATTCATTCAGATAAACTACGTTAAACTGAAGCAAAGGAATTAAATTTCTGAAAACATTCTTAACACGTTCGTACAAATATATTACAAGGATTTAAATAAAATAATTTTAAATTTGAAGTTAAATGCAAAATTTCTGCACAATTATCCAAAGTAAAGTTAATTATCTAAAGAATAAAGTGCTCTCAATTTAATATTAAAAGTTGATTTTATGTAGCAAAATTTTTGTAAGCGTTAAATAAATTTGTATCTCTGTCAGTGAGAAGACTACTGAATTTTTTTTAAAAAGTTTTTTCTTTTGTTCCACATTAACAACAATATGTTTTCATTTGAAAGGAAATTACAAGAGTAGGGAATATTTTCCTTTTTATTTAAAATGATAGAAAACAATTAATAAAACTGCATTGGGCATCTGTTCTATAAGAAACAACCTACAGTGATAGTTATGATTTATATATACTGAGTTACAATTTTTTCTACTTGACTATTCAAATTAAAAAGAATAATGCAGAATTAATAGTATTAATTTTAAGTCATGATATTTTATATATACAAATACAATACACTTAATACTTTCAGAATAAAAACAAATCTCAAAAGAGTTTTAATCAAAATTGTTATATTAACAATATTCCTTGATTCCAAAAAAGAAAAACATTGTAAATGTCAATCAAATTTTTATCAATTAAAGTAGTTAAGCAATCGTTTATAGTTACGATTTAACTGATTTACAGCAACTATTTACCTCCTTTTCACTTAGAAATTGAATCGAAAACCTAAGCCCCCAATGAATTCCCTAGGATAAGTTTTATACATTACTTTTTCCACGAATTATTAGAAATGTAAGAAATATCTGCGGATCTGGGGATGTTTTGGTATTTTTTAAGCAAAATGGGGAAACGATATCTGTGTACTAACAAATCTTTCTGTTTGAGACAGAGTTATTTATTTCTCGATGTTACCTTCTCCAATTAATTTCAGTTAATTTTTTAGCGACATATAGTTTGAAGAATAGAAAGACAAAATCGAGATCAAAATATGATTCTTACACTGGATGATTCTTTTTACACTAGATTAAGAATAAGGACAATCTGGAAGCATATATACGTTTAAGTAATAGTAACTCATATTTAAGGAATTACTTTATAAAAAGCAATAGCTGCATTCAAATATGTATATTGTTAAGTAAATTAATTTTTCATTTTTGAAGTTATTCCATAAGCTTTGAATAGTGTTCAGTGCAGAATATTTTAAATACTGGTTAACTATATCTGAATTCTAAACAATTTATTAGTGTCCTATCTTAGATGAACTCCAGTAGATATCTAATAAAATCAATAATTAACAACAAACATGTTCTTGTAGAGACTAAACTGACAATATGCATGAATTTGTAATACACTAGTGTACAACACTTTTAGAAACAAATTCCTTTTCACCAATTTTCAAAAATTGCTTGACCAATGCAAAAGTATCTCTAAAAGGATGATGGTAAAAATTAATAGACACTCATGATCATAATTTATGCACATGAAAGCATGATAGTTCAAATATTATGTTGTGGGATGGAGAGAGTATGGTAGCTTCTGACAGTAGTGCAACCTTTGTGCTGTTTACGAGATTCCTTATGAGTCTCAGGACAGAAAATAATCTATCAAGGCACTTCCTAGACTCGGGAGTGTTCTGGAAAGTAGAGGTACGATTGCTCTACCAAAGCATAATCTATGAGATTCCTGTCTGAATATCTGGCTAACAGTTCTATACATTGAGTATCCTCTATCTTGAGATATTCTTCGACTTACTGAGCCCTGTGTGAATCAGCGTTGTCGTTTCTAAAAATGAACTGGATGGCACCTGATTTTCTGAAAAGCTTAACACAGAACTCTTAAATCTTATCCTGGTCCTTCATAGAAATGCCTCTGAAAAAGACGTGTACCTTTATACGTTTGTCCAAAATCTCTCAGACGCAGACCATAACATCATTGCATCGACAGTGGCCCATTTCCATGATATTAGAGGGATGGTACCAAATCTCTGATTCTCTCTATATGTGAACACGTCGAGAATAAGTGTTTAAACTGAATTTCGGGTCATCGGTACTCCTGTGTCCGGGGATAATGTCTGCATCGTGTCAAACGGACTCTCCTGTGACCTGGAGTGAGTGGGTGGCAGATCATCGGTCTCTTTGAAATAAAGCCTTGCCTCATAAAGTTTTCGGTAAATAGTATAGCTCGAAACGGAAGCAGTGAAGAGCTCATTTGTGGGTTCAGTAACTGTCGTTCCCTTATTTCGTCTTGCATTTAAAACCACGTAATGATTCTTCGTTGTTGTGGTGGCTCTGTAACTAAGCTTCTGGATAATGCTCTAGTCTCCCGGAAAACATCTATAACTTGAAAGCAATATTTGGGATACATTCAGCTATTTAACTACCTACACATGTGATTAGTTTGATTCCAGTCTCTCAACCTATCTTTATCGTAAAGTTTCTTCTAGATATAGACTTTGTGCCATCTTTTGTAAAAGTTTCAAAAACAATCGTATGTTTTCAGAAACACGAGTAAAACTAAAACCTTAGTGTTTGAATATCTATCTTATCTCAGTTTTCTTAATTTTTGTATAAAATAATGGAGATAGATTATAATTAAGAAAACCACTGTTATACGTTTTACGCTTTAAATTTTCATTAAAAAAAGTTCTGAAGTTTTTGAAAAATCTGCAAAAAAAGTGTTTGTTTCTTAAATTTCACTCACCAATGCATCATTTATATTGCATTGTTTACAAATATTTTTCATCTAAACTTGACAACTTTTAGACATGTATAAGCGACAAAATTTTTCTACTTAATGTGAATCGTCATTATCTAATTAATTATACTTTCAAGTCTTTTTCAAATCACTACATTTTTAAATTTGTTGATAAACCGAACATGTTTCGTGTAAGACTTCTGCGGCGTTAAGAAGTTCAGAATATTTTTTATTCCTTTTTAAAACGAAGTCTTTTTTTTCAAAATTCTATTGAAGGCCACACTTACCATTCAGTACGTGTAATCCGATTGCGGCGGGTTCAGCATTGGAAGGTACGCAGGAGTAGTTTCCAGAATCGCTGGGCTGAGCATTACTGATCAGGAGTTTACTGGTGGTTCGCTGGGCCTTCTCGGTGTGGACACTTATACCACGGGGAGAATCATAGTTGATCACTTTACCATTGTGGTACCAAAACACGTAATCGGGTGGCACAGGGCTCTCCATTACCAAACAGGTCAAATTTATGGTGCTGCCACTATTGATGTACAACGTAGGACCACCGATGATTTTGGCTTTGCTCTCTGAAAAAACACACAAAGAAAGTTTGTGAAAAAACAATATTATAAAATTTATATCAATATTTCAAAAAATAAATTTTCAATACGTTAAATAAGTACTGCGAATTTTTAAAAAAAAACTTTAATATATTTTAAAAATATTTACTTATGAAGCATAAATACACTTTAGTAACGCACTTTAAATTTTAGTCGGATGAAGGAAAATAGACCAGTAAATGAGTGAAACCAGCAAATAAAATGAATTACCTACAACGTGTGTATTCAAATAGATCAAAGAACTTGAATGAATACAAATGAATATTACAGTCTATTCTCTCTTTTGAGAAAACAATTTGCAATAGATACCGTAGCTCAGTGCTTCTCAAACTTTCTATACTTGAGACCCAATTTTCAGTCAAAATTTTCATCATGCCCCTCTTCATACAATAATAATGTATTGATTTCAATCATAATATACTTTGACGGAAAGCTATACAATACGACTTTAATTATAAGTTGTAGAAATTATCAAGATAAGTATATGATTTAATGCCATGCCCATAGGGTCACTGGTATTTATATTAAAAACTTGTTATTAACTTAGTATTGTTAAAATAATTATGAAACACATTGTGCAGTACTGATACATTTATAAGTTTTTTTTATCTCAGTGTAAATGCTTATTTTATTTTTTATTACTTCCAAATGTATTTTGTTTTGCTTCCTTTCCGTAAATCAAGAATTTATATTAAATAATTTTTTATTTTTGACTTTTCGATATACTCGCGCTCCCTTAGGGGGCCCGCCCCACAGTTTGAGAAACACTGCCGTAGCTACATAATTTAGATAACTGATAATTGAATCAAATTTTTACTATTATTTTAAGAAAACATTAAAGTAGCAGTATATTATAGGGAAAAAAACTAGATGAATGAAAATAAATTCGGAGAGGAGTTTTCAATCGACTATTTCATACTCGCACATTTCTTTTTATTTTTTCCTTTGATGTCAATATATATTGTTCTGCATTAAATCTGAAATGAAAATACCTTATAAATGTTTTAAAGATTGTAATCCAGCATACTGAAGAAAATAATGTAAAAAAAGACACCCTAATTTTGCATCCACAAATACATTAACAAATATGATATATGCCAGTTAGTTACATGTAAGTCTTTTATAGAAAATAAAACTTTTAGAATTCTTTTCTATGTAAAAAATAAGTTCCAGTTTAGGAGGAAAATTACAAACGAAAATAATGATATAAATCACATTATAATATAAGATTCTTACACAACTGGAATCTAAATACAAACAAATGAAATTGCCAAAAATTATTGATATTTATCATTTGTGATAAAAATGATTTCATCAAATTTCAAGAAAAAAAACATGTTTTAGAATTAGTGTTCTTAAAATACAGAAAAATTGTTTCGCTGTATTGAATTTAATTTTTACTGTCTTTTTTGCCAAAGATTAAACACGGCCAAACACTGATGATTTGTTTTCAAAATAAAATACTCCTCTTGATAGAATAACATGATTAAACACGGAATTTAAATCAACACATGAAAGAATTTTCAACTAAAAAGGATTTCATTCAGAGTATTTCAGTGAAAATTATTTTAATCCTCCATTCCCTTTTCTGAAGGAAATTTAAAGCAGATAAATTTATATTAAACAAGATTAATTCTCATTTTCTTATCAATGAGCTTATACACTGTAAAAATTATGAAAAATTTATTAGTAAAAAATATAGTTTTTATAAATTTAAAACATTAAAAAGATTTGACATAAAAAAAGAATTTAAATCTATAAAAAAAAATAGAGAAAAAATTATCTGAGAAAAGTGAACTAAGTATTTATGAAACAAAGATATAAAATAAATGAATTCAATTATGTGTTAAGAACCTAATAATTGACATCAATTTGTTTTCAAAATTTTTTTTATTCTATTATTTCTTTAAAATAAAATTTATAACCGCATTTTTTTCATATTATATAATATGCATTAATTAACTACGAATTCCTTTGAAAAATAAAATATTTAATTAGAACTCTACTTAACTTTAGATGTTCCATATTTATATCCAATAATTACTTCAAGTACTTTAATTACTTTAGTAATAAATTTAAATGACGCATTTAATTAAAAAGAAACAGTTTTTAACCACCCATAAATGAACAATTACTCTAGTTTTTCTAAATGAAATTTGACGAGACAAAAGCGAAAAAAAATGCTTCTAATAACTTTGAAAAGTTTTAGGAAAAAAACCAGGATAATAGAACGCAGTTTCTATTTCATTAACTCTAAAGGAATTCATGAGCTTGCATTTCTTAATGATTAAGTATGAAGAACAATTTTAAACCTCTTAAAGTATCCGACTACGTTCGGAACCGTGATTTTGCAAAAGCGTATAAATGGAAAATATTTATGATATTTAGTGTCCCTTAGATTAGAAAGTGTATATAAAATTGTGTTTTAAGAATAGTATTACAATAAAAAAAAATTTAAGTACAATATTTTGATAAAAAATGAACATAGAATGACCCATTTTCAGAATATTTTCCTTTTGTGAAAAATACTTCTATTATGATAATATTTTGCCTGTATATAGCTCAGACCTCTGTACAGAGGCCCAACTAGAATTTTTGAAATATATAACTTAGCAGTGGGTTTATCCATGTTTTACGACAACAGAGGGGAAAAAGTTTAAGAAAAAAAACTCCGATAATTATTTCAATGGGTTGTAACTCTGAAAATAATGTGAATTTTTCAAAAACTCATAGTTGAGCCTCTGTACAGAGATATGAACTATAAATAGACAAAATATTATTATAATAGAAGAATTTTTGACAAAAGAAGAACATTTTGAAAAAGGTTATTCTGCGTTAATTTTTTGCTGAAATATTGTATTTAAGTAATTTTTTGTCAATATGTCCTTAAAATATTTTGATACATGTATTCTAATCTAAGTGATACTAAATATCATGAAAATTATCCTTTTATGCGCTTTTTTAGAATCACGGTTCCGAACGTAGTCGGATACCTTAAGCTGTTTGCCCTTTAAAACGTATGAACTACTGAAAGTTGGCCGCAACTGGTTTGCCTGTACGCCGTAAGGGCACTGATATTTTTTTCTTTGATTTGAGCTTATTTTTAATTCTTTTGGTGTATTTTAAGTGCTAGTATTTTGAAAAGGGGATGCAATTTATATATGGTACTGAAATGCTTTTCATCCGGCATTTTTTTTGTGGCGAAGGCAGGAATTAGTATGGTGTTTATTTATAAACAATAGAAAAAATATGGATCTTTTTCGTATTTTGGGTAAAAACATTGACCTCTAAGAGGTCAAGATAGCCCGTGCGTTTCTTGATTGATTTATTTTTTAACACGTTTTTATAAGTTTCACTTGTATGCAATGGAGGTTTTGAACTCGAATTTTTACCCACTTTAAAAGGTCAGATTAATTCGAATTTTCGCACATTTGTCAAGGACCCATGGCAATACAATAATTTCATTATTTTGTTTCATTGTCCTGATCAGAATTTTAATAATTAAGGATTTACGAGATTTGGCGTATAATACATTATATCGTTTCTCGATTTGGCGACTAATTGCATAAACCATTTTCAGAATTGGCGACTAATTCCATGTGCCATTTCTTATTTGGCGACTAATTCCATGTGCCATTTCTTATTTGGCGACTAATTCCAGATTTAGCAACTAAAAGATTAAGGTGCAACCCTAAAGCCCTTTATGTGAAAAAAGGTAGGGTGTGTGGATGCCTAGTTTTTCTGAAAATGGAGGGGGAAAAAGACTCGTGCATGTGAATAAAAATAATTTATGTTCTAACTACTAAATATTTTTTATTTTTTATAAAGCAATATACGTTTAGAAGGGATGATATGAATTATCATTATAGAAATACATTTAAAATAAGACAAATTTATGTTCTAACTGCTAAATATTTTTTTTATTTTGATATAGCAATATGTCTTGAAGTGATGATACGAATTAATATTATAGCAATGCGTTTAAAAAGTGATAATACGATTGACATTTAAGATTTCTTCTTCCCACACTTTTATTAGTTAGACCTATATCTATAGAGACGAAATCTTTGAAATATAAAGATGTGGGACTTATCCGAGGCCCCTTTAACGGAGATAATAAATACCCTTCAGATCCACATTAATTAATATCCATAGAAGAGCAAGACTAATTCTAGCAGCCACATAATTCTGGCCCCAAATATCAAACTCAAGGAGAAATTCAACGAAGAATAAATGATAGTTTTAAAAACTAAGAAAACAGGCTTTTATATAGTAGATTGAACTAAAAAAATGAAAAATAAATTATAGTTTGGAAAAAACCCTAAAAAACGCGCTTTTATAGTGTGTGTGTGTGTGAATCAAACTAAAAACAGTAAAAAATAATTCTTAATATAAGAATAAAATGATTAAAACGAGAAAATTATAATTTCATTGTGGTAAAAGCGTGGAGTGTACTTTGTACTACATCTTTACACTAACTCAGCATTTTGGAATGGAACTAGTAAGAAATTATAACAATTAATATAGAGCACCCCACGCTTTTACCACAGTGACATTAATTTTCTTGTTAATCATTTTATTCTTATATTAAGAATTATTTTTTTACTGTTTAGTTCGATTCACATACTATAAAAGCGTGTTTTTCACTTTTTTTTCAGACTATAATTTATTTAACATAACATTTAATAACTTTTAACAATACCTTTAAGTTTCTTTAGGAGCATTATAGTTAAAGCTAATAAGATTTTATTCAAATCCCTTGAACAAAAATACATTTTGTGCCATAAATTTCTTTATGAAATTTCATTAAATTAATTTTTGAAAAATTTCAAGGTACATTAAAAACAAACTTAATTATTAGTATAATCCTTTTTCTAACCTGTATATATTTTATAAAGCATATATGAAGATTTTTATAAGCAATTTTCCTTAGGCGGAGATATTTTTTAGTAAAAAAAAATATAAACCACTAATTTTTTAGCTTAAATTTACCGTCAGGAAATTTATGCATCGGATATGATTCACAATAATGTAAAAAATTCATTTCTAAAAATATAAAATATCAATGTGCAAAATTTTTAGAGAAGTTCAAGTGGAGAAAGCATAATGTAATTGAAAAAAATAAATAAAAAAATTAAATTTATATATTGTATGTTTAGTAATTGCTACATTTATGGAGAATTACTTATAAAAGCCAATTAGTTAAAGTAAATGTTGCTAGGAGTCTCGATATTTAAATAATAATTGAATCTTTAGGAGTTTTGTTATATTGGGCTCAAGACCCTCTCGTAGTTTGATGTAGAAGCTGAGGTGAAATATCAGCTTCACCAATACCATCAAAGTTTATTAGCTTATCTCCACCAAATTATTTTGCTAGGCGATGTTAATTTAAATAAGCTAACAGCATTATTTATTTATTTTCAATTCATTTTACAGAATGCACTTTTAGAATGTTTTGCATTCAGTAATGACGCCCTGTTCAAATAATTAAAAATATACATTTAAAAAGTTATGTGAAGCACATGCGAAAAAGATTGAGAAAATTTATTTAAAATGTTCTCTTATAAATAAATAAATAGATTATCTAAATAGAGTACAGTGTTCTCTGCTAAAAAGAGATAGTGAGAACGTAATAGAGAAAAATAAAATAAAAAAAAAAATTAATAGCATTTTTTTTAAAAAAAATTCTCCTAAAATAATGAAGCAAATAAGAAAATCGAGCTATAAATAATAAGCTTCAGAAAAAAAATTCCAGAATTTTTTTAAAAAAAATCATATTCAATACGAAAAACTGATTAATATGGCTCACAATTATTTTTATATGAACTAGATGATAAATTATCATTTTAATAAAAAACATAATTTTTTATTTACTAGGATATAATGAGTTTTTTTCACTTTTACTGGTATAAAAACATTTTTTGTATGACAAATGTGATATAAAACGTTTTTTTGTTTAAAAAAAAATCGCGCTTGCATTTTTAAGATTTTTAATTACAAATGTGTTTTAGAAAATAAAACCAATGAACATTTTTTTTAACAATCAAATGAATTTAAGCATTTTAAGCTTATAATAAACGCATTTCTCAGACTGTTTTGACTTTTATTTACGTTTAGCTACTAAGCATTTAATTTCAAAAGGGTGATCGTTGCACGATTTTTTTTCCAACATATTATAATAGAGAATAACGCAAAATTATTTTTAAAAGTCATTAAAATAATAGTAACAAGTAAAAAAAGCAAACAATTAGACGGTTTCATTTTCTAACATGGTAATATTTGCGGAACTAGATGGCATTAGACATAACTTAGTATGGAAAACTAAAAAGAAATAATAATTATAAAATCGTTTTTAAATACATACGCAGTTCTGTGACTCGTAGAAGCATTTGTGATACACTACAATAATTGGTGATAAGTTTGAAATAATATTCAGATTTTTCTCTTCTTTTGTAAGAAGCTCTAACATTTCGGGAAAATGATTATTAAATAGAAAGCAACTATAAAATCAAAATATTATACACATTTATATCTTTTTTGAATTTTAAACATTTTTTTTTTATTTATATAAATTTTTGTTAAATTATTCATATTTTAGCTTTTTTATATAAAAAAGGAGATTGTTTTTTTTTCATGCAAAAATATCTTCATGGCTATTGTTCAAACAATTTTTTCCCCCTTTGTTGACTTAGCTTGGATAACATCGAGATACATCAGCAGGTTTGGAAATACATATTTTATTGTGCTTTTCACTGGTTTCTGTTCAATTGACTGCTACTTCGAAGGAAATAAAATTCATGTGACTCTTGTACAACACATTTGCTTCTACATTTCAGTATCTTGTTCAATGTTCTGTTAAATTCAGTATTAGGAGAGGAGGAAGAAGTAATAAATTGCTAGGAACAACACAAGCGTCCTAGCTGACAAACGAATGACAAGTGACGAATTCGATGCCGGTGTTAGTACACCCCTCTCCAAACTTCCTTAAAATGTCAAAGTGAAGAATGAGTTTTGACATTTTACTGTGCATCAGTGCCTCTGCATGGTGGTTCTCTGCTGGCATTAAGACTTGAACCCATGACTTGACTAGAACAACGACGGCAATGAGTTTGTGTCTAGGATCACTCGGTTATTAAAATCACTAAATAAATTGAAGGTGATAATTATACTTGAGAGGAGAGAAATATTCTTAATATCGTTTTGCGAGGTTAGTGATGATTATTTTTCATAAATTTACAGAGCGAGTACATAATTCATACCATTCCGATTCAAATTACTTATAGATGAACAATCCAGTCTCGTTGTCTCCGCTCCATGATATTTACACTGTATGCTAACTATTTCTCTAAGTTTATTTTTTTAATATAGCTATTTAAGGGATAAATAATTTGTTAAACTTGACACAAACATGATTTTCTTTTCAAAACTAAATTATTATAAATAGTTTGGAAATTACTAGTATATGATACTTATCAGAACTTGCCTAAAAAAATGCTTTCGAATTTTAACTAATGAAATGCATTTTAAAATATGAGTCAATTGTAACGTTTTTTAAAACAATTTGCAGAATATCAATAAATTTGTTTTTGTATATTGCTCTTAATATTTTTTAACACTTACGAATTAAAACCGTCAGCATATATTTATTTCTTTGAACTATAACTGGGTCACACTTAACGCATAATTGTTTTTTTAAATTAAGTTTTAAACAAAGTTTAACCCCCCTATCAAAACAAAATATAGGCCATTGTTGTAGAACATCCTCAAAAGATAAATTCTATTTTCTTCCCTTTAATGTCTTCTTTACGGACTTCATTAAACTTTTCCCCCTTCACCCGAGTCTTTAATATCATCTCTAGCAAAAAAACATTTCTAAGCCCATATCTGCATTTTGAATCTTCGCAACCAACTTAAAGCTATTTTTGCTTTTCCTTAAAATCCATTTTAAATCACGATTAAAAATAAAATAAGAAAGTGCGGAAGGGGTGTCCTCTTATCAGCTGAATCTCACGAACGCATTCAGCAGTAATTTAAGCGTTTCCAGGAACAAGTTGAAATTGTTTGGATAAGCATAATTGAGGGGTCCATTTAACGGCTTTAATGTTATTTGCCGGAGTGAACTCTTAGAAAGTAAACTATAAAGGCGAATATCAGTTAGGAAAAAAATTTAAAAAAAGGAAGGAAGAACACATCCATAGCAGACTATTCTGATGGGGGTACTTAAATGAGATAATTACCGTAATGGCATTTCATTGGGCGATTTCTTCGTTTTATTTTTTCACAAAGCGCTTCCATTTTTTCTCTTTTGATGTTCATGTTTTCGTGAATGTGTAAATGCGAGGATAACTGCAGAGAGCGTGGGGGGTTGTAAAAAATTATAGTAGAAATCAAAGGGCAGCAGTATTATAAATGCACCAATGAGCTCTTGTGGTGTGTAATTACTTTTCAACTCTGGTTAATTTGGTTGCCACCACAGACCAGTATCTCAGCAACTAAATTAGATTTTAATTAAAAATAATGACTAGGTAGAGGGTTTTAAGGGGAATGCATATTGTTGTTCATTTTAAATGGTGTTCAATTCAATCCGTGGACTTGAGAAATTGATGCGTACTACAAGCGTTAGAAAATTTTAAATAAATACATTCTTAAAAAAAGGCACAATGCTCACGCTTTTTAACTTTTAGTATGTATTTCACATTATTTTATTTATGTAAGCAATTTTCCGGAAGTTTTTTCTAAGTACATTTACTACAGTCTGAAACTTTCAGAAAAACTTTCAACAATGAGTTAACTAATCATTGGGGAAATCCATTACAAATTAGAGATTTTAATGCATATTGAAAGAAAAATAATAAAAAACTATGAATAAGAAATATTTCTTTAAAATAAATTTCGATTAGTAATAGATAATATTAAATAGATAATTATGCTAATTTTAATTGCTTTTTTTACACATTACAGTAGAGGAAAAATAAATAATAAAATTAAATATTCAATGAATTTATTATTACTGGGAACAAATTGAGACGATTCATTCTAAGAGTATATATATACATATATCATTTTAACTACACAAATACAAAGTTAATTTGAATAAAAATAATTTCTTGATGTAAATTGTAAGCGATAAAATTAGAGAATACTTAATTTTGAAATTAAAAAGAAACACTTTATGCACAATAATGAAATTAGTTTCCGTGGACATATGAAAACTTTTTTAAAATGTCATTTTTTAGAATTGAAACTTACCTTATTAAAACTAAAAATACAAATCAAAACCCATTACAATATACCGTAGACTATTTTATAACGGAAGTTTTCAATAGATATACAGCTTTTAATATTCTCATTAGGAATATACTTCCGTATTCTCTGTTAAAATGATAAAAATAAACGAAAAAATAAAAATAATAAACTTCAAAACTAGATAAATTTAAGTTCTTTTTTTTTTGCATAGAAAGTTTTTATAGTCATTTTTTTTTAAAAAAACAAAGATAATTTATTTTTACATTACATGGACTATTTTGGTTTAGGGTTCAAATATCCTTCACTAATTAGAACGCAATCATTTTAAAAATGCTGAATAATTTAAAACTCAAACATTTCTTTAACGTGTTCCAACATTAAAACATTAATCATGAACTAAATTAAAAGACAGTATTCAATTAGATTGTTTCTATACAATAGACAATTATTAAAATAAATAACATACATAGCTCATTAGTTCCCAGATGTGTATGGCAACTTTTGGAAAACACTATTAATTCAACATTAATTCAACCTTGCAAATCAAAACAAATATTTAGTAAAAGCAACGTATTTCATTAAACAACTATTAGAAAACTAACGAAGATAATGTTAGATCTCAATTTCCTGCCTTATGTATTAACTCTTAAAATAAAGGATCTGTATGTCTAGAAAAGAGTTTCTAAACTATATTCCAGTGTTTCTCTATGTACGGGAGAATTCATTGTTTTCACAAAATTCTATTTTTCTTGTTATAGATAGAGAGAGAAATCGTATTAAATAAGATAATAATAATAATATATATATATATATAATAGTTGCTTATTTCTTTTCCTATGTTTTCCAAATCAATTAGCATTAAATTTCAATGTTTTAGTTCTATGCAAAAGATAAAATTGTAATCCTGAATTTTATATAATTTTTGTTGCTTAACTAAACTTCATGGTTGTTTTAAGTGCAACAATGAAATAAAAGGGATCTCAAATTAAAGTTCGAAAAATAGAAATTTTCATTATCTCTAAATCACTATTATCAGAAAATTACTCGGAGAATTATCAAGAGAATCCGTAATAATTACACAGTCCTTAGCTCATATGGAGCACGGTATTTTAACATTTTCCGTAATTATTATTAGATTCATTGCATTAAGATGCATTTTTCTGACTTATTGTATTGTTTGGGGGAATTAAGAGTTGTTTTTAAACACAATCGGAGTAGGGTTACAAATAGGAATCAACAGAGATTATTGAATTTCTTTGTTGACTGCAAATAAATGAATGAAACATAATATAATTAAATAACTACACATGTATGAATGATTTGGAGAAATCATAAACAGTAAAGCATTACACACACACACACACATTATTACTTTTGGCAAAAATCATTTCTTTCATTTGATACGTAATGTATATAAAAATGGAAATCCTATTGAATAATTATATAAGTTTTTAACTTTGGAAATATATGAACAAATTTAAATAAGGTGAATTAAAATTTATAAAAAAGAATAAATCTGCACAAAACTTATTCTTTAATAAATAGTTTAAAAAATCTCACTATTACTTGAAATAAACAACTTAAAAAACTGTTTGAAATTTAACTTAGAATATTTTTCAGATAATATTGAATTTATTACTTATTTTTCTAAAAATTGCCATTTAGAGCATTAAAAAGTTATAAGATTATAAGCATAAAAAATTTGGATCGTAATTATATGAAAGAAGTTCTATAATCACTAAGAACTCAAAAATGAAAAATTAAAAAAAAAATAATCTTTTTAATAAAAAAAAGATGAAAAAGATTTTTTAATAAAAAGGATGTATTTTTCAGCAATTTTTGCTCAAAAATTCATTTTCTGATAACTTCAATTTTTGGTACAAAAGTGAATATATAGGATTTTAAAATGAGTAGAATCGAGTAGGAAAAGAAACTATAAAGTTTTGTCTAACTTTTTTGAGCCGTCAATGTAAAATTTAAAAGCTTTGAAAATAATTAAAAATTATTATATCAGATTCAATACCAATTAAGAAAGCTTTTGTAATGGTTTTGGACTATTCGGACCCAGAAGGAGATTTATGAATAACAATTAAGAAGTGTTTATATATATAAATGGGTTTTTAAATTTACTTAGAACAGTTTAGAAAAAAATAACCACGTTGAATGACTTTCAATTCAATTTTAATTCATTTAGGAAATATAGAAAATTTAAAAAGATAGGTAATGTGTGTTAATTTGATGCATGAATTAATTTACTATATTATTATTATATACCTGTGCATAGATATTACATTTTAAATTTTATAATAACACAAGTATGTTAAAATAATCATATTTAAGCATGGAATATTTCATAAGCTAAGCAATTGTTTCACAACTTGATGAAAAAGCTCAGAAAAAGAAAAATATCATAAGTGGCTTAGGTCCAGGTATAAGAAAATATGCTATATTGGAAGATTACAGAAAAAGAAATTGAAAAACAACAAACCACAGACGCAAAAAAATAATTTTACAATGAGAATTCTTTCAAACTTGAGAACTTCGAAAAAACCTTCCCGGGGAAAAACTATCTTGTAATATCTTTATTTTTTAAATGACATATTTAAAAATTATTTTCATTATTATTATTTTTTAAAAATTATATTATATTAATAAATATTTTGCAGTTTATCCGTATTATATAAACTGTTTTGCGAGACTTACAAATAATAAATCTTATTAGATTCGTCAAGTATATAACTTAGAGCAGGAGTGGACAGATTTTTCCAGGATACGAGCAACAGCTATGCAAAGTGTTGCAGTCCACCCAGTAGCGTAGTTGTAGTGAGTTAAAAGAATGTCTACATTATAATTTTACCTCCATTTTAAGAACTCTATCTTGCAAATTTCTGTATTAAGCGAACTTTTTCCTGTAACTAAGAACAAGTTACGATTTTCTTCATAAAATAACCTCCAAATAGCGAAGTGTAATTTCTATTTAACGAAATGTTTGAGATTCGATTCCCCCCCATATTTTTCAAATATTTCTGGACCTTGATATTATGAAATGGTTATTAGGTTTTAGTAAAAGTCGGTCGATCGCGATCGACTTAATGCCCACCTTGGACTTAGAGCAATCACAAAGTACCAACTAAATCAAATTTAAAATGAAATTTTCCGAAATTTGGACTTTTAAAACGAATACTGTACAGTCATTTCATTCATATCTTCATAATTTAACACCATTAAGTTACATATAAATAACTTATTTTCTACTCTTACAAGTGTCGCTACTATATAACTATATGTAAGATGCTGACATAATACGGTTAAAAATATACGCTTACTTTAAAAATATTCATGCAAAGAAAAGAGCAAGTTTCCTCTCAATTCTTTTAAAAATTAGAAACAAGTTTAAATAAATTAAGTTTCGTTTACTTTAAAATAAATTATTAAATACAAGAATTATAGAATTACTTCTAAACTCTTAAGTATTTTGGAAACGTATTTATTTTCATAGATATGTTATAAAACTGGTTCATTTATTATTTATTTTTCTTTAGTAAACTAAAAATCCAGGTATTACAAATTACACAGAGTTAAAACAAAATTTTAATTATTATAATATTAAAGGATGGAACGTGGTTATTTATTAAAAAAATTTTCAATTCGAGTTGATGCGAATAATTTTCTGGTTTCGGTATTTTGATATTACATTTAATCAGTGGCGCACACAAGGGGGGTTCTGGGGGTCCGGACCTCTCTCCCCCAAAGTCCTTGATTTTTTTTCGATTGATTATAATTCTAAGTATATAGTACGTAAAATTTAATTAATTACTTGTTATTAATGATTAATTTTATTAATTAATGCTAATTATTTATTCAAAAATTAGTTTTTTATTGTGTTTTGTTCCCGAAAATCGACAAAATCAAAAGGAGCACGATACAAGAATGGGCAAATTTCGACCCCGGACCCCCCTTGAAAAATTCTTGTGTGCGCTACTGTATTTAATGCATGCTCTAAAATTCTAAAATATTTATTTGAAAAAGCATTTAGTTCAGCGATACTCAACATGCGGCCTACTGGGCCTTTTTACGTGGCTCGGTCATGGTTCATTGCTCTAAAAAATTCATTTATAAAAATTTTGGGAAATTCTTTGTTAAGAAATCAAATACATCAATTTTGATTTTTGCTTTCAATGTCGTATGGGTGTGAATTGAAATATTTTTTTCCTGATTAGTGATAATAGACAACAGCGGAGTAGTGACCATTTTATGAATGGAACTAATTTTGAACTATCATTCATACCTTGAAAGAGAAAAATATACGAAGAAAATAGGTGATTTCTAGACGATTGTGAAGTTGACTATTTTTTAGTGAAAAACAAGCATGGATCAGTAATTGTTTGATTTGTCACGAAAGTGTTGTATTTAAAAAATGCCAATAAACATGAATCGCGTTCAATGACAATGAAGATCTCATTCAAGAGTTGATAAATAGCCAAGAGTTGATGAATAATCTTCACAATAGTAAGAAAGTGTTTTGTCAGTGGTAATGTCAAAGTAATAACAAAGGC
>BMAU01001996.1:0-12983 GCA_019973935.1 Trichonephila clavipes | reverse complement strand
GGAGAACATTTGGAAAAAGATTATTCTAAGTTAATTTTTTGCCAAAATATTATATTTAAATAAAATTGTTTTGTCAAAATCTCCTTAAAACTATTTTAAAAACTATTTTATGCATGTGTTCTAATCTGAGTGACACTAAATATCATGAAAATTATCCATTTATGCGCTTTTTAAAATCACGGTTCCGAACGTAGTCGGATACCTTAAGACGAAATATCGAGTAACACGAAATAATACAACCGTCGTGACAAACTACTTTGGATTATCATGTATTTTTTCTCTCAACCCGAAAAGAAAATCGCTGGACACGAAAAGACTTCAGTTCTAGGAATCAACAAAATACAGGAAACACCAGGGATTTACGAGAGGTGGGAAATGAAAGAGCGATGTGGTTTTACATTATTTTCCTAGATTATTGGACTGTCCTACTATAAATCATTCATAAGAACTCATTGCGAAAGATGATGATAATGTTTAATCCAGTGTTTCTCAAACTTTCAATGTTTGCGACCCAATTTTCAATCTTAATTTTCATCGCGCCCCCCTTCACACAATAACAATGAATTGAATGCAATAACGACGTTAAAGCTACAATATGATTTTAATCATAATCCGTGCAAATGATCAAGATAAGTATTACATTTTGTATATTAAAAGCCTACGTGAATTACTAGTAATTATTAAACTTGTATTCTTCACTTTGAATTGAGAGATTAATTATCAACCACATTGAATCTCAGTATTGAAACAATTATAACTCCCACATTACACAGATTCATTTATAAGTATATTATATCAGTGTAAATGTGTATCTTATTTTTATTATGCCCGAATGTATATTTTGTTTTGCTTCATTTCAGTAAATTTTTAATTTTTTAAAAAGCCTTTACTTTTTACTTTTCGGTATGCTCCCGCCCCCCCCCCTTGTAGGGTTATCCTCCCCTCTAGGGGCACGCCTCACAGTTTGAGAAACGCTGGTTTAACCCTTTAGGGGCAGTGGCTAATACGTCCAGCCACATATTAAAAAATTTTTCTCCAAGCGGGTGTTGGATATTTAGTTTATCCATATGCTCTAATTGAAGCCAAAACGCATAAAAATTAATATGGATGGCAGCACGATACCTTATTTTGCTTTTCATGTCCTCTGATGGGTAGCTAAAAACAGTTTTTCTCTGTATAAATCAATAAATTGTATTTTGATTACTATAAATAAAACTTCTGATCTTTCGACATGTCTTAAGTATACTTTTATCTCATTTGAATGAATTAAGCGATTGTACAATTTTAAAAAAAGGATTTTTTTAGGTTTTAGGAAAGCTTTTTATGTGGATTCCACTACCCCAATTGAACAGAAAAATGACCCATTTGCTGCACTCGAGAAAGAGCACTTAGAATCACGTGAGAATGTTTGGGGTCGGAAATAAAAACAAACTTTGTTTATAATATGTGGTACCAGATTCTCGGGTTCGAAAATCTTTCATTACAGCTTTTCTGCTCGGAAAAAATGTTTCCATATTATAAAATTCCACAGTATATAGCTCATCAAATTTTTGAAACAACTAATTTAAATCCTTAAAAATATTACTTTATTTCTAACTTTTTATACTAAAATTAAATCAAATATAAACTGTGGATACATACCAATTTTAATGTATATTCTAAGTATTCTATGTATATATTCTAAGTAAGTATTCTATATTGTACAATTATTCTATTATTATTTTATTGCACTTCTATTTTGTATTTAATTGTTATTGAAATAGTTATTAGCATTTTCATAAAAAAAATTTATTGTAAAATGATTCATTTTTTCTATCCTAAAAAGTAAGTTAAATGTGGTAAATGCGCAGTGGCTATATTGTCTAGCCACCACCCAGGAATAAAACCCCTGATCAAATTTTTTAGTGACTAAATAATGTTTATAGAGGATGAGAACATTACATTTATAAAGTACTTTATCACAGAAAAGTGTATTTTAGCTTTGTGCTTGTTAAAGGAATATACGGCTCCAGTTATGGCAGACGAAGACTTTTTGGAGTTGATTCAAAGCTCAAGAAATATTGATACAGATTCCGACGGCTGAAATGTAATAAATAATGCAGTTTCTGTTCCTACGTCATCCAAAATCAGGAACAGCATAAAAAGATTTGAGACACACATTCAAATGGTGAAATGAATAACAAAATGGACGACATCGAACAATTTCTTGACAATTTGAAAAAAAAAATAAGATTATTTTCTAGAAACTCGATAAATGTTTCTCAAAAAACTTGGAAAGTATTGTATTAAATTTCATTAAGGTATCCAACTACGTTCGGAACCGTGATTTTAAAAAAGCGTATAATCCAATAAAATCCAATAAAATCAACTGAACTAAAATGTTTCAAATGTGCATGAGCTTAATAAAGGACATAAATCACACACACTATTCATTAACATTAAAAGACTAATATTTTCAGGTAAAACTGTCATATTTTGCTCAAGTTATTGCAGTTTTCTTGTTTCTTGATGATCAACAAATAGCATGTAGAACTTTTTCTCGCTTCTGTCTTTTTGACAGGGCGCAGGGTGTCTTATGTACATTTGTGGCTAGGCCGTGTGTAGCCTAGTGGGACCCTGCGATAATGAAAATGAAAACATTTGAGAATTATTAAGTTATCTTCTAATCTATATTACCATTGTCCAATATGTTATCAAACTTGTGGTATACTTTTCCACCACATATTCTCATAATACATAAATATGATTGCTCAAATCCTGATATTAATGCAGATTTTTTATTTTTCTTTTAAATTAAGTGGGATACTGGCTAACAAAAAAAAACGCCTTATTAACCACAGTCGAGTAGTAAAATGGATGCAATTCAACCTCTTAATGCATTCTGCTCCTGTTCAATCAGATTTAATTTCAGAGAATATGTAGACTGCTACACATTCACCGGACATATTATTTTTCAAAAACTTTGAAATGATTATAATGAATTGAATACTCGCATTTAGCGTCAATTAAGGGGGTATTATCTTTATGAAATCTCGGAAAAATTCCTCGAGGGGATCAAGAATTTTCTCTCTCATCTCTGTATCTCCCAGAACACACGAAACCACTGGTAATGATGCTTAATACCGTGTAATTATCTAAAATGATGTCTTCGTAAACATGATTTTTCTACCTTTGAAACGATATTTTTTAATGATGTCATTAAAACTTGGACATTTTTCTTTCATCAGATTGTTATATATCTAATCACTCTCCGGACTTTCCATTAACCATTAGGAGACTGTAGTTTTGAGAGGAAATTGTGCTTTTTCTCTCTCTCTCTCTTCAGGATGGTGGAATTTCGATTAACCTGCCTCTCCCCTTTTTTCTTAATAATTGACTCTACCATGTGTCTCCGGATATTGGGAACAAGATAGAGTGTTGTTTACCTGATGAGCAGTGGGTATTTTTGAGGGTCAGAAAGTAAGGAAAGAGATAAAAATTTTATAACTGCCTCTTCTAAAACCAACATTTCGGTTAAGTAACACACGTTTATGAATTTCGGCAGACCACATGTTGTTCAGAAAGCAATTAAGAAGGAGAGGACCTCCTTGGTTGGGATTTTTGAACTATAAGTCCGTCCTTTAAGAAGCTTTATTTCAGCTGAAATATCGATTGCCCGTTTTATAATGGTTAAAACGAACTCATTTTAAATCATCAATATCCTTATCACGAGGATATTTACACCGCTGTTTTTAGTGTATTTGTCAGAAAGAAAGGAACTCTTATTTTGAATGTTCTGCAACATATCACAAGACTTTAACCATTTAGTGGTCAGTTTTTTTGCCCAAAATGTTTCAAAAAGAAGGCTCATTTTTTTTATTGCATATAACTAAGTATAATACTTAACAAAAATGTGAAAAAGAAAGACTTTTATTTTAATTTTCGACTTTAAAGTTTGTTTTTATAATTGTGGAACACGAAAACCCCTAAATGTTTGCTTTTTATAAGTACAATCTACAAGCTGGAAAGAATGTTTTATATACCTTAAAAGAATATCTCTCTTACACACATCCAAAACATTTTCATATATTTCTCTTCTACAAACTCGGTTGAGAATGTTAAGTGTGTGTGCATTTATATATGTACACTCAATGTGAAGCATGGTGTAATACTAAGTTTTACATTGGAATGGGATCAGGGATAATATCGGCTTTTTTGGATTATCTGTCTTTTCTCATTTCTTCTCACGCAACAAATTACACCCTGCCTTGTCGATGCCTGTTCTTTATTGAATATTTTCAAGAATCTAAATTCCTACCTTTAGTGAAAAATTTCCGCCTTCATCCCCAAAGAAAATCCCGGGGATGAAATATTTCAGAACCATGGACAAATTTCATCTCTTATATATATAAAACACTTACACTATTTGCCAGGGTTAAGGTGTTGTTATAGATAAAAAAATTATAAATTGTGTTTTATTAGACCAACAAACGTGAAATTTGGTAAGCATGTTTCTTTTGTTTAACAGAGATTTGCATAGAACGACTCCTATGGGGAGCTGAGGGAATTACAGCTGCTCAAAGATAAAAAAAATCCGTTTCCGAACTACTAGACCTACAATAATGAAATTTAGTGTTCCTGTTTCTTTTGTTGAATTTAAATCCACTGTGAACGGGTCTTACGGAAATCAAATCTGAAGCAATCTTTGTCAAATATGTTTATTTTGATGAGTAGAGATCCACTAAAAATGCATTTTGCTGAAATACACTTTAGGAAAGGGGGATACAGGATCTTACAAAATAATTCTACTTTAATTTTAGAAATTCCTGTCATTTTTAAATCAAGAGGTGAGGGTTATAAGAATGTTTTTTCAACACAATCTAACACTTAATGCTAGGACTTAGATATCAATAATTTATATATATATATATATATATATATATATATATATATATATATATATATATATATGTAAATGTATCCAGGGTAACATTTATACATTTACGTGGGACCTTAGATGTATGTATCCATGCAACCCCATGAAATACCCAGTAAAGAGGACGAGTAAAGGCTATTTAACTTTATAACCGGATTTAATTCTAACAATTTGTCGCCTTTTTTTAAAAATTAAAGTTAAATAACTCTGATTAAATCAGTGCTTCTCAAACTTTCAATACTTGCGACCCAATATTATATCATAATTTTCATCGCGCCCCCTCCATACAATGACAATGTATTGAATTCGATAATACGATACTTTGTCGCAAAGCTTCAATGCAAAATTCAATCTCTTAAGTGCCACCGGCGTATATAAATGTCTCGCTCAGCCAGTGCGTAAATTACAACGGACGTATATATACGTTCTTCCGAAATGCGTCTATTAACTGCTATCCATAAAATTATTCCAAGGACTTTGGAACGTAAAAAATTGGCCTTGTAGCGTTTGCGAAAGATTACTTAATTCAGAGGATTTTCTTACTTATTCTCTTCCCCCCCCCCAATACACCACATAGGCGTGCATACGTGCACAACGGAGGCATTAGGAGCAAATCGCGAACTTTTAATCGGAAATTAAGAGGTTAATTATAAACTCTACAAGTTATCAAGATAAATGTTACTTTTTGCATATACTTTTATATATGACAAGCCCGTATGGTCACTGGTAATTATTAAGCTTGTTCTTAACTCAGCATTGTTAAATTAATTATAAAATACATTGGGCAGTACTGATACATTTCTAAGTATATTTTATCAATGTAAATGTGCATTTTATTTTTATTATGTCAGAATATATTTTGTTTGTCTACTTTCAATAAATTAATAATTTTTTAAATCTTTTTTTTTTTGACTTTTCAATATGCTCGTGCCTCCCTCTTAGGGTTTTCAAGACCCTGTAAGGGGCGCATCCCACAGTTTGAGAAACGCTGAATTAAAGGATTCACAATATTGGCAGGTATTTTTTACTCCTACCCATCCTGTAGTTTGAATTGAACAACGCGCATACTCTATGATGTTGTAATTTTCTTTTTGATGACTGTTCAATGCACAACAATATTTTTTGTTACCCTGTAAAGTACCGTATAATTCTTAAAAAAAATATACACTTTCCAGATACTGTAAACCAGTAGCACTCAGACTCACGCCACCTCAGCAAACCGTAAAGTGTTTTTTCTTCTAATGTTGCTGCGTACTGGTATATTTTACCTTTGCAGACCTAGTTCATTCCCCAGGAGCTGGTATCACTTTTTTGCACTATACAGGTGTTACCAATTGCCGCATCGTAATTTCTATGCTCAGTTTCCTCCCTCGAGGGAGGCACCTGAGCTCTGACGATGCGAAATCGTAAAAAGTAGATGTACTCTTAAAGTTTAGGTTTTGTCCCTGACAAAATAGACATAGGCTCGTGACATGCGACTTGCCAGCCAAAATGCTGGCGTCTGCAGTGGTAACGACTATGTGTTCTGTTGTTGTTGCTAATGCCATCTCGCCTGTGAGAAAGGCTGGAATTCTTTACGATAGACGGCGACACCATCGATCTCCACCTCCTCAATTTGGGCATTGAACTGGAGTGAGAGGGAAATATTCTCCAGCCCCTGCACTCGTGGGTTCAGCTGTGAACGCCCACAAGACTTTCGGACCCACTGATTTAACGAGCACGTACTCCGTGTGTACTCGGAGGGTATTTGGTGGCATCGGGTATCGAGCCCTGGCCTTTCTGGTCTGGGATCCGATGCTCTAACCACTAGGCTACCCACGGCCCCATTATGTGCTCTTGAATTTAGCAAACTTTTCCGGGGAAAAACTGTCACAGTTGCTGGACGACATTGACAACTTCATTCTGCAATCGGATGGTGCACCACCACTCTGGTCAATCAAACGTGCGAGATGACCTCGCTGAACATCTCTCCCGATGGATTGGACGAGTCGTAGACTACAACATGCCACCTAACCAATAATCCTGACTCAACACTTTGGGATTTCTCTCTCTGTAAGGTTACGTAAAGGACCAGGTATTCACCCTTTCCCTTCCTGTTGATTTAGCGCAGTGATCTTCAAACTGTGTTCCACGGAATTCTGGGGTTCCACGAGTCACAATAAAAAAAATCAATAAGAAATAAATATGTGTGCAAAATGAATTCGCCTTTTCTGTGAAGTTTGCATAGTTACAAGTATCTAAAGCTCCCCCCTTATTCATTTAAACTAAAAATTTTATTTATATAAAATAACCTTATTTTACAATACTTTTTTAAAACTTTTATTATAATATAATAAAATATTAAAACGTTTCTCATCTTTATGTATACTTCCTACTGGATTGTGAATATTCTACTGTTTACTATCCCGGGCTCCACGAGATAATTTTTAACTCGTTAGTTAGCACAATGTCTTGCAAAACTAGATAGTTTTGTAATGGAAAATGCTCTTTTTTGCATTTGTGGTAAACAACACCTATAATGAAGGAAAGGGAACAACATACCAACACAGTTTATGTTAAAATCTATAAATTTAAGCAAGAACAGCTTCGAAATTTTAGGTTGCAAATTCTCTCGCAAAATATACGGGATTTCTCACACAGTTATAAACATTTTAATGCGATTCAGAGAACTATGTTTAAGTGAAATACATTTCTCAACGTAAATGGCTAAAAAAAATATAAAAACAAATTAAACTCGGAATATATGTAATGTGATTGCATTTAATCTCAATAGACCTAGACTTAGACAGTTTGTGTAAAAATTATCAGCATATATCCGAGTTTCTAAATATAATGCAAGGGTAGGTGACGTTTGAATCACAGATTAATATTATTAATGAATAAATTATATTTTATAAATTAGATTAGAATTTTTAATAATAAATGAAATACTTTTTTAATGCCTTAACATGAAATGCCTATAACACGTTGCTCTACTTTAAATATTACTTTGAACTATATTCTTCCGAAGTATGTGATGTGTGTGAAGTAAGGGTTCACAAAAACACTTCGTAATTCTAGGGGTTCCATGGAAGCACCTTCAAGTTTTACGGGTTCTTGAGTTGAAGATCACTGATTTAGCGGAACCGAAACAACGTATCACAACCGCTATCGATGGATTTCTCAACAAGTGTTTAGGTAAGAATGGATTACGGACTCGTTGTGTGTCGTGTAACTAAGGATTCCACATAAGAGTATTTGTGTCTCATTCTAACAAGAGCTTTAAGCAATCTCATTTAATTCTGTTACAAGCAGTAGCGCGCAGAAATTTTCAGGGAAGTCCGGGGTCGAAAGTTCACCATCTTGTATCATGCTACTTTTGATTTTGTCGATTTTCGGGAACAAAACACAGTGAAAAACTAATTATTGGATAAATAATTAGCATTCATTAATAAAATTAATATATTTAATTAAATTTTACGTACGATATCTTAGAATTATAATCAGTGGAAAAAATCAAGGGCTTTTGGGGGGTTCAAAGGACTAGGACCTCCCTTGTGTGTGCCACTGGTTACAAGTAACACATAATATTTCACATTGTTAACATTTTATAGGGCATTGAAACTGTATACGTCCCTGTATTTTTAACAGAATATCTGAGCGCTAAAAATTCATGAATTGACAATGTCGGAAAATAAGATATGAATTTTCCAAGATAAGATTCCTGTTCATACGAGATGATACTGTTGCATAAAATATTTTCTTAAAAAAAAAAATTGATATAGTTAGTAGGAGAAGAGCTCAAAGAAAATAATGTCGCGATATTTGTAGAACACCGTATTAAGGCCCCTAGTGTATTGTTAAAAGCAAAGACTTTCCAATATACTCTTTGATAAAGAAGGAACTAAAAAAATAATTAAACTAAAAATTCTAGGCAAAAAGTTCTTTTTAAAAATAAAATTTAAGACATTTTTAATAAAGGGATTGTTTTTAGGATCCACTTTCGTTTCTTAGAATTCTAACATTGTTTAACTCTTAAATTAATTGCATAGTGCCTTTTTCCCCCTTTGTGAATGTGTTTACCAACATCTTAAGAAATCTGAATTAAAGTTGGTAACATTTTTTAAGGTTAAATTTGTTTTCATATTTCACAATGTTTTCCTCTTTAATTATATTATCATATGCAATAAACCGCCTTAGCTGTTTCTTCCTACAAATTTTTGTTTAAGTTTATTTCAAGTAAAAAAATTCTGTAGAATTTAATGAGTTCTTATGTACATATTAAAAAAATATTTGCAGATTTTGAGGGGGGGACTATAGAACGTATTCGGTCACCATATTTACGCAAATATGTGCATAATTTTTAATAAATATATATAAATTTGTAGTAGTCAGTTTTTTTTATTTTGTTTTGGCATTCAACTCTCGTTAGTCACGCAGTCTCTCAGATGCATAATAAAAATATTTTCGGTACTGCCCCACACGGTGGATTGAAACGCGTTGCTCCTTCTTCTATCTATCTTTCGTCACTCGCCCACAGAATTCCAGTACCAAGGACAAGGGCGATTTCTTCGTATTTCGGGGGGTAGGGGCTACTAAATCCGATTGATGCAGCACGCTCAGCAGCGTCACTTTTTATGACGGTGCTATTTCATTCAATTTTGATTTTTTCCCCTGATGTTAAATAGTGTATTTTTCAGTTTTTATACGAAAGTAATTCAAAAAAGTATTCTGTAACTTCTGTATGATAGTTTTGGTGATTTGAGATGAATCTGAGAGTCGCCGCGTGCCTAGCAAGTGTGAATCCCAAAATACACTCTATAACAAAAAAAAAACGACGCACAAAAAACGAGTCGTCCGATTGACACGAAAATTGGTGGTTAGAAAGATTATGCACAGAATAGAAAATGATTAAAATTTCAGAAAAATTGAATGGTTTATTTCAGAGTGACGTAGATACAAAGTAATGAGCTCAATAGGGTGTTTACGTTATAATTTGACGTTGTAACATCATAAATATAATGTAAACATGTATCAATATAAAAAATTCATGATTTGGGAATATGTGATTTTACGGCGTTAGAAAAATTTAATTATGGATTTGTATGTTCAATTGTATGCAAACACAATTTCTAAAAAGTTTCAACATTCAAAATTTTCTCTAAACTGTACAAAGTATTTCTAAAAAGTCAAAAATAAAATGTTTTTATGTTTTTAAAAATGTAATTGGTGTATTTTTATGCATGCAACAAGCTTCTCGCAACAAAAGCATTACACATCTGAAGGTTATAATTAGTTAGCTATTATTGAAAAACCTTTGAATATTAAAGCTTAAAAACTTGTCTGAACAATAAATTAACATTAATATTTGCAATGAATAGAAATATTTAAAATATACTATTTAGTTTTTCTCAAAAACATGTAACATAAAAATATCACTAGGAATTTTAAAAAATTGACATTTTTTGTCACGATATGGACTCCAGTCAAATATTTTTGGAAATCCTCAAAACACTCACATGAATATATATAGTTATATATCAGTAACATGAGGGAAAAAGTTGTATGTACATTTATACCTTATATTCTGAGAAAAAGATGAATGCAGTTTTAAAAACATCATTTTTTGAAAAATTTAATTTTCACTATAAAATGCCACTTTATCACAAAAATAATGAATTTCAGCATGTATTTGTCCCATTTTATTAAAAATTAGCATCTTTGCAATTTATTTTGCATAAAATAGTAAACAAAAGTCTTAAATTGCCCAGAACAGCATTTTTCAGTTTTTAACGAGAAAAAATCAAAATTTTCTCCAAATTCTGTATCAATTTTTAAACAATTTGTAGCTTTCATACATTACATACATCAAATTTGAACAGAAAGCATCATAAATATAATGTGAAAATGTATCAATATGGTTTTGGTGTGAATTTGAGATGGTATTTAAAAATACCTGATTATATATATATATATATATACGCCGTTTCTTAAGTTTTCGCTAGGATTTCGTAACATTATCATTAGGTCTTGTTGTTGCAGACAGTTTCTAAGTTTAAAACTTTAAAAGTTACTAAACTGGACAAATGATTTTTAAAAAGACAAAATAAAACTGTTTTTATGTTCTTAAACATGAAATTTATGTATTTTATGTATGTAACAAGCTTTTCGCAAAGACAACAAACATCACATGTAATGTATCATCTCATACCTTTTTCTCAGAAACTATTAAACATAAAAAGACTCAAATTTTTATTTATATTAATTAAACATTATATTTATACTGAAGTGAATTTTTTTTAAAACATAATAATTAGTTTTTTTAAAGGCAAACTTTTAGTTCACCGAGCAATTATTATTATGAATTTATTGAAAATGTCATTTTTGTTATGATAACTGCTTTATATTTAAATGTCTTAAGAATGTTTCAAAATGTCACTTCAGTATACAGTGCATTTAAGAAACATACACACAGTAAATTTACACAATTTTAAAAATATAAACTTTAAACATGCATACAGTAAATCTACACAATTTTAAAAAAATAAGTTTTAGAAAACAGAATTTTTTATAAAAAAATCTTACCTTTGTATTAAATTTAATCCAAATTTTTCTTAAATATCCCATAATTGTAATTTCAAGTATTTTTAAAATATTTTTAGCGTTTTTCTAAGCCTAAGTTTTAATTAGTTATTATTACTAATTATTTAAACTAAATTTAAAGTGAAGAATAGGCTTAAATTTAGGTAAAATCACTAAATATTAAATATAACATTCAAATTAAAACCACGCTTCCAAATTTGGCACAAAATTTTTTGCATATCTAATACAGTTAAATTTACAGTTACTAAACAGGTATCTAATGTGTATTAATAAAAATAAATTGAGGCTTTTCAACTTTGCCCCAGACTTAAAAAGACAATGTTTACATTTCTATCTGTCAAATGGGCGTGTTTCATAAGATTATTATTTTTTAAAAATCATTTTAAAGTACTTCTAATTCATATAATGGCTTGTATGTTATATGTATGTAGCTCCCTATTTGGAGATTTATGGATGTAGCTCCCTATTTGGAGATTTTAGAAATATCAGAAACTCAAAATCGATTTTTAAAAAGTTATTATTAAAAAAATTTCAGCGAAGCATTTAACTCTGTGACCTTAATTATAGAAAAAACTTTAAAAGGATCCTTTTAAGTTTGCACGAATTAAGTGTTGAAAAAAATTCCTGCATATGCTCATAATGTTTAGAAAAAAGTCTACAGAAGTTTGAAAGAAGTTTGACAGAAGTCAGAAGTTTGAAAACACAAAAATTGTTGCTCCCAAAATTAAAACTTAATTAAAGTTTTCAAGCTCTTATTCATACTTTACAAAAGGTAACAAAAGCTGTCTTCAAAAAAATTTTCCTTCCGAAAAAAGATATGAAATAGCTTTCATAAACCGTTCCGGCGGGCTTCTCGTACTATTAGTTTTTTCATATTCGGGTCCTTTTTTTCCATGAAGAAATGAACACCGTAATCTCCAAACTATAGCCTAGTAAACATCCTGGTCTAGGATGTTTACTAGGAACCCGAAAAGAATTTCAATCTATGCTTCTTCGTTTTCTTCATGCCCTATTTAAGGCATCTGACTATGACCGGAACCGTGATTTTCAAAAGCGCATAAATGGATAATTTTCATGGTATTTAGTGTCCCTTAGATTAGAATCTATGCATAAAATTGTTTTAAGGGCATTGACAAAAAAATTTATTTAAATACAATATTTTGACAAAAATTTACCTTAGAATAATCTTTTTCCAAATGTTCTCCTTTTGTGAAAGGTTCTTCTATTAGGATAATATTTTGCCTGTATATATCTCAGACCTCTGTACAGAGGCTCAACTAGAATTTTTGAAATATATAACTTAGAAGTGGGTTTATTCATATTTTACAACAGAGGGGAGCAATTTTAAGAAAACAACGCGAATAATTATTTAAATTGGTGGTAACTCTGAAAATAATGTGAATTTTTCAAACATTCTAGTTGAACCTCTGTAAGAGAGGTCTGAGCTATATACTAAGCAAAATATTTTTATAACAGAACCTTTTTT
>BMAU01001995.1:0-40424 GCA_019973935.1 Trichonephila clavipes | reverse complement strand
TTATAGCTATATTTTAATATATATATATATATATATAGCGTCAATGGCCGGTGTTGGTTGTTCCTGAATAAACGAAGAACTGATTGCCTCTTACTCTTCTTTATTTTCACATAAAACATCAAAGGCGTTACGACAACACAATAAGCTCACTAACACATAAACATAATACACTCATCTTCATAAATTAAGGACAATTCAGAATCACTAGAAATTGAACTCTAAAATAAAAATTTCACCTGTAGAATTATCACACACATCTTAAAAGAATATGCAAATTATGAGGAAACCACCAGATTGCGGATAGTACGTCACTATGACGAGAGTGAAAGAGAGAGGGGTATATAAGGAATGATGGCAAAGAAGTAAAATTGTTCATAAGTGCTTTAAAAGCCTTTCAGTGTAATAATGGCATAGTTATGGCACAAAGGAAGCATTTGGATGATTTTTTACGTGGTAGAATTATTGGACGACTGGACTGTGGACGTACCCGGCTGGAAGCATCCGGAGGAACTTGGAATCGTCCAGAGTGTCATCTCCAGGCTTTAGCAACGATTCAAGATGATGGTAATGTGAGTAGATGTTACAGCAAAGGTCACCCCCGAGTTACAACGCCGAATGAGGACCGGTTTTAGCAGTTACTGCCAAAAAAAAAAAGAAACAGACGGAGCACCTGTCTTGTCAGCCTCTTCAGCTACCGATACGACAGTTTCAAGGCAGACCGTTTACAGACGCTTTGGACATTGGTCTATATGCTCGTAGGCTTGTCAGATGTGTTTTGTAAATTTTACGCAAACGACTGTGTCGCCTGCGATTAACCTAGAGTAGAGAGCTTGCATTGTGTGGACACCACAACAGTGGTCTTGTGTGATGTTTTCCAACGAGTCCAGGTTTAGTTTGCAGTCTGATTCTCGCCGGAGGATATCACCCGTATGGATTGGCCAGCATACTCACCGGACTTGAATCCAATAGAGCATGTGTGGGATATGCTTGACCGACGAATTGCAGCCTCAACCCCCTCCCACCTGTCTACCGGAACATCGGAGGGCATTGCTTGATGAGTGGTGTTATATTCCCCCAGGATCAGATTGATAATTTGATACTCAGCATGCATAGGCGTTGTAAGGTCTGTATTGCATCGCCCGGGAGACGTACTCGTAGTAACCATCATACTAACCATGTTATACTGTTTTTGTAAATAGGTTCTTTTTGAAATTTGTTCCAGGGAGTATATAAAATTTGAAATTTTTATTAATTATGTCAAACATATAGCATCTTTTTGATCTTTGCCTTTTTTGTTTAATAAATAGACTTTACGAATAAGTTAAATTTGTTTTTGCTTCTGTCTCTTTCTTTGCCTGAACTTCATTATCTTTAATTTATGGACATGAGTGTAGATAAAGAGCTGCAGTTATTTACATATATTTAAGACGACGAGCTGGAGGCAAAAGCATACGGCGAGATTTACATGGTGAAGGCAAGTAGACAAAGAGAGACATCACAAAAAGATTTTCACTTTATATACCGGCAGGGACAATCGCGTGCCTATTTTGTAATAAGAGCTTTGATTGGTTAAAATGGTGGGAAAGAGATATCTGTTACTTGTTGATTATGATTAGGGGCATAGCTACCGCCGTATCAATGATACGGGGCCCCCAAAACTACAAGGGGCCCAACATGTGTAACTACGGTCCCAATAACAGGGCTCCCATATCTAAAAAGGGCCCCGAAAGAATTTTGATACAGGGCCCCTTCATAGCTAGGTACGCCAGTGATTACGATTAAGGTTAAGGCGTTATTTTTGAATAAAAAGGAATTAAATTTTGTTTAAATATTATTAAAAAGAGTTAATTTTAAAAGGATGCTGAGGGAACTACACACACACACACACACACACATACGCACGCACACACACACGCACGCACACACACACGCACACACACACACACATATATATATATATATATATATATATATATATATATATATCCACGTGTGTGTGTTAAACAATTTATTTATAATTACTTTTACGTTTAAGTGACATAATTAAAAGAGTACGAAAAGCTCTCTTAGTTATATACTTTTTCTTTTCTTTTTTTTACAGAGTTTTACAGTCTTATTACATATATGTAGGGTTGGATATGTGCAATGGACAACCCTCCTATATACTTAGGGAGGAGCAGTCCACACTGACGTCACACCCCGTCAGGAATGTCCGACTAAAAGGACACACGGGAAAATATGTAGACGGACGTTAGGGACGCTAAGCTTTAGACGTAGGAGAAAGACGTTCTCCTTTGCTGTTTAGTATAATTTAGATATTTTATCCTTCATCTTATCAAATAAAGCATTTATCATCCTTAGGTTGTAGTCATTTTCCCATATTTTGGGGGCTCGACCTTTCTCTTGCATATTAAGGAAAATCACCTCTAGACGAGGAAAAATTTTTTAAGACGCGTTAATATTTTTCTTCAGTGGACACTACATTGCAAAAAGCGTAAAAACAACTTGTTGCTGTTGAACTTTCTTTTTCTTGGATTCCTATAGTGCCTCAACTGGTTTTGGATTTATTGTATGGACTGCTCCCCAACCCCAGGTAGGCAAAATTTAATTAAACGTAATTTTTGTTTGTTTATTTTGGCTTTAAAATTATTGTATTTAGTAGTTTTTAACTCAGAGTGTGATAGGGAAATTTTGATTACAACCTTGCACTGTCTATAAATTTTCAAAGTGATTAATTTTGTATATTAAGATGTCCTGTAAAAAATTGGGCGATATCCCTATAATTGCTAATTCGTTGAAATGTGGTACAACTCGTGCTGTAAAAACATTAAATTCTATATTAGGATTCACCGAATTTGACCGTTCTTCGCGAAATAAAATAAGAAATTTTTCTACATTCCCTAAAGAGTTTAGAGTTGAAGAACACAAAGAAAAATTTTAACCGAATTCTCATTGCCTGATTTTATCTCAGTCTCTAATTTATTGTATTTTAGACGTAGAAACAAATGAGCAAAATTTATGCAATAGTATATTTAAAGCTTTGACGAACTTAGATGAATTCCAACTAACATTAAATAATTCGGAGGCATCCTTTTCTGAAGGCGAAAACGTAGTTTCAAAACGAATCACGTTAGACAGAGATTTTTCATCGAAAGGGACAGACCAGCACTCCCCTTTTCAACATCCGGTCAGTAATGCATCCCTACCCAGCGTTCAAGGTTATTCTTTCATGCCGGCACATCAAAACGTTTCATCTCTTTGTACACAAAATACTTTTCCTACCTATTCAAACGATGCTTCCCTTACAGAGATGAATACCCAGTTTTGGACTTTATTGCGGGATATTTCGGCGACTAGTAGAAAATTTACCGGGGAAGATTTTATTCTGTAAATAGTTTCTTTCACGATGTTGAAGAAAATTTTGATTTATTCCCAGCTATCAGTTCTTCTCAAAAATTAATTTTCATGAAACATCTAGTATGTGGAGCTGCTAAATCATTTCTTTTTCACAAAGAAATTTAAATACATACGAGTCATTCAAAAAAGCTTTAATTGAAGAATTTTCGATTCAGTTACTTATCTCTCTCTCAATAGAAATTCACCGCGAATTAGAAAAAAGAAAAATGTATAAAACCGAGACTTTAATGCAATATTTTAATTCCATGCGTGAATTAGCAAATAGATGTGATTCAAAAATTGACGAAGCGTCAATTATCCAGTACGTCATTAATGGAATTGATGGGCCTCGTTCAGATAAAATAATCCTCTATGGTGCAACTTCATTTTCCGAATTTAAGCAGAAATTACGTACCTATGAAACTGTCATTAAAAACATGGGAATACATAACTCTAATTCACTGAATTTTCGTCATTCATATGAAAGCCGAGGACGCGATTTTAAACAACAAAGCTTCCAAAGAACACCCACAGATTTAACATTTCCGACGCAGCTAAAAATCCCCAACGTTGTTTTAATTGTAATGATATAGGTCATCTATCAAAATCTTGTCCTAATCATTCACGTGGCCCCAGATGCCTCTCATGTAATCTTTATGGTCACAAAATCATTTAAATGCCGACGAGCTAATTTAAATAACACTTCTACACCACCTTCTGTTGTAAATGCTGTGCATGAATTGCCTTCTCCTATTAATATGTGTAAAAAGACGTAACAATTTTTGGCCGTAAACTTAACGGGTTAGTAGACACAGGCAGCATTTTAACACTATTAAAAATTCTACTTACATAAATATAGATGCACCGCCACTGAAACAAATCAACACATTATTAACAGGTTTTGGTTTTTCGCGAATTAATGTGATAGGAACTTTTGATTCTGAAATTACTATCGATGATCAAATTTTCTGTTACTATTTCTGTTGTACCAAATTCTTGTACACATTATGATCTTATAATCGGTTGTGACGTAATTAAACAAGCGCATCTAAATATATCGTCTACAGGCGTAAAATTTGCACAAATTTTAAGGCCTTCTGATAATGCAAATGAAAATTTTATTATGACGATTTCTGACGGTTCACCCACATTTGATATCGGTCCAAATGTTTCTCAACATAATCGAGCTGAAGTCGAAAAATTGCTATCGACATACACGCCTAAAAAACGAAAACTGTAAACATTGAGCGATATCGCTCTCACCGACGACGAACCGATATTTCATAAGCCCCGACGTTTGCCATTTGCTGAACGAGATATAGTGGACGCTCAAGTTGATGAATGGGTTAAAAATGGAATTGTTGAGCCGTGTTCATCCCCTTACGCTAGTCAAGTTGTGGTAGTAAAGAAAAAAGACGGGGGAATCAAGAGTTTAGCTTTGATTATAGACGCTTAAATCATAAAATTATTAAAGATAACTATCCTCTTCCTTTAATTGACGATATTTTAGATAGTCTCCAAAATGCTAAAATATTTACTACTCTAGATCTAAAAAATGGATTTTTCCATGTCGCGGTAAATGAAAGGAGCCGTAAATTTACTAGTTTTTGTTACTCACAATGGTCAGTATCAATTTAGACTAATGCCTTTTGGATTAAGTACTTGTCCTTCCAATTTTATGCGGTAAATAAATGCCATTTTCCGACATCTGATTTCGAAAGTATTGTTGTCCCATATATGGATGATGTCATTATTCCCGCTGCTAATGAGTTACAAGCCCTTGAATATCTAAAAATTGTTCTAGAGGTAGCTTATGATTACGGACTTGAAATAAATTTTTAAAAATGTCAATTTTTACATAATACAATTGAGTTTCTTGGCCATATTAAAGAAAACGGTACATTGTTTCCTTCCCCTTCAAAAACTAAAGCTGTTATTAATTATCCTGATCTTAAAAATACTAAAGACGTTCGCCAATTTCTTGGTCTTACTGGCTATTTTAGAAAGTTTTACCCTCATATTCGACCATAGCAAAACCTTTGAGTGATCTCCTTCGTAAAGATTCCCTTTTCCAATTTTATGCTGAACAACAGACAGCATTTCAAAAATTAAAATACTTACTTTCCCAACAACCCGTTTTAAGTATTTTTAACCAAAATTCTCCCACTGAGATTCGCACTGACGCGTCAATCGATGGTTTGGGTGCAGTCCTACTCCAAAAATCCATACATGACAACCAGTTTCACCCTGTATTCTACATGTCAAAAAAGACATCAGACCATGAAAGAAAGTGCACTAGTTTTGAACTAGAAGTCCTTGCAGTGGTCGAAGCACTAAAAGTTTCGCATCTATGTACTAGGAACATCATTCACAAAATTATTGCTGACTGTGACGCCCTCGTCAAACACTAAGTAAAAAAAGAGCTTAACTCTAGGATAGCCAGATGGGCACTTTATCTCCAAGAATTTAATTATACAATAGAACACCGTACAGGCTCAAAAGATGGCTCATGTGGATGCTCTCAGTCGACCTCCACATTGTATGCTAATCCAAAATAGTGTTCATCTTCAATTTCTCAAAGCACAACAGGCTGATGACCAAATAACAGCGATAAAGACGCTTCTAGAAACAACGCCGCATGATAACTATATCGTAAAAACAAACTTCTTTACAAAACAGTCAATGGCACCGATTTACTAGTGGTACCTGAAGAAATGCAGGCTAACATCATTAAACTGCACATGAACGTGGACATTTTGCTGTTCTACGCACGCAAGATTTAGTTAGCAAAGACTTTTACATCCCACGACTTAAATACAAAGTTGAAAAATGCATTCAAAAACTGTGTTACATGTATTCTCACAAACCGGAAACGTGGAAAACAAGATGGCACGCTTAACCCGATAGAAAAAAACGATTTACCACTCCATACATTTCATCTAGATCATTTGGGTCCCCTAGCGACAACTTCTAAGAAATATAAGCATGTTTTTGCAGTGATTGACGCATTCAGTAAATACATGGCTCTGTATCCCACTAGATCTACGGACGCTGCAGAAGTCATAAATCGATTAGAAAACCAAAGATATGTATTCGGAAACCCCTCTAGGATTATCACTGCTAAAGGATCCGCATTTACTTCCTCCGCATTTGAAGATTACTGTAAAAAAAAGCAAAAACATCCTTCATATCTCCGTTACAACTGGTCTTCAAGATATAACGGCCAAATTGAAAAACAAAATTCCACCATCATTGCTGTGCTGTCAAAACTTTCTGTCGACGATCCTGAGAAATGGTATTCTCACGTACCCCACCTGCAAGAAATCCTGAACTCAACTTTTCAAAGAAGCATCAAGATGACTCATTTGAGCTCCTTTTCGGCACCAAGATGAAGTCTTGCCAGGACATTGAGATTGTCGAACTTCTTAACGATGAGGTTACAGCTCAATTCCAAGAACAACGGGATGCTCTCCGTCAAGATGCCAAAAGCAAATCTACAAAGTTCAAGATGAGAATCTCTCTCTCTCGCCGCACTTACAATCTCCGGCGCAGACAAGCTCATAAATATCAACTACATGACCTAGTAGCAATTAAACGCACTCAGTTTGGTCAGGCATGAAACTTAAGCAAAAATACCTCGGACCATACAAAGTTACAAAAGTCAAGCACAATGCCACTTATGACGTAGAAAAGTGTGATTTTGTCGACGGACCATCAAAAACGTCTACTTGCGCAGAATTCATGAAAACTCTGGCTAAGCCAAACTAACTCTACTTGATTTCTCCATTAAAAACTGTTCACAATTTTTCTTCCTGTGAAAGACTTTCGTTATGGACATTAACAACAGACTTTTTTTTATCTATTTATTTATTTTGATACCATTTTTTATTGAATGACTCTAACATTTTCTTATTTCATTTTAGTACAATTTAAGTGTTTAGAAGTAGGAGCATCTTGCTTCAATATGTTCCTGTTCCTTATTCCAGATTCTTATTTTTAGCCTTAATCTTATTTGTATCGTTAACATAATTTGTTTTACCCCAGTGGTAATCTATGAAATTTTTTCTATTTATGAAATATTACTTTAAATTTGTTTATTTTTCAGTATTTTTGTACTTTTCTTTGATGATATTTTGTATTGTGTATGATTCTTTCATCTACTGTGTCACTGTGTACATTTTTAATATTTCATTACTATGTATCTGTACATTTTATCATTGTATGTAATCAGGCGAGGTCGCCTTCCCGGTCATGATGGCCGATGTAGGGTTGGATATGTGCAATGGACAACCCCCTCCCCCTTACTTAGGGAGGAGCAGTCCACACTGACGTCACACCCCGTCAGGAATGTCCGACTAAAAGGACACACGGGAAAATATGTAGACGGACGTTAGGGACGCTAAGCTTTAGACAATAGGAGAAAGACGTTCTCCTTTGCTGTTTAGTATAATTTGGATATTTCATCCTTCATCTTATCAAATAAAGCATTTATCATCCTTAGGTTGTAGTCATTTTCCCATATTTATATCCATCCGACCCTCTTGAAATGATGTCTTAAGAACATAAAATTGTGAAAAAAACTGCTTGAAAAAATATATATGTTATATTTAAGATATATTTAAAAATTATTAAATTTTGTTACTTCAACGTGAAGGTAACTGCAAAATCTAAATTGTTCTGTACTATTATTATATGTATTCAAGGATATAGAAATGAAATACAATTTTTTTAGAAAAACAAAATATGAAGTTAACAGAATCTTAATAGAATGAATGCAAAACCACAATTCTAAACTATCATATTTTAAATCTTTAGATTTTATTATCTCTCATCTACAGTATATTAAATACACATATAGAGATTAAATAATTATTATTTAAATATCTCCTAACTATTTAAAAAAAAATTCATTAGATCTCCCTTTAACCCTTCCCTTTCGTTCCTCCACGGGAACGGAAATGAAAATTTTATTTTGATTGAAACAATATATAGATTGAAATTTCCCTGATTAGATTCCAAAGTGAAAGAAATAATAAATTATAGTTTGTATGTGTGTGTGAAAAACTAAAAAACACGCTTTTATTGTTATTCAAACAAAAAGTAAAAAAAAATAATTCTTAACATAAGAATAAAATGATTAACGGGACAATTAATGACACTGTTGTAAAAGCGTGGGGTGCTCGAAATTAATTGTTAAAATTTCTTACTAGTTCTATTCTGAAATGCAGAGTTAGTGTAAAATTGCAGTGAAAAGCACCACACGCTTTTATTACGATGACATTAATTTTTTTCTCGTTAATCATTTTATTCTTTTATTAAGAATTATTGTTTTACTTTGTAGTTCGATTCACTATAAAAGCATGTATTTTTAGTTTTTAAACTATAATTTATTTTTCATTTTTTATTTCGATCTACAATAAAAAGCGTGTTTTTAAAAAATTATTTAGCCCATAATTTATTCATTGATGAATTTAATCTGAAATGCGTCATTTTTTTAGAATCTAGAATACCATTGGCATCTTATCTTTGCGTCGATACGATCTGGTTTACAAAATGTGGGATCAACAAACTGAAGGAAATCTGGAAGAGAGAGAGCTAAGAGTTTGAAATATTTTATTGGAAGGAAAAGCCAATGATATTTTTATTAAAATGATGATCACTATTTGTATTAACCATGAGCGTTTTCGCTTTAAGGTTGTAACTTAATCTCTTTTAGTCGCCAAATCTGGAAATAGAAAGTCGTTAATTTTGATGATCCTGATCAGGACAAGGAGCAAAATTATTAAATTCTTGTATTGTCATCGCGGTCCTTCGCAAGTTAGCATAATTTCGAATTAATCTGACCTTTTAAAGTGGGTAAAATCGAGTTCAAAGATCCCGTTATATACAGATGAAACTAATAAAATCGTGTTAAAAGGAAATTTTCAATATCGAATAAATATCAACATGTAAAAAAATAAAACAAATTTTCTCTAATATGATTTCAGTACTTATTGCTGCAACATGCAATAAATCTTTTTTTCTCATATTAGCTTTGACAATATAAATCAGTGACACGATTAAGCAATCCCACACATTACCATTTCTTTAATCAAATTTTTTTTTTTTTGTCTTTTCTCCTTTTGTAATTTTCAAACGCTTCATTCGCATGACACTAATGACTAAGAATCTTTCAATTTCTCATCCACTGTATTGTCTCTTAGCGAAAAATATTCAGACAGAACGTTTCCAAATCGTCGCTTCGAATGCGCGTTTCTGAGAATTGTCTAGAAGCCGTAGAACAACCGCCATGGAAAATGATTTGTGTTGTTCTTCTTTCCGCGTAAAGCCTTGCAATAAAACAGTCATTCGTGAATTTCTTCACTTGTCATCGAGACCAAGACAATGAAATATGTCTCGCGTGATTGGTTGAGTGTGACGTCACGCGGAACGTCGTCGTGAAGGTGGCGTAATTGGCGGGAATGGAAGATGTTCCTAGGGTGTTCTTTAAGAAAACACAATTTGTTTTCATTCTAAGAAAAACTTTAGTGTAAAGCGAACACACACACACACACACACACATATATATATATATTTATGGGATTTATTTTTTCTCACTGTTGTTGAATTATCTTTAAACTGCACGATTATTAAACAGTTAAAGAGAAAAAAAGTTACAAAGTGTTTTTATGTTTAGTTTCAGGCGTACAGTTTTGAGTACTCTGTACAATTGAACAAATGCACATAAATATTATGTCTTTTTAAAGCATTTATATGAATTATAAAACACAAAACGAAACTTTTAATAGTTTCTTTTGTTTTATATTTTCATGCATGAAATTATTATCTAAAAACTACAAAGCTTTCAATTCATTGTTGCTATTGCTTATCACCTTCCAAGGTTGTAACTTTGTTGCAATATCGTACCTTTTATTATTCTAAATCCAAAATTAATTTTTCATTGTATTTGCGATTGAATGTTTGTTTATTAATGTCGCACTTAAAAGTTACAATAAGGTTATTTTCAGGATTTTAAGCCTCGGTCAAGTCCTTCAGACTATATATCTGGACTCGCTCTCTACTTCATTGTATTTGTGAAGATTTACTTTACAAAGTATTTCCCTGTTGCTAGCAATCAATACAAATTTTAATGGTAACGGTAATTTTTTATAGTTTACTCTAAAATTCTGAGTACGAGAAAATAAATAAATTAAAAATATCTGCAAAAGTTTAAGGTTGATGACAAATTATAATAACCCTCTTCTGATACCCAGGAAAACAGTCCTTTGCACGATGAACAACAGCTAGACCGTATGGCAGAGTGTCAAAAATATCCTGGTCTTGTTTTGATTTGAGTTCACGCCGCACTGGGAGGCAAGATGTGGGACATTCGGAACGGAATTTGTAATTCTGAACCACGGTCAAGAAACGAGGACGACACCTGAGCTGATACACCATCTTTAAACTTCCATACTACAAACCATGGGAGAACTTTGAGCCTGTGTCTTCAGTTGCATGAGTGCATGACTGAATATTAACGTCGCACTGTTCAGCTACACGAGGGCTTTTGGCGACGGACCACGTAATTTTGAACCATGGTCAAGTGACGTGGACAACACCTGAGCTGGCACCCCCTGTCCTAAATACCTCACTCCACCAACGGGAGGACATTTGAGCTCTCGAAAGATTTAACGAGCGCATCGTGCCCTTACACGGCAAGTCTTTAGTGGTACTGGGATCGAACTCGTGACAAGGACAGCCACGATCCGATACCTTGACCACTCGGCTACCACGGCCACGTATCTTCAGATGCACTAGGACTCAAAACTCATTACACTCCGACCACGAGTTCGTGACCATGGAAACTGAGCCATCGCGACCACTAAATCTGAATCCAGAGTAAAGTTGTTCGTTAGTTTGTTCTTGCGTAAAAGCACATGCCTCAATTAGCAATGCATTATTCGTTACCAACACATAACTCAAATAATTTGATTGATTACATAAAAAATTCAAATAATTATATTTATAAAAAAAAATCCACTTCACGGTTATTTTTTTAAAAAAAATAGATTGCAGGAAAATCAAATGAAAAAGTTAGCATGCGCATAAAATACCTATGGAGATGTGCATGGAAAGTATCTAATTTATGTGTAGGAATTATCTAATACAGATGCTGCAAACTTTAGCCAACAACGGAGGAATATTACAATAATTATTAATTCCAAATAAATAAAAAATATATATTAATGATACATAAAAAGAAATTTGTTCGAAAATCAGAATTATAATTTAGAGCATCACGCTTGATTCTTCAGAAGACCGCATGAGATCCTAAGGCCACAGGCTTCTTTCCTATATTTAGTTATAGGATAAAGTTGAAAAATATGAGCACTAAGGTAATATGTGCACATTTAAGCAAATACTCATATTACACGTAATGATTTTGAGTTGCTGCGTTCGCACAACCTGCGGAAATCGTGGAAGACGTAAGAATGTTCCAAGAGAGTTGACAATTATAGAATGAATGAGTGAATATTAACGTCGCCTTATTCAGCTACACGAGGGTTTTGCCCCCTTTCCTAACGAGCTGCCCCCTTTCCTAACTTTCACACCACAACAACGGGGGGACGTTTGAGGCTCGACATATTTAACGTGTAATGGCACACTTTGCATGGCGGGTCTTCAATGGTAAACACATGGCACATCAGCCAAGAATCCGTGACCTTGACCAGTAGGTGACAATTACATAAGTTCTGACTTCTAAAAGAGCAAAAGCAAATAATAATGAAATGAGCATCCTGAATTTGTCTTGTTTCTGGTGCTAATTATTATGATGGAAATGAAGGACAGGAATGGGGGTAATGTTGTGAATTGTTCATCCTAGTTCTATGAGGAATGTGTCGAGTTAGAGAATGGAACTCTTTCTTTTGTTATGAGTGTAGCGTATGACACAAGGGTAAGTCCTCATTAAATGCTAAGTTTGTAATAAAGATAAAAACTTAGATTTTTTGTGATACATTTTGTTCAGTAAGAAAGGCTTAAATTTACTTCATATCATTTGCCGAACATGTAATTTGTGTAAAAATGCATTTCTGTTTGGAAAAGGTAAATGTAGAGATGGTCGTTTCTCGTATCTTTTTTATAATGCAACTTGCCCATATTACCTAAAATTTTAGTCAAATTTGGGCAAGTGCAAAATTTGTTTTGGAACTTCTTTATGCACACAGCAGCAAAAGTTTGTCGTTTCTACATATACCATTAGAAAGATCCTACTCTGACATTTAAAGTACCTTAATTTGGGGAAAATGGAAAGTGTTTTAGTGCAGTATATTTTCAATTAATTGTTTTGGTGCCCATATTTGCCAAATTTACCCCATAGCAAGGTTAGTGAAGCCATATTTAATAAAGTTATTTGTATTGTGGCAATTCAATTTTGTGTTAAAAGAACCCTAAAGGTAACACGAGGTCATTTTCTGCGATCAATAGCAACTATTATTTGAGATCAAAAAGAAAATATTACAGAATTTTCTCTCATTTGATCAAGCACAAGCAAAGAATCCCAATTTTTCAAGTTTTTCTTATTTTTATATTAAATAAGCTACTATTGGGAATGGACATTGTAGTTTTATATTATGATTAAATAGCTAAAGATGGTACATCGGCTGAACAAGCCTTTCTCTAAATTTCTAAAATATACCATCTTTCAAGGACGTTTCTAAAGGTTTCGCATTCCCAGTTTTTTTATAAACTTGAATCGACATGTATTACTTTATAAGATGGTTTTCATGAAATCAATATTTGAAACAGAAATAGCCACGAAGCTCTTTAAATATATATTTCGTGTATTTTTTTAACAAATTTATATTTATTTAAACAAAATACACATTGCAGAAGAAAATAACCCCAGTTATGTAGAACTGCATTTGAAGAGGCAAAAATCAATTAACGCACGTTAAAAATTGATTAATATAAATCCTTGAGGATTTATATTAAAATATATAGACATAAAAAATATTAAGCTTAAAAATAAATTTAATCATTAAAAATATCTGCTTCAACAAGCAGGCAGCTAATTTTAAAACTAAGTTATTAGTGACAGGAGAGAGCTCAATTGCGAGTCCAGTAGCAATCATTCCCTTATTGATCCGTGCAATTAAAGCCAAATAGCTCCCTACCCGGGATGAGACAGCTCTTGTAACCCTGTAATAGGATATTGTCAATCTCCTGAAACTATTCCCATTACTTGGAATCCCCGTATAGGGAACATTGAAGCCATCTAGCTAACTCCGTTTGGGATTTATTTACCTCTAATCTTTCAACTTCTCTTCATCGTGATGTGTCATAAAGATGTTGTCTGTGTACCATTGTTTGCAAAAAAGCTTCAAAAATAATCCTAAATTTTCAAAAAACAAGTACACAAAAATAAAACTGTATATGTAAGTATTTGTAGCACGTCTTATCAATTTTCTTTATTTGTACAAACTAAAAGAAAGATCGAATTTGATTAGATAAATACAAACATCTTTTACCAACAATTTTTCAAAAAAAAAAAGCCTTAGTATTTTTATTAGAAACAGACGAAAACGTGTTGCTTAGCTCTTGCCACCAGTATATATACCGGGTTACCACCATAAGTACGTTAACATTTGCAAATTCAATTCGTGGAATAATGTAAGCAGGGAGGCGAAATTTGGCACACATGCTAGAAATGACATGGGGTCTTAATGAAACCGAAAAAAAAAAGATGCACAAAACGAACAACATATGGCATTTTTCTAAAACAAAAGCAACAATTAGCATAATTTATTTTTAGCAATGAACGATGTTTATAAATAAGAACTGTTCACCTTGTCGGCCGTCATTCTTCAACAATACTTGTAATCGGAGGACAACGGTGGAAACAGCACTTTACAGCATATTCGAAGATATGGTGAAAAATTGCCGTCGGATGTTGTGTTTTATCATCCCTAATGTGAGGTCAGAGGATTGTGGTAGACTTGCAACTTCAGGCAACCCTCTCCCCCAAACCAAAAATCCCACGGATTGAGCTCTGGGGAATTGGAAGGACAAGCATGATGGACTCAGCACGCGATCCTCACCAAATGATGTATGCAAGAAATCTTTCATGCCTTCTTTTTGACGATAAGATCGCAAAACGGCAGTAAAACATTCTTCATTCAGATAATAAAGCTTTAGTAACATGCAGCAATTACTGGTGCATATGCTTTCTCTCAACTACAGCCGACGTTATAAGCGATTTTCTTGCGGCATCACCGACGTTTTGCTGTTCTGAGCCATCTGTTAGCCATTTCTTGCACTTTCTTTACTTGTAATAAAACGCTGTGTCATTTCAAACATGTATGCCAACTTTTGCATTTTTACCTACAGTAATACATAAATTATTGAATTTTCAAATGTTAACGGACTTTTGGGTCACCTGATACATATATAATTTTAAAAAATGAAGTAAACAAATGAAAAAAATAATATTTTATGAACGAGAAATCTAATAGAGTAAAAACAAATCCATTTCTCATACAAATACCAGCACATAAATAGCTGAATAACTTGTCTATGTTTTTGACTGAAGAGGTTTCAACACGTGTTCATGTACCAAACATCCCCTTTTTGCTCAATACTACACATAATACTAGCACAAAAATACGAATTTCTTCATAAGATAAAAGAAGAAAAAATAAATACGTAAAATGTAGTAAAACAATAAAGATATAAATTTAAGAAGACTTGGTACCCCCAAAATGACCAACCTATCGTTTTTTTTTTTAGTTTTATTTAATCTCATTCTTTGCATTATTATCTTTCGATTGATATATCAGTTGTGCAAATCAGAAAGTTAGAAATTGAATAAAACTTCATTTGAAAACAAATAAGGCAATTCGGCCTCGCCCCTTTTTAGAAAAAAAGCTGAAAAAAGCGTTATGATAAAAAAAAATCTATTTTATAAAAGAGATATATAATAACTATAAAGAGAATGTGTAAAATACACTGCTCAAAACAATTAGGGGAGCAAGCAAAAAAGTGAAGAAAACCGTGTGAGAAAGCCACGTATTGGCATACAATGCATAGTACACGCGTATAAATGCGCAATACAGAAAAAGGTGTAAAAAAAAATTTGGAATTAAGCTTTAATTCTTTGAAAATATGGGAAAAACATGAAAAGATGATTTAGGGCAACAATTTGGTTACATGTAAACGATAAAAGGTACTGTTTAGACATGATGCATGAGTTTTAATAGGGCGTGTGGTCTCCTCGAACAGCTAAGACTGCTGCACACCTGTTTGCCATGGATGCGATGAGGTTATCGATCAGACTTTGGGGAATACTGTTCCACTCCTCAAGAAGTGCAATCTCCAAGTCTCGGACGGTAGCAGGCGGCCTTGGTCGCGCAGCAATCGAGCATGTCCCAAACATGCTCGATTGGATTCAGGTCAGGAGAGCACGCTGGCCATTCCATATGCTGTATTGTTTCACCTCCAAGCATGTTCTCCACCAGACAAGCTCTATGTGGTCGGGCATTATCATCCTGGATAACAAAGGAATCTCCAATGGCTCCAGCGTAAGGGATGACATGAGGTCGATGTATCTCGTCTGCATACCTTCGGCCCGTCAAAGTGCCATTACGAATGATATGCAGGTCCGTACGTCCGCCTATGCTGATTACACCCCATACCATCCAACCAGCACTTCTGTATTGTGACCTTTCACGAACGAATGCGGGGTTATTTCGAGTGCCCCTTTCCCTCCATACAAGAACACGTCGGGTGTCACACTCTAGACTGAATCGGGACTCGTCTGTAAACAGCACTTGGCTCCAATCATGTTGCTCCCAATCTCGATGTTCAGCAGCCCATCTTCTTCGGGCCGCACGGTGGCGTGGGGTCAACGGAATGCAAACCATTGGCCTACGTGCATAGAGCCCTCCCTCCTGAAGCCGATTACGTACTGTTTGGCTGAACACCCTTCGTCCTGTTGCCAAGAGCAACTGTCTTTGCAGCTGCGTAGCATTCTCTGTTCTGTTTCAACGGGCTGTTAACTGTATATACCGGTCATCAGTTGATGTAGGGGCGCGTGGCCGACCTGCCCCTGGTCGACGTCTAACATTTCCTGTTTCTTGGAATCGATTCCAGAGCCTTGCAACAACACTTCTGGCGACTCCAACAGCATCCGCGACACTACGTTTGTTTGCCCGGATTCAAGTCTGCCTATAACACGCCATGCCATGGATTCCGGTAAATCACGTTGTTGAGACATTCTCAAGTAACCTTGTCTCAAAAAAAAAATACTGCGCAATCGAATTTCACAGTTACGGCAATAAAACAGGGGCGTTTCTGCAACATCCCGATTTCTGCCCTTATCTCCTTTTTCTGGTTTTGGACGTCATGAACTTTGATTTGCATACAAAGTTTTCTTCCGTTTCCTGGTAGGCTTTACATTATGGATGATTCATTTTATGTTACTTATTGGTATACATCTTTGCTTACTTTTTGTTAAAATCATGTGCTCCCCGAATTGTTTTGAGCAGTGTATATAAAGCAGAATATTTCCGAGGCAATACAATAATGTAATTTTCTTCTTTGTGAAATTTGTGCAAGTAAAATTTTTGAATTAAGGCATTTTATATTAATAATTTCATAATTTCAGTTCTTATTCCAGATATGCTTCTCATATGTCATATTACGTGAAGAAACTTCATATTATATGAAGAAAAAACTAAATTTTCTATCGTGACAGAAAAAAAATTCTTTTAACATTTTTCTTGTGCGCAATTAATACCTTCTTAAATTGATCATTTATAAAAATGTATGGGTTGAAAAAATACGAAAATGTAATTATTTTAAAGAAAAATATATAACTAATATCTTACAGTGGTATTTTTAAGTTTATTTAAGCTTATTATAATTTTTTTTTTCAGAATTATAGACTTTAAAGTGGTTTTTCTCAGTTTGTGTTTTTCGAAACATTAGTGCATTCAAAATGCTACTCTTTCTACAACTATTTATCAATCACTTCCATTTTTTTGCTGTGTGTTGCATATAAAGCATGTAACAAAATTAGTGATCCATTTTGCTGTAAACTGATTACTTTTTAAAAAAAAATTTTAATGAAAGATATATTGGTTTTTTCGTTGATTTTTAGCATGCATATCAGCATTTTTCCTCAAAAACGAATTAAGTTATTGTAAAATCGATCCCTAAAGTTTGTTTATAACATTCATAAGAATATTACAAAAAAAAATTTAGGTCAAAAATTTAATAATTACAAAAGGAATAAAATTTTAAAAATTTCCTAATTTTCTTCAAAAAATTTGAATTTTTATATAGTATAAGTGTTATGTAAAAAAAATTTTCATCTCGAATCACATTTTCTTAAATAGAAACACTATATAAAATGCTAAATACATAAAGAAAGAAAATAGTTCAAAGGGGTACCAAGTCCTTAAATGAGAAACAAATTAATATAAAGAGATATCAAGATCTATTCGAAAAAAAGAAATAATATTTTGTTAATTCTAGGAATCAAATTTTTGAAAAAACGTCGCAGAGCGTTGATACATTGCTGATATCAGCAAATGACGAATTAGTGTGAATGATTAAATATATAATAACTTCATGAAATGAAAGAGTTTTTTTTTCATGTCGATTAGAAAAAAAAAACTGTGATGATTTTATTTATAAAAAAATCCAGATCCAATCCATATGTTTTTTCTTTTACAAATGAATTAAATCTCCTTTCTTTACCAAAAGAATATCTGGAATTATAATAATTATTATTAGGAACAATATATAAAAAAACTTAGCAATAAATACAAATAATTTTATTTAAATTAAAATTGTTTAAAAAGATGTTTTAATCAATTCATAATTTAAGATTAATAAATAAAGAATTAAAGATTAATCGCGTATTCAAGAATTGAAGTCATTGTTCCTAATACTGCCGTCCTCAATTCAGAGAATATCGCTAAGTCTAGCATTTGTTTGAATTATAAGCAAAGATGTTCTTTGCGGGTTTTTTCTGAGTTATTAACTGATCTTTTATACAAAAGTAGTATCATTCTTCTGGGAATTAAATATTTAACTTCGACAGCAAAATAAATATTTCTGTCCTCTTCTAATGCTTTGGAAGTGAAAAAAAAAGAACGATGAATAGAATTTTTTTTCTGGTATTCATTTTGGGGATCGAAATTTTCGATTCATTTTCCAAATCATATAAAAAAAAATTAAACCTTATTCTTCTCGTAAAGTTCAGGAAAATTAATTGAAGCAAAATAATAAAAGCACTTATTTTTTTTATTCTTAAGAAATTAATTCCAAAAAGGGATTAAGTTTATTATTAGAATAAATAATATAAAAAATAAATTTCAGGACCAGAAATATTCCTCATCAAATGTAAATCATTAAAAATAAAGTAAAAAAGCTCAGTAAGGAAAACCTTAATCAAAACATTGAGTAAAATAATTTTTTTTTTTTTTTAGTTTTCTAACAATTTGAACGAAATAGATTCTAATTGATCTTTTATAATTTATATTTTTACACTATACTTTTTTACTTTTCACTTTCCAATAAATGACCAATAAAGTTATATTCTATGTTACATTTTATTATCGTATGATTAATCTTTTTAAAAATTAAATGGAGCATTTTTTTTGTATTACTGCATAAATTTAAGGATTGCTAAAATCAGTCTGAATCTCTCACAATAACAAGCTAAATATAAAAACAGATTCATTTAGCGCTTCGAAAATTTTACAAATGAATAATTTTAATTCTATACTTTTTGGACGTGTTTTCCTTTTTGTTATGAATCGGTTTTTAAAAGACTATTTTTCAAACAGGATAAATCCGTTTTTATTTATTTAGAAAAAGATGTTTTCATACAACTGTTACTTTTTTTTTCTTTGAATAGTCCATTGTATTTTAATAATTTTTGTTTCATAATTCATTATACTTGCAATATTTCCACCATTTACATACAACAAAACTTTACATGTATTGTAACTAGATTTTTCACATTTATGATACATACTTCCTTCAAGAGAGAAAGAGAGAGAGAGAATAAAGACAAATAATCCTAACAAATTATATATTCTTAGTATATTTTTGTATATTCTTTAGCTAAAATATTTTCAGTGTCTTCCTGTTTTATAATTAAGGTATGTATAACAATGATCTATGACGTTGTTAAAATAATCTGAAAACGGTCAAAAGTAATCTAAAATATTTTATAAAATAGTTTAAAAATAAAAATATTTATGAATAGAGCTCTATATACATTAGAGATTCAAATTTTACTTACTTGGTGCCATAATAAAAAGTGATACCAATTCTCAGGGAATGCTTTAGGCCTCTGCAATGGTAATTACTAATCTGCAACCCCATTTGAAGAGAAAATAAAACATTTAACTGTTTATAACCGAGTGAAGCAAGCCTTCTGATTTCTAAAACCAATCGAAAATTTTTTTATTCTTCCATGCCTAGTTTCCTCTCCTAGAAAATATTCTTTTATATTTTTAATTGAAAAATTGTGATCTATTGTATACCTTTGTGTGTGAACACTGTCCTTTAAATTAAATTCATTCTTTAAAAAATTGCTAGTTTTTAAAACATCAGGATATGTATTATAAACGTAAAAGTTTGTGAGGATGTTTGGCAGTCTTTCACGCAAAAACAACTGAATTAATTTTAATGAAACTTTACAATAGAATAGCATATACATCAGAATAACACATAGGATATAATTTATAAAGATATTGTGTGAAGTGTCTAAAATATAACAATAATTGTCAAGTAAGTAGGAAAAAATTCTGCCATCTGCAAAAGCCCGTGACAACAAATATCTATCTTTTATGTGTGAAGCAAACCTTTGCATTTTGTTTTGTCTACGCCAGGCGCCAGGAACTGTGAAAATTTGAACAGGCAGAGTGTGAGGCTAATTACAATTTTAACATAAAATAAATACAACAAAAAGTAATATTTAACGTATTACACATCAGATATAAATTATTTATGCTACTTTAATCGAAAAAGACATTGTTTATTTGCTTATGATTTTAGAAAAGTTCAGTATGTTACTTTGGCCAAATTTTAAATCTTAATATTTACGGTCTACACAATATTAATTAAAGTAAAAATTCGCTAAAATCTAAAGACAAAACACACAATTATTCTATAAAAATCCTAGCAAAAATGAATACGTCTCGAATCAGTCGACCAGAAAAGAATGCATTTTGAACAAAGATAGGTTTGCGCCGTTTTCAGAAAAAGCTTTTCACTGTTTTTTAATTGATTGATTGATGGATTGAATATTAACGTCGCTTTGATTGATTGAATATTAACGTCGCACTGTTTAGCTACACGAGGGCTTTTGGCGACGGACCACGTAATTTTGAACCATGGTCAAGTGACGTGGACGACACCTGAGCTGGCACCCCTCTCCTAACTACCACACCACACCAACGGGAGGACGTTTCAGCTCTCGACAGATTTAACGTGCATCGCTGCCCTTTAGTGGTACGGGGCTCGATCCCGTGACAAAGCAAGCCACGGTCGATACCTATACCACTCGGCTACCGCGGCCTCACTGTTTTTAAATAGAGTTATATAGTTTTCAGTTATGGTAATCTAAGGTCGCTTACACAGAATTCAAAGATTCGATGTACTTTTCGATTTACACAACGTGAGAAAAAACGATATTTGAATAGTTTTGAAGGACGTTAGTGAAATTATTTTGTAAGTAAAATATTAACAGAGGTCCTCAATAAATGTCTTTTAAATTCAACGTAAGATCTATTCTCCCATTTGAATGCAAAGTTGTAATAATAGTTTCCATTAAGCATGGTGATAATTTAAAATTTAAATACTACTTATAGTGGCTGAAAAAATATTTAAACAAATTTACAGTTCAAAGATAATATCGAAATGCAAAACACAAACTTAGCTGAAAAAAGGCCAAGTGTAGGACACCCATTTCTCTAAAATTGAAGAACGGAGAATAGTTAGAATATTATATAAACCTAGAACAAAACTACAGTAAAATTGATACTGGATGCATATCGAAGGTTTTGCAAGTCTGTCAAGGCATAATTCTAAACCTTTCAAGAAAGTGCAATAATAAGTATTATAATAATTAGTAAAAAAGGTAGTTTTAATATTTTTAAAAAATAGAAGACAAAGCAACACTTTGATTTAACTGGGAATTACTTAAATAGATTTTCTTTATAGTATTTTATTTTTTAAATATGTTGCATCACACACACAGTTAAAATATACTCAAATTTTAAATATATATATTTATAATAACTACTTATCAAATTCTCAAAGTTTTAAAACTTCTTCATTTACAAAAATAATTGCATGAAACTTTTTTCCGTGTATCGAACATTTAAAAAAAAATGCTCACAATTTTAATTCAACATTTAATACAGTTGTGAAATTTTGTAATGATAAAAGTTTCTACTTTTCTCAACATACAACTATTTTTTAAAGGTACATTTTCGTTTCGGGTCCTAAAAAGTTGCAAAGTGAGTGAGTGAATATTAAAGTCACTGTTCACTTACTCGAGAGATATATACGAGAGGGGAAGGGAATTTCCATGAAAATGTGTTATGCATTTAAAAATTTTCAAGCAACGCCGGGGATAAATAAACTTGTCTGACAGAAAAAAAAAAACAAAAAAATTTCGAAATAGGGAATTTTAAGTTATACACTCGGTAAAAGTCCGAGAAAAGCCGGGCTAAGTGGAGGAAGTGGGGGGGATGAAAATCATTTTGAAAATAAGTATTAGAAGTGCTGATTTTGTGAAGGAAAGGGAAAATTTATAAAAGTAGAAAGCCCGAGCAACGCCGGGCCATGCAGCTGTTGCCTATAATCCTGTTGGAGATTCAAATTGCTGTTAAAATCATTACATTAATTTTTTCTTTAATTTTTTATATCTACATCAGTGTTTCTCAAACTGTGGAGCGTGCCCCCTAGGGGGCGTGTTAATCCTACCAAGGAGGCACGAGCATATTGAAAAGTCGAAAATAAAAGATTAAAAAAAATTATTAATTTACTCTGAAAAAGAATAAAAAAAAATACATTCTGAGACAATAAAAATACACATTTACAATGATATAATATACTTATAAATGCATTAGTACTGCACAATGTATTTGATCATTAATTTAACAATACTATGTTAGGAGCAAGTTAAGTAAATACTAGGGACTCTCCATGGGGCTTGTACACAAAATTCTATACGAAATTTAATACTAAAAAATTTATGCAGTTTATATAATTGAAGTCTATTGCAACTTTAACATTACATTTCGTTAGTGCTGAATTAAATAAATTATTGTTTGGAAGGGGCGCATGAAAGAAAATTGTGTCGCAAACATTGCAAGCTTGACAAGCACTGATATACATTTAATATACTTACTTCATTTACAACAGCAATCGTTTCTGCAGAAATAAGATAAGCATTCAACCATATTTCATCATAATATATATATATATATATATATATATATATATATATATATCTGTGTGTGTGTGTGTGTATAGCGCTGAGACTTGATTCATATAAAATTAATTTGAATTCTAAATGCAAAAACAGGGTTCTGTATTTTCTGTATAATTCTGCTCATAATAAAACAAATACTTTGGAATTTAATTATCTTGCTTTTATAAAATTTATCCTTTTCACGGCATCACTTAAAACGTCTTTCAATGCATACTTAATTCCTTTTACTACCGTGATACACTATTCCAAATCAGATGTTATGATTAAATTTCATTTTTTCGCTCTCTATTCTTTTGTTTGCTTATAAGAATCGAAAATGGGAAATTCGTTCTAAAGTGCGAACACCCCAACATGAGATTCGAATAAAATATTAGCTGCTTTATCATTGACTTCTGGGATCTAAGTCTCAGTTTTAATTCTTGGGTCTCACATAAAATTGCTTTTCGTAATGAGTGAGTGAATATTAACGTTGCACTGATCAGCTACATGAGGGCTTTTGGCGACGGACCACGTAATTTTGAACCATGGTCAAGTGAAGTGGACGACACCTGAGCTGGCATCTCCACTCTAATTACCACACCACAACAACAGTAGGACGTTTGAGCACTCGACAGATTTAACGTGCATCGCTTTATTCACTTTTACGCGCGCTTTATACGCGTACTTTTCGCAGAATAGGCTTTTAAAGCAGCTGATCTGAATATTTTATCATTAGTTTCAGTCGAAATTAAAAAGGAAAACTACTGATTGAATTTTATAGTAGTTTTTCAAATGTAAATTCTAAAGCTTGGGTCCTAACATTAAGCGAAAATAATTTAATAGTTATGTTTAAAGGTTTATTTAATGCTAACAAAGCCTTTATTGTAAATTTAAGAATGGCAAATGAAAGAGCCGCATATGGTTATGGGCTCAGTGATTGACAAAGTAATATAATTTTTAATCAATTCCGTTAATAAATAATATCTAATATTTTTCTATTACAAAAGTAATATTTTAAACAATCCTATTTCTAAGGAAACCTGAAACTTTTTCTAACATTTAATAATTTTTAATTACCACTGCAATTTATTAAGACTGGGATGAGAGGATTAAGGTGCCAGTTCATATGTCTACCTCGTCGTTATTAGCTGCAATTAGCAGACTTTTGAATCTGACAGTTATGGGAAACTAAAAAATATACTACAAACAATTTTTTTGACAAAACAAATCAAGCGATTACAGACATGTCCTGATTTTAAGAATAACCGACCTTGAAAAAATAATTAGTCGAAACCTAAGTTTGATGTTGGCATTGCATGCGTGGTTGGTGGGTTGCCAACTCAGTTGCCGACTTCGTCTGCCGACCATAGTTCCCAAAATTATGTTGCGTATTTGCTGATATTACCGGACATTGTATTGCGTAGAAAAAGACTGCCGGAAGTTTTCAATGCAGCAACCATACATACTAAATGGTGATTAACGAATTATCAAATTAAACGTTTAAGTTTTATTATTAAGATCTCTGATTACGTTCGGAACCGTGATTTCGCAAAAGCGTATAAATGGATAATTTTTATGATATTTAGTGTCACTTAGACTAGAAAATTGTTTTAAGAACAGTATTACAATAAAAAATTATTTAAGTACAATATTTTGACAAAAAATGAACATAGAATGACCTCTTTCCTCAGTGGCTCGACATCCCAGGTTGGGCCTTTGCCTTCTCAAGAAGCCTTCTCCAGACCAGCCTTCTTCCTGCTAGTGTTCTCTAATTCTTAGTTCTCAAAACTAGGAGATGTTTTTCTAGGTCATCAATCCATCAAAGATTTGGCCTGATCTCTCTTCGTGTGCCACAATTTGTTGGGCATTGAAGACTTTTGTGAAGCGATCTTCGTCCATTCTGACAACGTGATCCACCCATTTAATTCGTTGTATTTTGATGAAGTTAACAATGTCAAATTCTTTTATGATTGATTGATATCATGAATTCCTCAAAAATAAATGTTAAAATATTCCTATCGTAGATACTTATAATGTTCTCATCTATTCGAGAAATGGGCCAAGTTTCACATGCATAAGTTAATACTGATCTTAAAAGACTTTTTATACACTGCTGGCCACAAACACACACCGTAAATGCAACACCCGGAAGGAAGCATGCAAATAACATGAAATTTACAACATGCATTAGCGGAGGTGAAATATGCAAATGATCTGTATTTCAGCGAAGACACACATCACGCGCGTCTGTGGCGCCACTTCAAAGCGCTATTTAAGGCTTGGAGATTTCGACGATTTCAAATTCGGCAATTGTGTTTTTCTTGTGGTTTTTTCAAAAAACAATCAGTTATGTCTCGTAGAAAACAGCGACCAGCTTTTGATCAAGTATCCGAGTTCGACAGAGTAAGGATAGCGGCCTACCGAGATTGTGGATTATCTTTCTGGGAATTTGTAGCCGTGTGTTGGACGAAACCAATCAACTGTAATGCGGATATGTGACCGTTGGATGCAGGAGTGTACGACGGACCAGCGTGGTCGATCGCATCCACCTCAGTGTACCATTTCACGGGAGGAGAGAAAAGTTGTGTGCTTGGCAGTGACGGATCGCTCAGTCACATCACGAACCACAGCACAGCACATTGAATCTGTAACACATCATTCAGTGTCTGCGCGTACCATTCGACGCCGTTGACAGCAGAGTGGTTTGTCCGCAAGACGTCCATTGCTTGGTCTGCCCTTGACGCAGAACCACGACGTCTCCACCGCCAATGGTGGGATTAAAGAAGGATGTGAGCGGCAGAATGGAATGAAGTTGTCTTTACTGACGAGCCACGCATCTGTCTGCAACACCACGATGGTCGGATTCGAGTCTGGAGACACCGTGGAGAGAGGATACTGAACAGCTGCGTTATGCACCACCACACTGGTCAGCACCGGGTATTATGGTATGGGGTGGTATTGGATATCACTCTTGCACTCATCTACTACGCATTGCCTGTACTTGAAACAGCCGGCGTTACATCTCCGAGGTGTTGGAGCCAGCTGTCCTTCTTTACCTTCAGGGCTTGACCACAGCCATATTTCAACAGGATAATGCGCCACATGTGGCACGCATTTTCCAAAGGTTCTTTTTAATCTACAGATTGAATTGCTTCCCTAGCCGGCTCGCTCTCTGGATCTTTCGCCGATAGAAAACATGTGGTCCCTGGTTGCTCAACGATTGACCCAGATTACACCCGCAGCTGCCACACCAGATCAACTTTGGCGACGTGTGGAAGCTGCTTTGTCTACTGTACCCCAAGAACACATCCAAAGTCTCTTTGAATTAATGCCGAGGCGTGTGGCAGCGGTGATCTCCAACAATGGCGACTACTCTGGCTACTCATTCTGGCAGGAACCACACTTCACAGAAGTTTATAAATTTAATCATTTCCTACTTGGTCAACATGTTATCTATAAAATAAATTTTGTTGTGCTATTTCTTGTCTTTCTTGGTGTTTAATTTACGGTGGCCAGCAGTGTACAATAGAACCTTGATTTATCTTTTGATTAAATTCGAGAGATTTCATGTGTGTTTTCGTATTCCATTAAGACATCTATTAGCCATAGTAATTCCCTCTGGATTTCAGCAGTACAATCATTTCTATTGTTAATTTACGGATCTATATAAGTGAAGCTGTCAACAACTTCAAATTATATTCTTCAATTTTAAAATGGGAATTATTATTAAAACGTGATTTAGTGCAAGGCATGTATTTTGTCTTATTCTCATGGATTTTCAGTCCCATCCTGAGGCCCTCTTTTTCTAAAGATAAGAAAAAGCTTGTAAATTAAACTCTTAACAATGTAAAATAAATGTATCCACAAATTAATGTAAAAATAAATTATGTTTCCCAGAATATTTTGAAGTTTTCGCTATTCTTGTTTTCAAAAATGGACTGATAAAAAATTAATCAACTGTGAGCCTTCTTCGATCAATTATATTTCATCGAGTAATTACTCACAAAAAACATGTTTGAAAACTAAGAGGAAATCCTAAAAAATATATAATTAAAATCCTCGGAATTTATCGAAAAATAAAATGATTGATCAATACAAAACATGAATATATGTTACTACTTCAGAGAAAAACTTTGGGAAAAAAAGATATTCTAAGAGATGAGGACATTTTCTTCATTACTTTGAAAATAGCTCGGGGCTACAGAGATCTTTTTCTTCCAACAAATTTCCAAGAAGACCTTAAAGACATCCAAAGGACACGTATTCAGGTAGGTTCATGTAAAAGCTTGGAAACTCATTTTAAAAACACAAAAATAAACCTGAAAATATTAAAAAAAATGTTATTCAGATGCTTAAAGTATCGAAACAATAAAGGTGCTTAGGAGTAAAAAAAAATAGCAGTGTTATATATAATTTAGAGAAGCTTAAACAAAACAAAAACACCTAGATAAAAGAAAAGAAACCCTATAATGGAGGTATAATTAATTCAAAAATAAAAGGATATTCCCTTGTCGAAACACTATCTTGTTAACAGCGTTTTAATTAAAAGATTTGATTAATATTTTAATTTCTTTTTATCAAAGAACAGCTCGAAAAAAGATTCTTTTAAAACTGCATCACACGATTTTTTTCTATCCTCGCACATTATACATTCTCTTATTCTGACAATTGGGTACAGTCCCTCGAGGTCAATTAAAGAATCATTTTCAAAATGCAGTTAGTCAATATTAACGTCGCACTGTTCATGAGGGCTTTTGGCGACGGACCACGTAATTTTGAACCATGGTCAAGTGACGTGGACGACACCTGAGCTGGCACCCCTCTCCTAACTACCACACCAACGGGAGGACATTTCAGCACTCGACAGATCTAGCGTGCATCGCTGCCCAACACGGTGGGACTTTAATGGTACTGGGCTCGAACTCGTGACAAAGCCAGCCACGATCCAACACATACCACTCGGCTACCGAGGCCACTTTTCAAAATGGAATACATTAGTAGAGAATATTTATGATTTCCAGGTAATGACTGTCTTTATAGAATCTCAGATTGAATGATTGCTTTTTAACGTCACATTTTGAAATTTGAGTGTAATTTGGGACAAAACTCGTAATAAACTCGTCAATCAAATGAAGAGGACGTTAACTCAGCCGGCACTCCACACTTCCACATCACTCTAATACGAGGACATTTAGCCTCTGCAGCAGGGGTTGGCAAACTATGGCACGCGTGTGCAATAGCTGGCAAGCGGTAAAATTGTCAATGGCACTCTGCACTACTCAACAAATTCGTCAAATTTTGAGTGGATGGAAGTTGATAAATGTAATGGACCTTATTTCACAAACATCTTCAGAATTATGGACATTTATGGAATTATGAAAATTTTTAAAGATAACTCTTAAGATAAATTTAAGAGCTATTTTTAAAATTATTGAAGCCTTTGCTGGAGAGATTTAATTGTTTGAAAAGAGAAAATTTCATGTACTCTACTTTCCGCTCGTGGTTGAACATATCTACGAGAACGATTCTTTTTCATACAAAAAATATTTCGAGTCTACAAATAAATTATTTTATACCTGAATGTCAGGATCGTGTCATGAAAGTCACAAATTATACCTCTAATTTTGTGATTAGACAGTAAGAACGATGCAAGAGCACTAGGTTCGCATTAAATATTTTTCTAACTATAATGAAGAGAAATACTTGTATTTCATATTGTCCATTTCTTATTTTAATAAATACGTTTAAAATACATAAAATATGTACAATTTATTATTTTTATTTTTGTTGAAGAAATCATTACATATTACGTTGTTTTTTATATTAAGAAATATCTTTAAATGATGCAAAACTAATCTTTATATAAAAAATCTTCTGTGCGTGTGTTTGCCACAAAACTCCTCCTAAACGGCTGGATCGATTTCGATGAAAATTTTTGTGTGGGTTCAAGTAAATTCGAGAATGGTTTAGATTCACAATTCAGTCCGATATCGCAATTAGTTAAAAGATATTAATTAAAAACATTCAAAAAATACAACTCAACATTCACCTGCATTGTTGTAACAACGCTACTGTTATAAACACACACACACACACACAAGTAATATAAAAAAAAATTTAAAAATCAATTCCTACTTAGATCAACCAAGAAAAATTTATTTTAGCAACTTTTATTATAGTTGCAATTAATATAAATATGTATATACATATAACAGAATCACAACATTAAGTGGTGATTAATTTTTATTAATTATCATTAAAGTATCGTATTATCATCAAAACAATCGTGTATATAAAATTTCCTTTCAACTGAATGCTTTAACACGTGAGGAAAAAACCTTTTCAAATTTTGACATAAGTCGCCGAAAGGGTCGCTAAGTTGCCAACGTGGCTGCATTTGTAATTGTTTAAATAATTAGTTTTAATCAATTAATTTTTGTTAATTATAATTAAATTATCGTATTGTCATTCAAAATAACCATGTACATTACATTTCAGCTCAATTGAGCGCTTTAAAATATATTTTATTAACGATTGAAAATTCTACCAAGATAAATAAACAAACAAATAAAATATGTATAGAGATCGTGAGCTAATAATAGGAATTGAAAAAGACGTAAGGTGGCGTCAAAAATTGATTTTTAGCCAAACTGGCCAAACCCGGTCTTTATTGTTACGAAAATACAGACGCGATTTACGCTTTTTTAGCGTTTTTAGTTAATATCTTTTCAAATAATCTTTATGTATGTAATTCTTCTGTGCGTGTGTATGAAACTGAACTCCTCTAAACGGTTGGACCAATTTTGATGAAAGTCTTTGTCTGTCCCAGTTGACTCGAGAATGGTTTAGATTTATAATTCGGTTTAGAAATTTTATTTAATTAATTTTTATTTATAAATTGTTGATATTGGAATGTTTTACATTAGATCTGGCAGACTGCGTTACGATCGCAGTATCGAATATTCAAAAATCTTTTATTTTGAATTTAAGATGTGTGTACAGCACAACGTCTGTCGGGTCCTCTAGTATATAGTAAAACTGTAAACACACCAACATGTATGTGTGTGTGTGTGTGTGTATTATTGAAATCCAATTCCCTACCTCTCCATGCAATATCGGGAGGATCGAATTGTTTCAGAAATCTACTGCGTGGCACGCTGAATCATATTGATAGATTAGTTGGCGCCACATTTAAAAGGTTGTCGACCTCTGCTCTTGAGATTTAAGTCGAGTCTTGTGCATCATTTTTTCAGGGTCAGGGAATGTGTCATGAGCTCGAGTCCCAGTTTCACAGATGACCCACTGTGTAGAGGAACTGATGGATGTTAAATCTTTCGAAACTCTTATTCCTCCCATTTACGTGATGTGGAAGTTAGTAAAGGGGAGTTACTATATATCATGGTTCAGATTTACAAGGACCGTTGTAGCTAGTGGCCAAGGTATCGATCGGATCGTGGCTGGCATGTCACAAGTTCGAGCCTAGTGCCACTAAAGACCCGCCGTGCGCGGTTTGCGATCCATGTTAAGTCTGTCGAGAGAGAACCAACGTCCTCCCATTGGTGTGATGTGGTAGTTAGGAGATGTGGTGCCAGCTCAGGTGTCGTCCTCGTCATGACCACGGTTCTAAATTACGAAGTCCGTCGCTAAAAGTTCTCGTGTAGCTGAACACTGCGTCGTTAATATTCACTTACTCACTCAGAGTTACAAGGTCCGTCACCGATTGCCCCCATGTTGCTCTTTAAAGTGACTTTAATAAACACACAAATTCACTCTGAGGTAGTGAATCCTAGGGCAGGATCGAAAAAAAAGCAGTTGAAAATGCTAAGTAAACTAAAAGATAAAATGACAATAGTATAACTACGTTAAATAAATTTAGTAACATATTATTCATGAAAGCCCTGTATATTTAAATTACACTTGAAATTATTATCCTTATTCAATTCCTACTATTAGTTCACTCACTCTCTCTCTCTCTCTCTCTCTCTCACACACACACACACACACACAATTTAAATATACACACAAACACACTCACACACACACACACACACATATATATATATATATAGTCTAATTCTCTACAAACAAGAGATAAATATTCATCAATCACATTCGAAAAAAACACAGAGACAGTAAAGAGATCATACAATGAAGGACACTAGATTAAAAATTATAAAATGGATATTGCAGTATTATAAACATTGCTGACTTAGGACAGCTAATATATAAAATAATTTATATAAAGAGAAGTTGAACATGTTTTTGTACAGCCAACCTTCCCTCTTTATGTAATTAACGTATTGAAACGTAGAAAAACCTATTGAAAGTAATGGATAGGAATATCTAAATCCATTACAAAATAGAGAGATAACTTACTTAAAAATTGCACTTGAAAATGCAAAGCCCGCGCTAAATCTGAGTGCAATAAATAAGTTGTGCCAGATTCTGGACCCTAATGCAGATTCAAAGCATGTGAATGGCTGAAATGTAGCACTAACAAAAGTATAAAAGAATAGAAACAAAAATTAATAAAGAGTTACAAATTACCATAACTTTAGTGACACTAGAGCATATATATGAATTAAATAAGAATAAGTAAATTGAACTAATAATAGAATATGGAGTAACTATAACTATGAAATGTTTAAATTTATAGTATTAAACTATTATTAATCTAAGAATTTTTTAATCCTTACAATTTTGAATAGCTGTATTCTATAACTATTAATAAAATGAATTGGGTATTTCTGATTTAAGCAATATTTAGTAAAATGTTTATAGTTATTTATTATTTCTGATTTTTGGACACCAGAAACTTATTGCGTTGTATATAATTAATAACAATATTTGTGAATATAGAAATATGTACATTACTCTCCCAATGTGGAACTTTAATAATATTGAAATTAAAATCTTCTCTTTTATCATAAATATTAGAAACTATTACATTATCTATTAATTTGATTTGTATGTCAGAAAATTTGCTTCATTGTTGTTATTATTTGTCTTGTATTAAATTAAGATATTATGGATAAAAATTAGTATTAGGAATAAAATTGACTTGCTTGCCAAAAATGATTATGTCATCTGTATAAAAATAAATATAATATTTAGAATTAATTATGTAACACTACTTTCAAAATAATGTAAGTATAAATTGGCAAGACAGTTGCTTGCAGGGCCACCTTGTGGCAAACCTTTTAATCTGCAGATAATAGTTACCCTTATGAAATATATAGTTCTCTTTAAGTACAAACCTCAGTAGTGAACTAAATCTATCATAATTAACATTATTAAATAAATTATCTTTATGCAAATTTACAAGTATATTAATCATATCATCAATATTAATAGAGTCAAAAAGATCTTCAAAATCTAAACTATAGACTGAATAAATCTTTTTATCTCTTTCATTTGTTCTATAAAGATTTACTATTTTTAAGTATGGCTATATATGGATTTAAGATTATTTACTGTTTCATGTAATATTTCATGGAGAATTTGCCTGTTTTGCTGATATATGTATTAAATCCATTTAATCTTGTTCAAATTTTCAATCGTTAATGAAATACTTTTTATTTGTCCACTCAAGTTGAAATACATTTTTCAAACTTGTAGTGGGTGACACTGATGTTAATACAATCTTTTAAAATATGAATTCAATAATTCTTCTAATTAATGAATATATAGTAACAAAAAGAAATAATAGTCCAACACCATATATAAAGAGGAAAATTGCGTGTTATATCTCTGTAGCGAAATGGATAGTGCGTTCGAATTGTAATCAAAGTTCGAGGTTCTGAGAATGCGCTTTCTTTTTACTATTCTATTTTATTGGAATAATTAAATTTAATAATTGAATAAATATTAACAAGCAAAAATAATAGTTCCACAACCCATGTAGAAAAGAAAATAGAAAATTGTGAAGAAAAAAATCGCTTTCTCTATTTTGCGACTTAATATTGAATTATATGTATATGCATATATAATCACATATATGTCATATGTAGATACATATTTATATTAATTGTAATTATTTAATAAAATTAACTAAAAATAAATTTTCTTTGTTGACCTAAGTAGGAATTATATTACTTTTTTGCATTAATTTATTTCAGAAATTTAGAGGCACGTCATGAATGAAACGATAAAAACAGTGTTGAAAATTGACTTCATACCCGTTCCAGGAGATCTATTACGAAATAGTCTTAATAATGTTGTGGTTGATATCATGTAGAGTTCTTGAGAAAAACTACTTCCAGAACAACATCATTAAGCAACCCCCCAAGGATCTCACAAACCGCATTGTTGTTACCGTGGGGGTAGTTAGACGTAAGAAGAGTGCCCTACAGCGAGTTTTGGTGAGATTTTGATGACTACCTTGAAGCTATTTAATGGACTCAAAGTGTCTCGAGGAGATATTTTGAAATATCTAAGGGTCTTAATTTTTTGTTTAAGTATTATTACTCACGTTTTGGGTTTGAAGATTTAAAAAGTAATGAAAACTGTGTTTTAATGTTTTTAGGATCGTTTTTAAATAGTTTTGACGTGTAATGATCTATGCTGGCTGCTTGCTTCGAAAATTGTTGTCATTATGATCTAACGTAGGCAATTTCTTGAACTTGTAATTTTACATAGCTCTATTGATGCGTTATTTCTGATGTTTCTGTTGCTTATTTCTCAGTTCCTTTATTTTCCACTAGGTCATTATTTTGAGAATTTCACCTTTGTTTGAGTGAATATTAAAGTTGCACTCTCTGGCTACTCGAGGGCTTTTGGTGGCAGACTTCGTAATTTTGACCATGGTCAAGCGACGAGGACGACACCTGAGCTAGCACCCACACTTCTCTAACTACCACCACATCAAAGGGAGGACATTTCAGCTCTCGTTTGATTTAACGTACATCACTCCCCTACACGGTGGGTCTTCAGCGGTACTAGGCTCGAACTCATGATACGCCGGCCACGACTTACCTTGACCACTGGCTACCGAGGCCATATTTCACCGTGGAAGCAAACATTTCAAGGGATTTGCTAGGTCCCGGAGAGCCAATGCAAAAATAAATTGCCAACTCTAGATTTCAAGTACATAATTATGACAATGGATGATAAAAATTATACTAGGGTTCAATGATGCGTTTAAAAGCTGTTTTGACCGACTTTTTCAAGAACAAAGCGATGGAATGTTTAATAATGAAATCTGCAATGACATACATATCTTGTGAAATAATTTGGATAAGAAAAAATCTTAAAATACGAATGATTCGGCATCCGAGAAGAGAACCAATTAAAGGATAGTCTATTAAGCACAAAGTTGTTCAGTGAAATTTCCACATTAATACGTCAAAATATATTGTATTCATATTTATAAAAGTCTGAGCTTTCCAACATTATTTTAAGATAACTTGTAGAGTTTAATAAATTGAGTAAGATTTGACTTTAAAAACATTTTAACTTTTAATTAAAAGTTTTTAAAGGCGTTAACTATTGGTAAAGTTGTACCAAATATGTAAATTAACAGAAAATAATCGTAAAAAATCTGCTGTAAGTTAACATCAGAACTTGTTATAGTTAAACCTGTTACTAAACATGGATTTAAATTCTGGTAAAGTATTTTACTTATAACAGAGGACAATCTACAAAATTCTTCTATAAGTTTACATTGCACTTAACCATCTCGCATTATAGGTTGTTGTGATTCTCAAAATCTTAATTGCAACACATTCTATATAGTTAAAAATGCTCAGCAAAGCCTTAACTGTACCTGAATTCTTTTTTATCTCATGTCAGCGTTCCTTTAGTCTCTCCGGGAAAGATTTCCAGACAAAAGATTCCTTTGTTGTTGTCGTGTGTTTATTACTGGGATACATACGAAAGACGTGAGATAGATGAACGGAACATATAACACAACCACAGAAGAATAGAGGTTTTATTACAAACGATGATCCCAGCATATAACAAGAAGAGGCGCGCTGCTGTTCCTTTCGAGACGGGAATCCATTTCAGGCGAAAGACCGACTTCTTTCCCGAAGAAGATACAACCAAGTCTTACTCGGGATTCGAACCCGAACCCATTCGGTTATAAGCCGAAGGTCATAGCCACCATACTGCCTGGGCGACAAGATTCCTTTAAATCTTTTAAATGAAAGTTATATGGGTTCTCTTTTAGAAGAAATGACCTATCATGATCCTGATTACTATCAAGCATTCTCTATGAAATTTTTTAATCAATTGTGCCATCCTATGCATACATGGGGCTTCTATTACTATCGTAATTTTTTGCAGGCAATTTTTCATGTTAAACATACTTGGTTTTGTATTGTAAGAAAAACAGGGGAAAGTTCAAATTTCAACCCCCGATTTATGTTAGGAAAGACATGAAAGATCCATGGTTGTTCATAAAATATATTAAGAACATATTAGTGATTTGCAATTTAATATTAATTTTATATGTGAAATCAGCGTTTCTCAAACTGTGGGGCGCACCCTCATAGGGCGTCATATCTCTACGCGAGCCCTATTGAAAAGACGAAAGCAAAAGATTATTTAAAAAAATTGATTTACTGAAAAAAAAAGTATATACATTCTGACGTAATAAAAAAATGAAATACACATGTACACTGATGTAATGTACTTATAAAAGTATCTGTACTGCACAATGTATTTTTATAATTAATTTAACGATACTAAGTTAAGAACAAGTTTAATCATTACCAGTGACCCTATAGGCTTGTCATTATAAAATTATATATTACGTTTTCCACGTAGGAGAGATTATGTGATGCATTGGGGGGAGGGGGGGGTAGAAGAAAGGAATAAATAAGCAAATCCTCTAAAATAAGTAAATCCTTCTAAAACCCTGTCAAAATCTTTTATTGCATTCAAAAGCTTTCGAAATTCTTTTATGGTATCAGTGCACAGAAAAGATCGTAGTTCGGAATGAGTGAGTGAATATTAACGTCACACTGTTCAACTACACGAGGGCTTTTGGCGACGACCACGTAATTTTTGAACCATGGTCAAGTGATGACCACCTTTCCTAACTACCACACCACACCACGGGAGGACGTTTCAACTGTCAACAGAATATCGCCCTACACGGCGGGTCTTTAGTGGTTCTGGGCTCGAACTCGTGACAAAGCCAGCCACGATCCGATACCCATACGAATCGGCTACCGTGGCCTCGTAGTTCGGAAAGACGTATATATATACATCTGGGGCAATTAACACTTTTGCTGAGCGAGACGTTTATATACACAGGTGGCACTTAAAGTTCAAGTCGTGTTGTAGCCTTAACGTCAAAGTATAGTATTGTTGAATTAATTACATTGTTATTGTATGAAGGGGGCGAGGACGATGAAAATTATGATTGAAGATATTGAGTCGCAAATATTGAAAGTTCGAGAAGCATTGAGTTAAAGTAAATAATCTGTTAGAAGTTATCTTAACTTCCGTATTGATTATGAATGTTCTCACAAACAATATATTCACTGGAAAAAAATGAAATTATAATTACTTTTTAAGTTATTTAGGTGCAGTGAACACTGCGAAAAACCGGTATTCAGGGCGGAGTACAAATACTCACTTTTGAATACGTCACATACTCAAATAGCTCCCGATGCAAATATGCTCAAATTTGAAAAGCCCATTCTCATCTTTGGCAACTACGTACTCAAAATTGTAAACATCGCATACTCATTTTTTGAACCTGTTACTGGATCAAATTTGAGAATATAACAGCTAGATGAGTGTGTAATGCACTTATTTATGAGTATTTATGGGTCAAATATGAGTTTTGTATGTTATTTATTTTCGATACTGTTGTATCAATACGAATTTTAACATAAAAATATACATCAAATCAAATTTAAAGGGATCTAAATATGCGATACTTAAGTTGGTAAATTTCATTTTTTCCATCTTATATATTATTTAAATTACATTTTATGAAGTTTTTTACCATTTAACTTCGAAAATCTAAATTCCTTTTGCATTTATTGTGTTACAAAAAGGTACTTTAGTATCATCGCAAAAATTCAACGTTCAAGATAATTCGCCATGTCTCGTACGCGTTGAATTAGCAACCATGTACTTAATTTTTATATGCTGTCGCCAATACAACAAAAATTTTACTTTAAGAAAAAAATACAACTATTATTTGATCAAAAACTTTGTCTTCGAACTTATACATCAGATTTAAATCTTTGAAAATAACAAAAATAGATTCGATGAAATAGTTAAACAAATTTGTAAGCATTTGAACTAGTTCCAGAAGCAATTTGGTTTATTACAAGTTATATTTATATGTTTCTAAAGAATTATATTGTTTCTTTTTAAAATCCTATACAAGCAGAAAATTAACTTTTATTTAAAATTCAGTCTTTCAATAATAAGTTATTAGAAATATCTTGGAAACATTAGGATGAATAACAGATTTATATAGTAAAAATTTCAAAACAAAGTAAGAAAGAAATAGTTCTTTTTACATATTATGTAATGAAGAAAAAAACCCTTTTGACTAAAATAACACTCATTAGGCCCAGGTGTGTAAGTACTTTTTATGAATTGTTTTGTTTAAATAGAAACACATTCATCTAGATGAAATATAGAAAAATCCATTGCAATATATATTACAAATTAAGCTAGTTTTTATTCATATTAACTGATTTTTATACTCTCCTATAACCAAAGAAAACAAATATTATAGTTTTAAGTTAATTTTTTATAATCAAAAATTAAAATACTTAAAAATTTCAGTCCTTAGAAGAATGTAAAAACAACTAAAAACAGTAGAACCATAATCAATATACAGCATTTTATTTTCAATGCCTCTTTTTTTTCAATGATTCACTGTAAACAAAGAAAAAATAAAACAAACCAAAATCATATTTTTGAAATATTTATTCTGGAAATTGGACATATACATATCATACATTTCAAAATATAAGTGAGATTTTGAAACAACATACCCTTCCTCTATAAGTTATTTTTTATAAACACTATATACAATCGATACTACAGTCAACTCCATTGTTTTAATGTAATATATATTGAATTGTTTGCTTACTAGCCAAATGAAATTAATGCAAATTAAGAATAAAGCATTCATCATCTAAAAACACGATAACAGGTTTAAAAAGTATGATTTTCTAAATATTACACATGAAGGCATGTGTTTTTTGAGTTCACATGTATAAAAACTACTGTTCAAAAAATACCACATTGGAACAACTGTGTGTATATATATATCAGTACTACACACCGAATATCTTTTAGGCATGGTTTTGAAATTTCTGCAAATAAGATTTTTGGTATCAATAGTTTTTCAATCTAAGATGATGGTCTCGCAATAAGAACTCAACATGAGAAAATAGTTTAAAAAGAATGGCTTATTCCTGACAAAGAGGAATTACATTATGAAGCAAAGATGTAAGTACTTTTTTTGTGAAAACCAATTAGAAAAATATGGGTGCCAGGATTTAAAACAGAACACAAGGTATTTAGAAATGCCAGGAAAAACTATGGAAATTGGAATGTGGGAAAATGGAAAAATAATAACTGCATTTAAAGGCGTGGGGTGTTTGATATCAGTGTTATAATTTATTAATAGTTCTATTCTGTAATACAAAGTTAGTGTAAAAATGTAGTACAAGGGTCCCACCCTTTTACCACAATGACATTAATTTTCTCGTTATAATCATTTGTTCTAAGAAAGTAAGTACTGTTCTTTTTTTTTTTCATCTTAAATACGTTTGATTAATTTTTGTATTGTTTACATATATTTTCATTACGATCCGCCTTGTCCCGCTATATTCACTTGCCGCCATCTCATTCTGGCTTGGCGCTTTTTTGGTTGTTGCCAGGTGGTGTGGGCTCTCCTAGGACTGAACCTAAGAACAAAATGGGTTCAGTCTGGAGAGTCCACGCCCATGACCAAAAGCGCCGAAGCCAGAAATGAATGACGTCAATATGGCGGAACGGAAAGCGATGAATGAAAAATACGGCTGTGTATGTTAACAATACAAGAGTAATCAATTTTTAGCACATATTTAAGATAAAAAAGCAGCACTTACTCTTACTGCTGATATTTTCCGAGTGGAGGCTACAGCATGACAGGGATTTTAACAAAAAGCCTTGAAGGCCTCATTGTTAAGAGAATAATCATGGGAGTGCGGCCATAAATATTCTGCGAGGTAATGGTCGAACATACCCATTCAAAATCTCCATCAAAACAGCACTCTTTCGTTCGTATAATCCCATTCGCTCATTACATTTTAGAACATTCATGATTCAAAGCAATCAATCCTTCCTTCGTACACCATTCAATCAATTTTTCTTACATTTCGCATTCAACAAAGTACAAAATTCAAAGGTATATCCACTCACATTCGTGCCATACTTCCAGCCCGGGGGCCCAACAACAAAATGACACAATTCGATATGCCCGCTGACAAAATACAAAAATTCCTGAAATAGTTAGGTTTTACCATACATAATGTATCAAAAGTAGAGTTACCAAGATGGTGCAATTATCACCAACCAAAATAATTTGCTCCAAGGGTGTGGAGCTCTCTAGGACTGAACCCATTCTTATATTAAGATTTACTTTTAGTACGATTAACTATAAAAGCATTTTTTAAAACTATGGTGTTTCATGTACGTCAGACTGAACAGATTATGATATTTACGTATTATCAAAACCATCGCCAACTCTATTAATAATTCACTAAATTGACAACTCCAATTGGTACTTACGTCTTATTGGCGACATTATATGAAATGAAGCACCTAGTTGCCAATTTTCAGTGTGTCATCGGGGTTGCCAACTTGGTGAGTTATTAATAGAGTTGGTAATTGATGCGATATTTCATAAGTACCCTCCAATTTCCTGTGTTGTACATGCTGAATTGGCAACCAGGTGCTTCGTTTCATATAACGTTGCCAATAGGTTGCAATAATATATAAGTAGGGGAAACCTGTGTACCTAGGGCCATATTTTTTCAATGCACAAAAACAGAGCCCCTGGCCTGTTTAAAAATGTGAAACTAATATGCACTCATCATTATACTAACTATCATCCAATTGTAAATATAAGAACTTAAAATATTAAATTCTGTGAAATAAAAGGTTTTAAAAAAATTCACAAATGGCCCTAGGTACAATATCATTGTACGTAGGGCCTTTCCCCTGAAAGTTAGGTTTCACTCTAATCAATGAAAACAAACATACACACATGAATTTAATAAAAGAAACAATATCAGTAATACATTGTTTATCATGTAACCATTTAAATTGCAATGTGCCAAATTATTAATGAATTGCACGTATTTTGATCAACATGTGACGAATCTATACGGAACTTTATCACTAACCTTCTGGAGTCGACCTTTTAGGGAAATTTAATTCCCTACCTATTTCCAATCAACTCCAAAAAGCGGACAGGATTCCTTGTTATGCAGATTAGATTAAGTATTTAAGTCAAACGAAATAGTAAAGTTAGAGCAAAGACTGCTGGCGCAGTCTAGATACCCTCAGACTTAATAATCACCGT